>SKCR01041365.1:0-600000 GCA_019454045.1 Zanthoxylum bungeanum | reverse complement strand
CCATGATTTAATTGACCAAATCTTAGCTTTTGAACCGCAAATTGATCCTATCATTTCTAAGATAAAATGGACTGAGGATGATCGTGATAAGAGGCGTCAGATTAATCTAGATCTTAACCTATAACTTTTCATTTAGATGAAGAATTTCAGCTAACCATGTACTATGTTCTAAACTCTTCTTCTACTGTTTAAGACATTGGGGACAATGTCTCATTTAGGTTTGGGGGAGGGGATTAGTTGACTAGTATTTTGCTTTTTATTTTGTTTTGTTTGATGTTTTTATATTTAGTCCAAAATTTTTCGAAAAAATACAAAAAAATTTGAAAATTTTTACAAAAATCAATTTTTTTTAATGTTTTTATGTTTTTAATTTGATTAATCAGGTGAAATTGGTAAGAGATAGCTGTGTAAGGAGTTCCCACTCCTGATACGTATTTCAACCCATTTTCGAAACAAGTTAATTTTTGTTTATTTCCTTTTGAATTATTTAATTTGTAAATTCTCCATAAAATTGACTAAAATGGATCTTCATATGCTCAGTTGGTAGGTATTATCAACATGCATGGTAACATACGGACATGAGCTATAATTGAAAAGTTTATAATATTCAGTGCTCTAGTTTAATTGGAGGAAGCATCTATGAGAAGTGATGGAGTAAAAAAAAAATCTGAGATCCGAGTTATTAAGTCTGAAAGGGTGTTTTAACACCTAGTGTCCTAAAGCCAACTGGTTTGGGAGTCATTGACCCAAAGCTCGCTAGATGGATCAAGGATGTTGCAATAATATATATATATGAAGTCTGAGTAATTAAGTCCGTATGGGTCTCTTAACACTTGGTGTCCTAAAGCCAACTGGTTTGGGTGCCACCGACCCAACACTCGCTACATAGATGAAAGATATTTTATATAAATAAAAAAAATCAAAGAGAAAAAAATAAAAAAAATCAGAAAAATTATTCCATTGTTGCAAAAAGTGTGAATTCTGATAAAACTTTAGGACAAAAATATTACTCTCTTATCAACTGCACTTGTGACTGTTGTGGGTAAAAATGAGTTGATTAATATTTTGTTGGTTGTGTATATGGAGAATGGTAAATATAATCGGAGAATTTACTTATTCGGTAATTTAGAAAGAAAGAAAACAACTAGTGACTTGGAGTAGAAGTTTCACCTGATTAGTCACTAACTTCTTTATTCTCTTTTCTCTTGTCTTTTTGCTTTTGTGTGCATTAGTTTTACTATCTTTTTACTTTTGTAAAATGTTTGTAGGTATCATTGCTAAAAACCCTCATGAGACTACAACTCGTCCACTAGGGACACCTATGGGTTTAAAGGCTTGTTGCATATGCTAAATGCAGCTGTGATCCCTACGAAAGTGGCTTAACTTAACTTAATTTTATTTTTATGACTTTATGTTTTGCTCGAGGACTAGCAAAATGTTAGGTTTGGGGGTGTGATGAGTGGTAAATGTATCATTATTTCCCACTCATTTGACCTAATATTTTGTATAGTTTCTTGAGTTTTGTGAATATTTTAATGTGTTTTGTGTTATTGTGTAGATAAATAAAGTTTCAAGACATTCTGGAGGTGATTTGGAGCCAAAACAGTGAAAAATGGACAAAAGGGCAAAACTGTCATTTGACGCGTCGCGAAGCGCTGCCCGCGTCGCGACGCCTAACGTGCGCCACTCCATGCTAACATGCGCCGAGGACACATGTCAGAATCTGAGAAGTTTGACTTTGCTAACGTGCACCGGGACACATGTCAACATCACAGCCGATCTGCTAACGTGCGTCGTGCCACGTGTCATCATCCTATGGTGCCGACAATCGCCATCGCCACGTGTTGCCACGTGTCACCCCATATGTCAGCCACGTCATTGACATGTCAGTAGAAGACCAGTCAAATTTTCCACGTCACAGTCACGTCATCATCAACCAATCAAAGTGCGCCACGTGTCACAATCCTACGGTGCCGACAATAGCTATCGCCATATGTCACCACGTCATTGTCACGTCACTGCCATGTCAGCTCAATTATTGAATTAATCATCCAAAATGCCACGTCATCGGATAAGAATCTCGGGGGACCGATCAGAGCGTGACATGTGTCCGCGTCGCGACGTAAGAACAACTTGCGCGTCGCGACGCGGAGACCTTATTGACACCTAAAAATTCAGCTCAAAATTTCAGTTTCAGATGTACCTTCCTCTCTCTAAATTTGACTAAGCAAGGATACCACCTGGTTGGTCGGTTGGTAATTTACCGCCTATATGGCTGGTTTATGGATAAATATTGATACCGCCTTTATGGCAGGTTGGACTTAATTTGACTTAATCAGGTTACCGCCTATATGCCTGGTTGGTAATGTTATCACAAGTTAATATATTATATTAATGGAGATATCTAAAATAGTAGTGGTAAAAGTAGATCCTCTACCCCTAGCATTTTCTTTTATTGTAATTTTCTTTATTTACTTTTCAGCATTTTATTTTATGTCTTTTATTTTATTTAAGTTTTTACTAGCCCTAGTTATATGTCGTAACTAAGTTAGTTATATGGGGTTGTGATGAATTCCAATATCACCATTTTATAAAGGGTTATTTTATAGTTTAGGTAATTTAAAGGTTTATTTATTAAGTCTTAAGCTTAATACGTCTTGTTAACTGGCCACTAATAAGATTGATCTGGTAAATCTAAAATAAACTTGACAAAGGAATTTTAGGTTTCAGCCTTAGACTTAATAGCCTACGATCTTCCTTGAGGATAGATAACCTTTTAATAGATTTCCTTACAGGATAGACATATACCTATCGGGCGGGGGTAACCACAATTGGAACTTAATCTTAATGAATCCATGTAATTTGGTTGATATAGACATATGGTTCAATTGGGTTATATTGGGCATTTGCATCTGACCATCGACAGAGGCTTTTGCATAATTTCGTATTCCAGGTTAGTAAACCGATATATTACACAAACATGAAATAACCACTTCATCTTTTAAAAGATATTGGAAAGATTCACAACCCTGGATAGTTTCTTAATATTGAATTTTATTTAATTTAATTTTGAATAATTTTATTTACTTGTTATTAAGTTTAAAATCATCACCATTTCAAATCAATCAATCAATCTTTTAGATACTAGTAATCATTTGACCTCATAAAATTAATAGATTAGGTATTCAGTCCACGTGGGATCGATACTTTTTATATTACTTGAACGATACGTGTGCTTGCGTTATACGCGTGTGAAAGCACCGGTCAGGGTTCAAGAATGAAATCTTATCAAAACAAAAATCATATTTTTCTTTTTATACTTAGGGTTTAATTTTCAAAAAACAAAACCCTTTCCATTTCCCATTCCCATATGCAAGTTTCGGCCATACAAGGATTTTGGTATTAATTTTGCAACAAAAAATTTAACTGCCATAATGAAATATATGTTACAAAATTAAATGTGTAATTACTTTTCAAATAGTGTAACCACCAAATTTTAAATCCAAGAGTTTTTCAACCTATCATAACTCACCAAGAGTTTCCAAAAATTAATGCAAGAGTTTTGCAACCTAGCATAACTCACCAAGGGTTTCCAAAACCCAAGATTTGGAAATTCTAAAATTGGCCTCATTAAATTATATCATATATAATTTAATATTATGCATTCAATAATTATCATATAATTATTAAAATCATATATTAACTTTTAATATATTGTTTCAAGTGTGACAAAATATTATTAATCATATTAATAATATTTATACATATGTGAGTATATAATTAGACTATCCAATTACACTAAATCCGCTACAGTATATTGAGCTAGCACGGGGACCAAATGGACCTATGGTTCCGAGCTCCAATAATCTAGAAATATTAATTAAGCTCTTAATTAAATATTCCGAAAATTATTAACTCCGAGTTATTCCACTAAAACTCGAAGTTACACTATCGTTACCGCAGATGGTATATTAAGCCAAACCAAGTCGGTGTCCATCGATATAATCACTATATATATATTAACCCTTCACGAGTATCTCGTAATTAGAGTCGGGTCATAATGTCTGTTATACCCCTCTACTTATTTTTACCTTAAGTACCATTGATTCTCTAATGAATAATTTATTCATAACTATTATGAATTTTAATCTTTCTATTCTTAATAGAAAGACTTGAGCGCCTAACCGTTCAAGTACCGAATCAACCCTTAAGAAAGATACTCCTCTACTTCTCGCAAGGAGTGAACTCCATGTCTATGTAAAACGTCCTCAGCTACACACCAGACCATGTCCCCAAAGTACGTAGCTATTGGTCGGGATTGCTACATCAACCTCACCTTTGTAAATGAAAGGACATAGTCTGCCATGCAAGAGTTTGTAGTACACTCAGGATTAAGATCAATCTATATATGACCATATAGTAGATCGAAATGATTTTATTTATTTAACGGATATTATAAGAAAGTCATTTCCATCTGGGTCCAGTCCTATATGACCACATCATACAAGGTGCCTCCATTCTCATGTCTCTATATGGACGATCCCGGATCAAAGTTGACATACAAATATAGAATGGACTGCAGCTATAGATAAACCACAAACAAAATACCTGATTTGTTTGCTCTCTATGGACTATTTAAGATTACTAACTTCAGACTTAAATCCTCTTATGTATGACACTCATACACTAAGTCTGAAGGCGGATGAGTGGAAAATATATCAATATTTACCGCCCCTTTTACTTAATATTTTGTTTAGTTTCTCAGGTTTGATGAACGTTTTGATATGTTTTAGTTTATTTTGCAGATAAAATAATATTGGGACACAATGAAATCATTTAGGATGAAATGTGGGTCAAATAAGGGCAAAAATTGGACTTGACATATTAATTTTGGAGATTGGAAACTTGAAAGGGCGTTTTTGAAAAAATGCAGTTTTGGAAATTCCAATTTTGCACATCTGTCGTATTTTGAGCATAACTGTTTACTCCGATATCGGATTGAGCTGATTCAAGTGCCAGATTACATAAGACTCAAAGATTTACAACTTTGAAAGACATAATATTTTCGAATTCTGAAGATTTCATGACCGAAATTGATGAACCATCCAGAAGTGTGTTGTGTGTAATTATTAAAGTCATTTTCAATCATTTTCAAAGCAAAAAAATAAATTAATAAATAAATAATAAAATTATCAAATCATCACCAAACATGATAAGCAATTAGTGGAGCAATTAATAATGGATTTGGTGGAGTAATTAGTGGAGAAATTAATAATGGATTTGGTGGAGAATTTGATGGAGGAAAATTTTTGCCTATAAATACCAAGTCATTTCATTTGTAAAATTCATACTTTCTTCTTTGAAATTCCTAAAGAATAAATAAGAAGATTGTATCTTGTTTATTTATTTACATCTTTCAGTAATTAATTTCCGCTTTCGCACTTTCTTTTATTTATTTTTCAGTTTTTACTTTCCGCAATTTACTTTTACGCACAATCATTTCCTTTCTTTACTTTTGCAGTTTTTATTTTTCAAGCAATGATGAGGTAATTCCCCTTTGCTGGGGTGAAAGGTAAAGCCTTTATTATTGCTATTTAGATTAATCTCCCTTAATTATAATATATAAACTATTTAAAACTTGACTTAATAAGGATACCGCTATATTTGCCGGTTGGTAATTAATTATAAATTGGTTTTAACCTGACTAAGTATGGATACCGCCTGGTTAGTCGGTTGGTAATTAATTATTAATTTGACTTAATCAGGATACCGCCTAGATGGATGGTTGGTAATTATCACGCAAAGTTAATATATTATATTAAGGGAGATATCTAAAATAGTAGTAATAAAAGTTGATCCTCTAACCCCCATCATTTTCTTTTATTGTACTTTTACTTTATTTAATTTCAGTAATTTACTTTTCAGCAATTTACTCTTCAGCAATTTACTTTCAGTAATTTACTTTTATTTTTTTTACTTTATACTTTTACTTTATACTTTTTTTACTTTTCAGCAATTTACTTTCAGTATTTAATTTTCAGTATTTTACTTTATGTCTTTTATTTTATTTAAATTTTTACTACCCGTAAATATGTGTCGTAACTAAGCCAGTTATCTGGGGTTGTGATGAAATCCAATATCACCGGTTTATAAGGGGTTAGATTATAGCTTGGGTAATATAAAGGTCTATTTATTGAGTCTTAATCTTAATGCTTTTTATTAACTGTCCGTTAATAAAATTGATTAGGTAAACTTAAAATGAACTTGGAAAATGGATTTTAGGTTAAAGACCTTAGACTCAATAGCCCACGATCTTCCTTGAGGATAGATAACCCTTTAATAGATTTCCTTACAGGATAGGAATATACTTGTCGGGCGGGGGTAGCCATAATTGGAACTTAAACTTAATGAATCCAGGTAATTTGGTTGACATAGACATATGGTTCAATTGGGTTATACTGGGTATTTGTAATCGACCATCGGAAGAGGTTTTTACATAATTTAGTGTTCCAGGTTAATAAATTAATATATTACACAACTGTAAGATAACCACTTCATCTTTAATAGATATTGGAAGGATTCACAACCCTGGATAGTTTTATAAATTTGAATTTTCTTCAATCTACTTTCAAGAAATTTTATTTACTTGTTTTAAGTTTTAAAGTCACCACCCAATCAAACAATCAATCTATTAGATACTTGTAAACATTTGACCTCATAAAAAATTAATAGCAAAGGTTTTAAGTCCTCGTGGGATCGATACTTTTTATACTACTTGAACGATACGTGTGCTTGCGTTATACACGTGTAAGCACCGGTCAAGTTTTTGGCGCCGTTGCCAGGGACTTATTTTTCTTGAGTTATTAATTTTGAAGCTATCTAATTTTCTTGTATCTAATTTTCTTTATCTGTAATTTTTATTTCTTTATTGTATTTTCAGGTGATTGAAAAAATGGAACATTATTGGGAGATTGAGATATCACGTGCTTTACTAAAAGATACACCCAAAATCTGGGAGCAATAGTCCGGTTTTCTGAGGCCTGTTGTCCAGCCCAACAATTATCACTGGATACCAGAACCAAGCAATACCACATTTTCTCAACAGAACGCAATGAGGAGATGTGACATATGTAATGGTAACCACTCTAGAGATTATTGCGAATACAACTACCATCCAGGGTGGCAGAGCTATCAAGATCCTTCATAGTATGACGAGCCATCATATTTCACAGAACCACATTTTCCATCTTATCCACCACCCATCTACAATGATCTTCATCAACAATCAGAAGAAGATCAGATGATTGACATGCTCAAAGATGTGTTCAAGAAACGAGATGAAAAGTTGGATACAATGCTTGAAACATTCCAGAATCAACTCGAAAGTATTCAAAGTCAAACAGAATCCATACAGAGAATGGCAGATCAGATCAGACAATTAACAGAAAACCAAAACTTTATACCTCAAGAAGCATTTTCAGATGACCAAGCATTTCATGATGACACCTTAACAGAGGAGGAGGATGAGCAGTATCAACAACCAGAGGTATCAGTTCGGGAACCCAAACCAGCGAAGTCTCAATTTTATTTTTATTATTCAGATTTTGACGAGGATGAAGCTGAGCTATTTGTACTAACTACACCAACACTTGAGGATGGAATTCGGTATTCTCAAAATGAAGATCTTGGAGACTGTTTTGCAATGATATTTGAAGAAGATCTACATGAGCCAATCATTTCGCCTAGATAAGAGGATGAAGACCTAAAATCTGACATTTCTTTTCATCCTCAGGTTGATAATTTTGAAGCATGTATTTCACAGATGACAGATGAAGAATTGAATGCAGAAATTTTCAAATACATTTGTGAAGAAAAGGTGGAGCAAGAAGCAGAGCAAATGGAGGAGCAAATGTCTGAACTTATTAAAGATCTAGAGCATTCAGAAGAAACATCGCTGTTTTGAGGAGTACAAATCAAAGATATTGCCCAGAAACTTGACAGAATGGAACTCTCATTCCAAGTCAAGCACCATACGAGACCTCCTGATTTTCTTTCTTTCTTTGCAGGAACCACTGGAACAACAAGGAGAAAATAGGTGGCACAAGCACTAAATGGAACAAAAAATTTTCTGCTACCTTACCGTTGGAAGAGACCCCTCAAAAGCAACGCTCACGGGATTGTCTTTAATCGGACATCCAAAACGACATTGAAACCTCCTTAACAGATGAATTTCAGTCACGTCTGGCTGAAGACGAAAAATTTAGCGCTAGCAGGGAGGTAACCCATGCAATTTGTTGTAATTTCTGTTTTCATATTTTGTGTATACATGTTGTAGAGTTTTTAATTTTGTGTGTTATTTTTGTAGGGAAAAGCTCAACCAAAGCATAAGACAGAAGGAATGGTGTTTGGCAAAGATAAGAGATAATTCATTAGCGATGGCTGAGTAAGGAATGGATTCTTGAGACGCATCCTCATGAATTTATACTAAGCGAATGGCGCATTGTGTACACAATTCTGGTGCCTTAATTAATGCTTTGATTTGCTTTTCTATTGTAATTATCTTTATTTTCGTAGACAGAATCCAGACTTTTTGACCTTTCATGATTTCTTTTATTGTTTAGCTAACAATCGTCCTTTGGAAGATACTAGTGCTATTATTACTCACCCTTTTCAGGTTCTATAAATTCAGCCTGTCATTGCAATTTTGAAGACATCCAGAGTAAAACATGGAAGCCACTTCAAGAAGACGAGTTGAAAACATCTGTGTGTTTTGCGGTACTAGTGTTGGTACTAAGGCACAATACGTAGAAGCAGCACAAGAATTGGGTCGAGTCTTAGCTGCAAGGAATATTGACCGGCGTAAACACACACGTATAACGCAAGCGCACGTATCGTTCAAGTAGTATAAAAATATCGATCCCACGAGGACTTAATTCTTACTGTTGTTATTAATTGTTGATACTATTTATTTACAGATATCTAATTATAGGGAGAAGAGAATTGATTGCTTGAAATGATTTGCTTTGAAGATTTGCTAAATAAATAAATAAAAAGACAAAAGAAAATACTAAGGAAAATAAAAGACTCAAAGATATAGGGTTGTGAATCTTTCTAATATCTTTAAAAAAAATGAAGTGATTATTTTATATTTGTGTAATAAATCAGTTTACTAACCTGGAACACGAATTTATGCGAAAGCATCTGTCGATGGTTAGACACAATTACCCAGTTTAATCCAATTGAATCATATGTCTATGTCAATTAAATTATCTGGATTCATTAAGTTTAAGATCCAATTATGGTTACCCCCGCCCGACATGTATATTCATATCCTGTAAGGAAATCTATTAAAGGGTTATATATCCTCAAAGAAGATCGTGGGCTATTAAGTCAAAGGTTGAAACCTAAAATCCCTATGTTTAGTTCATTTTAGATTTACCACATCAATCTTATTGGTGATCAAATAACAAGAAGCATTAAGCTTAAGACTTAATAAGTAAACTTTTAAATTACCCAAACTATAAAATAACCTTTTATAAACCGGTGATATTAGATTTTATCAGTACCCTAGAAAACTAACTTAGTTATAACACATAGTTATGACAAATAATAAAAAAAAACATAAAAATTACTAAAAAGTAAATGCAAAAAAAAAATAAATAAAATGCTAAGGTAAAAGGAATTAACTTCTACTATTTACTATTTAGATATCTCCCATAAAATAATATATAATCTTGTGATATTTTAAACCAACCGTCCGGAATGGCGGTATCCTGATTAAGTCAAATTCAAATATACCAGCCATAAGGCGGAACAGAAATATAAACTTAAGCCAATCGTCCAGTATGGCGGTATCCTCATTAAGTCAGGTTTAACCAATTTAAATTGAATAACCAACCGTCCGGAATGGCGGTATCCTTTATTAATTCATGTTTTAAATAGTTTATATATTATATTTTAAGGGAGATTAATCTAAATAGCAAAAGTAAATGTATTACCTTGTTACCTCAGCATGGAGAAGTTCCCCCTCATGGATGAATAAAAACTACTATTTATAGAAGAGAATTACTACTACAAACGTAAATAAAACTGAATAAAAGAAACTAAAGAAGAGAACTCTCAATTTATATATAAGGATTTCAGAGGAAGAGGTACATTTGAAACTAAAAATTCAAAATCTATTTATGGGAAAAAAAATCCAATTTTTTATTATTATTTTTCTGATTATTTTTTTTATTATTTTTTTTTGGATCGCTGAATTTTCGACACGTGGCATGGTGGCAAAAAAAAAAGGCTCGTTGAATTTTTGACACGTGGCATGCGGTGCACGTTAGCAGATTGATTGTGATGATGACACGTGGCATGGTGCACGTTAGCAAAGTCAAACTTGGCAACTTTGACTTTTTGACCTGGCATATATTAGCAGTATCCGGTGCATGTTAGAGGTCGGGACGCCCAAAATTACCAAAATACCCTTTGTGTCGGGACGCCCAAAATTCACAAAATACCCTTTTTGCCAAATTTCACCAAATTTCACAGTTTTGCTTCAAATCACCTCCAGAATGTCCTGAAACTTTATTTATCTACAAAATAACACAAAACACATCAAAATATTCACAAAACTCAAGAAACTATATAAAATATTAAGTTAAATGAGTGGGAAATAGTGATAGTTTTACACTCATCACACCCCCAAACCTAACATTTTGCTAGTCCTCGAGCAAAATAAAATAACATAATAAAATTTAACTATGCCACTTTCGTAGGGATCACGATTGCATTTAACATATGCAACAAGTGTTGGTTATTATCTAGGTCCCAAGATCAAACAAGACATGAAATACATGTGTGAATACATCAACGGAGGTAGCAGAATACTCACATCGATCGGTTGAGTCGATTTGAAGACGATTGAAGCCACTTTGCTCACTGTTTTGGTGGCGCCACTACAGCAGTCCACTGCTCTCACAAATCAGATTTTGAGCTGAGAAACGGAGCTCCAAGCCTCGTCGGACGGATCCCGGCTCATGGGTGAACCTCCCTACCACCTTCGCAAGTCTCGTAGTGTGCTAGCACTTGCGGTTTTTGCCACAAAAACCCAACTCTTGCTTCCCTTATTCACGCCATTTTGGCTTCAAAAACCAGTGAGCATTTTCATGCTTTGGGCGTGAGTTTGAAGAGAGAAAAGAGAGAGAAGAAAGTTGTGTAATTAGTTTCCAAAAGTGTAAATCAATTTTCATTTTATATTTTCCAAAATATAAAAAATGATTTACCATTTACTTTAATTCAAAATCAAGTAAATGTTGGAGCCAAAAAGCTAAAGATGCTTTCCAACCACTTGCATCAACTATTCACATCAACTTTAAGTCATATCAACTTTAATAAAGTGACATGTCTTTCAATCAATCAATCACATCAATTAATCACATCACTCAAAGTGACATTTGATTTGACGCTTGATGTGACGAATGATTTGACGCTTGATGCGACTTGCGTTACCGCACTCGAATTCGAAATACGAATGCGCTCGCAATCACATTCGGGCTCGGGTTCGTTAATTCCAAATTAACGATTTTTCCGTCGCGTCGTAATTAAATGATTACGCCTAGCGAATTCACTATTCACGTCGCTAACGAATTAATTCTAAATTAATTCGTTTGCCCGAATTAAAATCTAATTTTAATTCCGCGTCGAAATCTAATTTCATTTAATATATCGAATATATAAATTTACCGATTAATTCCAAATTAATCTTTATCTCTCTCTAGACGATATTTTATCCTAGATAAAATATCTCCGTAATTAATCCTAGATTAATTTTCTCTTTCTTCTATATAATCCCAGATTATTTAAGAGTGCGAGTTATGCGTCATCGGTGGATTATCGGGAAGCGACCCATGAGATCCCCGGATATATTGGCAGCAAATACGGTCATCGGAGTATCCGAATCACGTATGTACCAAGTACTACGTTCTACCGATTTACGAGACAAGGTCGACTCCTAGCAAAGCACCAAGTCTTCCCAATTCTCCGGACATATCCATATAGAATATACAAGGATCTATATCAAGCGTAATATACCAATTGTATTGTGCATATCGGCCCAGTATCGGATAGTCACGTGCTAGGGCTGGGGCTGGATAAGTGCCTGCCCCGTCCGAAACACATATCGGATGTCTGGTAACATAGTCTCTATAATCGGATATTTATGACCTAGTCACAATATCCCGATTGGATGCGCATCACTCAAGAGCACTAGTACCGTATCCTGCGTGACATCATCTCCACTATGACTGAAGTGATACTTCCGTCTCGACATCACACCCAATACACTACGACTCTCTGATAACCCAGAAGTGGTGTACGCAGAACCGGCTAAAGCCCTGTACCACCAAGACCAAAGTCTATCGATTATCGTAAGTATTAGCGATGTAAGTCTCAGGTTAAGACTATACACACCTACCTTGATTTCGGCCTCCCATAGACACATAGTCATAATACCAATGGGATTCCGAGGGGTCTATCCAGAGCGAAGCTGTTTCTCGTACTATCGGTGAAACACGACCTCCTATCGCACTTGCATAAGTATCTGATACTTATATATATGAGAACTATGCCGTTGTGCCCTCACAACGCACACAAGTGCAATACCAGCCTATTCTGCATTATCGATGTCCAGTCTCGATAATACTCCGGCTAGGGATATTTAATGATTAAACCTTCGGGGATTGATACTGTCTCATATCATTCTCAATCCAGGAATTAATCATAGGGACCTCTCTTCATTGGGTCATTTTGTCCAACAATCTCCCACTTGGCACATAGCCAGTCACTCAAGTGTCCCACACTCGAACTATGTACGGTTCGCTCAAATTGCTGAGGAAAGGTTTTCGTCTGCGGATTTGTTTGATAATCGTCTGACGCGATTTATACAATCATCACATCGCCACGATGTGTGATCCGAACGAATCAGATGATATAGAAGTATATATCTGGATCGTCGATGAGACCTTCAATTCCTTAGCCTGTGCTGACGCCTAGCTCAGCTGCTAACAGAACTATATCTAATCTAATTAGATTTATTTTCGATCCAAATGGCTTCTTTTGCTGCCTCTGCTGCATCAATAATCCGCATTTGTTGTTTATTCGGCAACAGTTATCTTGCTCGGAATATTTCCAGCTCACTGTCCCAGTGTTCAAACTTAATAGTACCGTATTATTTAATCGTATGGAAACTTGCAGCAGTGATCCCAGTCACTACAAGTTCTCCTTCTCCATAGTTTAAGATAACATCTTTAGTTCTCTGAGATACTAACAGATGTTCTTAACTTCAATCCAGTGACTGTCACTTGGATTGACCCGATTGTGACTCCATATGCTCGAAGCGTATGAGACACCAAATCAAGTACATTTTAAATGTACAATTTCCAGAGAGTGTTAACCAACTCCAAATCTATCTTAGTAGATCTTTATTCCTCGAATAAAGGTTGTTACTCCCCAGAATTCTACGGAGAATTTCTATTGAAAGCCAAGCTTTCATCAATTACTATATGGGAATTTAACTGTCAGTGCGCTCTCCCACTAACCTCCTTATATACACAAGAATTATTTCGTTTTGATTTAAATCATAAACCATTATGATTATTTCAAAACGTCAGTTCCAAGAACCTTATGCTTGCTTCAATCCAAACATGGATCGAATAACCCGCAAACCTTGTTTGTCGGTTATACAAAATCGTCAGAATGTTATAAACATTCTCCAAAAGGTTTCCTTTTCAGGAAAGCGATTTTGATCTATAACTGATACATTTCATAAATGAAATACGCAGTTATCAACAAGCATCTTCAAAATGGATTTACCATGGCAACAGGTAAAATGTTGAACCGTTATTAACACAATGTTGATAACGATACCTTTCCGTCAAAAGCCCAGCTTTGTACGTTGGTATGTTGCCTTCCATGTATGTCTTCCTTGAAGACGTTAATGTACCAATAGGCACAATGCCTTGTGGTACAACAACTAGTATCCAAAATAGTTGTTATGCATGGAATCCATTTCGGACTTATGGCACTTTGCCATAATAAGGAGTCGATACCTCGTATCACTTCCTCAAAACGTAGTCGGTGGATATACCTTCATAAGATTGACATCTTTATGAGGTTAGATCAGAAACCCATACCCTATGTTGTTTTCTGACTCTATCCGATCTACTAGTTTCTTGTGTATTTGAAGATTAATGGTATAGATTCATCATAGATGAACTATTTGTGTTCCATTAAGGACTTCGTGCCTTGAACAGTATTACTCCGATTTTCATCGAGTATCACTATCCTCCCACTGACCACTGCATATCGGTATTCCTCTCAGGAAAACCGCATGGTGAGCATCAATCACATTGTTCTCATGTGAGATTTACAAGTACTATACTTAAGGTTTCCCTTAGGATAACCTATATTGGCACTTATCCAATTGGGGTCTTTTAGTTTGGTATCATCCAAACGTTATGCCTGGCATACCCAAATTATCAGGAATGAGAAACCTCGTTTCTTCCCTGTTCATATCCTATATGACATCTGTCAAACAGATTTATATGGAACCTTATTCTAAATAAGTCTTGCACTGTTAATACATATCCTATTGAAGGAAACAGTAGCTCAGAGCGACTCGTGATAAACCTTATCATGTCCAACAAAATTCGGTTTTAGTTCGGACACACCGTCTAACTGACGTGTCTCGAGAGGAGTCCTCATTTGAAAGAATACCGTACTTTTTCATGTACGTATGAAACTTACTGCTTAAGTATTTTCCATTACGGTCTTACCGTGGCGGAATAATACTATACCCGATCTGTTTATTTACTTCGTGTCGAAACTTCAAAAGTTTCCGATCTGTGTTCTTCAAAAGAAACACATAACCATAACGTGATGCCACATCCGTTAAGGTCACGAAATATTCATGTTCACATCTAGTCTAGCTAGATATGGGCCCACTTACTTCACCATGAATAGGGCTTACAGATCGGTGGCCCTTTTACTATTACCAAGTAAATAGTATTTTAGGTACTTTACCTAATAAACTAGATTCGCAGACCTTATTTGAATAGTCAAATCAGTCCTAGTACCCACTCTTCAAAAGTGTGGATATACGAGTCTCGTTTAATTGTGTCCTAGACAACAATGCCACAAATAAGTCTCCATTGATCAAATCAATTTGAGCTATTTATTTGTCATTTTTATATGTTTGAGATTTTATTATATTCAAAATATAAATTCTGTTATTCATATCTAATGTGTTTATCTCAGTATCATCTTTATATAATAAAACACTTTAGTGTTCTAGAATATAAAGGTTTATCTGCAACGGATTAAACACTGATATAGAGATAATGTCTCTAGTCAAACTAGTTACATTATAACAGTTCCTAATTTAAGTACATACCCAAAGGGTAGTTCCTAAACTTAGGTATCTACGGTCGAAACAGCGACTTTCGTCACGTTTCCGATTCGCAGAGAAATCTCGGCTTGAAGTCAGTATCCAGCTCATAGCGGATTCTGAACATCAATACATATATATTTATGTACCACACTAAGTATTTAAAATCCAATTTCAATACTAGTAGTGAACATAACTTTGACAAATATTTTTAAAGTTAGAGCCTCGCCCTTTCTTTAATTCCTTCGTGTCTTCCATCCAAATCCAATGTAGTCACTTTGGGATATGTCAATTAACTTTTCAATTTTCACAAACCTTTGGCCAAGCCTTGGGTTTTAGAATATCGAAATGATGTGCACCTTGTGCAACTTGCCCAATTGCAAACTTTGACTTTATCTCCACTAGAATAGTCAATTAATTCTCCAAGAATTATTAATTGCAATTTTAATACCTTTTAAATCTAAAGATAGATTTATTGTCAAGTATATTAAATTAAGCACTAAAATGACATCACATAAATCTTCCAAAGATTTTATGCTCTACTATTTGCTTAATTATGGGCTTAGATATAACAAGTTATTTTATCTAATAAAGTAACCTATTATTTATTCCCAATATGAAAATTAAATCATTTAAAACATTTAATCCAAGGATTATATATTTTAAATATTCAACTTTTCAATTCTTTCTTGATTTCAATAGTCCAACTATTTAATCAATTTAATAAGGTATTATTCATTATAATGATTACAATAATCCAATTATTTAATCAACTATAATTTTAATTCAATTATATTGATTACTATAATCCAATTATAAAATCAACTATATATCGAATGAGTTTGTATATAGTCCAACTATATATATATATTTAAAACAACATAAAATATTAGTCCAACTAATACTTTTGATTAATATGACGAGTAAAATATAGATGAGCGCATTTAGCGAGTATTCGAACGAATGTTGCAAATTCAATACTTGCCTCCCACTATTTTTCGTCGAGCCTCTAACCCTCTATCGAGTACTCGGGAAACCGTGTTTCCTAGTGGGCTAGGATCCCGTTAAATATCACATAATCTTGACTTTGACCAACAAATTGTATGATAATTAACTAGGTAGATCTCGAAGATCAATTGGATCTCATCCAACTCCTAGATCCAGTAGGTGGACATCCAAGTCCCAAACATATATCTAATATATGCCTATATATCGAATATATACCCTAACTTTTTCCTCTGAATCAACTAGGCCTTGGCTTTGGCACAACAACCTAGTGATCCCAGTCAAGCGCGGACCCATTGACATGGAAGCTTCGTAATCAATGTCAATGGACAAGAAGTGGTCTTGACTTTGGCCAACAAACCACAACTTGGACACGACACCGATATGGAACAAAGCCTCGTGATTAAAACACATCTTCGACGGACAGGGCTTGACTTTGGCCAACAACCCCTGCCAATCTTGGATCTTGAGCAAGAATCACTCAATGGAAGGAAAATAAACGCTTGATATTTAACGAGGGTTTTTCGCGTGCAAATTGGCTACCAATTTAATTATCTTTGTTAAGGTCTCATCATTATACACCCTTAAACATGCATTCTAAATACATAATAAAGCGAGTATGAAAATAAATAATAATGATATGCGGATGGATACTTTACATTGATCATAGATCAAATCTCTCCCTTTCTCACTCAAGCTAGCACTTGTACTACTTCTACCCGTTACACTACACTTCTAAAGAAGCCTCATTTACATGGAGGGGAATAGGTGAGAAGAGAATACAAAGAGAATGAAGGTGATAAGGCTGGACACGCAGGTCCAATTTAATAAATCGAATTTATTACAACAATTTCTAAAATTGCCCCACCCGACTAATATCCATCCGATATACATTATTCATTCATCAACCACGCATTCACACAAAAGCATGCTATCAATCAATCTAATCAATTAATTAATCTGATAATTAAGTGATCATCCAATGTTCAAACAACGATTTGATTTTGTTCGAGTCAAACTCGTTTTTGCGAATAAGTACTCAAAGTACGAATTCATGAATTAAATTAAACTACATCATTAAATCAAATTTAACATGTGTTTAATACTAATTCACTATTCAACTCCCAATTAAACATTACACTTTATTATAAAAACCTTTTACGATTTAAATTCCAAATTTAATCGTAATGCGTCTCAAAGACCGATTAACGTCCAACGTCAATTCAATTAAAGTCCAATGGGCTTTTAATTGATTTCTTAAGGCGTGGACTTTTGGTCAACTCGGGTCAAACCGATAACCAAAGTCCAATCCGGGATTTACCCCATAAGCCCATAAATCAATCTTGGCCCATTAGGCCCAATTGAACTTTAAAGGTTCATTAAGTCGCATTTGGGCTTAACGGAAGTGGTTTTGGGCCCAATTGGATCCAATCCATTTGGCCTAAACCCAACTTGATAAAATCAAGCCCAATAAGCCCAATTACAACATTAAAGTCCAATTTCCAAAATTAGGCCCAATTAATTAAATTCAAAAAATCCAATTTTCCCAATTTAATTACCAAAGTGTATTACATGATCAATTACCCAAATCAACATTTCTAAAACATGAATTTACATAATTAATCATGCTCATTATCATTATCATATGTCCAACACATAAATGAAAAAATCAAACCCATTACATGCTTTAATGCTATCGGCCAAAGGATGGATTTTGTGTCCGATTTGGTTTCAATCCAATCGAACCCACAATCGACATTAAATCAACATCCTAAATGATTTCATACACATCCAATGTCATAAAATCAAAAAATACCAAGACATTAGGGCATAGTTACATTCGGCCAACATAAGATTTTGGGGTTTTTGGTCCAATTCAAAGTACTATCCAATTGACCTCAAATTAACATCAAACATTATGATTCCAATTCATCTAATGAATCAAAAAACAAAAATTTCCAAGAACCCAAAATAGCTAATACATTCGGCCAAGGTAATCAATTTGGGGAAAATAATTCCAAATCATTTTTCAACAAATTGGTCCAACCAAAATGAAATTAAACATGTTATAAGCATACTTAAACAATCAATTTATTCAAATCATGCTCAACAAACATTTACCCAAATTTTAAGCCCTACAATTTCATGCTTGAACCTATAGCTCTTGATGCCATTGTTGGTTATTATCTAGGTCCCAAGATCAAACAAGACATGAAATACATGTGTGAATACATCAACGGAGGTAGCGGAATACTCACATCGATCGGTTGAGTCGATTTGAAGACGATTGAAGCCACTTTGCTCACTGTTTTGGTGGCGCCACTGCAGCAGTCCACTGCTCTCACAAATCAGATTTTGAGCTGAGAAACGGAGCTCCAAGCCTCGTCGGACGGATCCCGGCTCATGGGTGAACCTCCATACCACCTTCGCAAGTCTCGTAGTGTGCTAGCACTTGCGGTTTTTGCCACAAAAACCCAACTCTTGCTTCCCTTATTCACGCCATTTTGGCTTCAAAAACCAGTAAGCATTTTCATGCTTTGGGCGTGAGTTTGAAGAGAGAAAAGAGAGAGAAGAAAGTTGTGTAATTAGTTTCCAAAAGTGTAAATCAATTTTCATTTTATATTTTCCAAAATATAAAAAATGATTTACCATTTACTTTAATTCAAAATCAAGTAAATGTTGGAGCCAAAAAGCTAAAGATGCTTTCCAACCACTGCATCAACTATTCACATCAACTTTAAGTCATATCAACTTTAATAAAGTGACATGTCTTTCAATCAATCAATCACATCAATCAATCACATCACTCAAAGTGACATTTGATTTGACGCTTGATGTGACGAATGATTTGACGCTTGATGCGACTTGCGTTACCGCACTCGAATTCGAAATACGAATGCGCTCGCAATCACATTCGGGCTCGGGTTCGTTAATTCCAAATTAACGATTTTTCCGTCGCGTCGTAATTAAATTATTACGCCTAGCGAATTCACTATTCACGTCGCTAACGAATTAATTCTAAATTAATTCGTTTGCCCGAATTAAAATCTAATTTTAATTCCGCGTCGAAATCTAATTTCATTTAATATATCGAATATATTAATTTACCGATTAATTCCAAATTAATCTTTATCTCTCTCTAGACGATATTTTATCCTAGATAAAATATCTCCGTAATTAATCCTAGATTAATTTTCTCTTTCTTCTATATAATCCCAGATTATTTAAGAGTGCGAGTTATGCGTCATCGGTGGATTATCGGGAAGCGACCCATGAGATCCCCGGATATATTGGCAGCAAATACGGTCATCGGAGTATCCGAATCATGTATGTACCAAGTACTACGTCTACTCTACCGATTTACGAGACAAGGTCGACTCCTAGCAAAGCACCAAGTCTTCCCAATTCTCCGGACATATCCATATAGAATATACAAGGATCTATATCAAGCGTAGTATACCAATTGTATTGTGCATATCGGCCCAGTATCGGATAGTCACGTGCTAGGGCTGGGGCTGGATAAGTGTCTGCCCCATCCGAAACACATATCGGATGTCTGGTAACATAGTCTCTATAATCGGATATTTATGACCTAGTCACAATATCCCGATTGATGCGCATCACTCAAGAGCACTAGTACCGTATCCTGCGTGACATCATCTCCACTATGACTGAAGTGATACTTCCGTCTCAACATCACACCCAATACACTACGACTCTCTGATAAACCCAGAAGTGGTGTACGCAGAACCGGTTAAAGCCCTGTACCACCAAGACCAAAGTCTATCGATTATCGTAAGTATTAGCGATGTAAGTCTCAGGTTAAGACTATACACACCTACCTTGATTTCGGCCTCCCATAGACACATAGTCATAATACCAATGGGATTCCGAGGGGTCTATCCAGAGCGAAGCTGTTTCCCGTACTATCGGTGAAACACGACCTCCTATCGCACTTGCATAAGTATCCGATACTTATATATATGAGAACTATGCCGTTGTGCCCTCACAACGCACACAAGTGCAATACCAGCCTATTCTGCATTATCGATGTCCAGTCTCGATAATACTCCGGCTAGGGATATTTAATGATTAAACCTTCGGGGATTGATACTGTCTCATATCATTCTCAATCCAGAAATTAATCATAGGGACCTCTCTTCATTTATATATCTAAGGTGATCTAATCACAAATGATGAGAGTTCAATTCCTTGTCACATAGTTAATTTGCTACAACAACACAATGATCTGTGTAAATAGTGACGCTATGGGTCATTTTGTCCAACAACAAGCCTTAAATAAACCCCTAGGTGTTCGTAGTGGACGAGTTGTAGTCTCGTGAGGGTTTACAGCAATGATACCCACAAACATTTTATAAAAGTAAAAAGGTAGTGAAACTAATGCACACAAAAGCAAAAAGACAAGAGAAAAGAGAATAAAGAAGTTAGTGACTAATCAGGTGAAACTTCTACTCCAAGTTTACTGGTTGTTTTGTTTCATTCTCAATTACTGAATAAGTAAATTCTCCGATTATTTTTATCATTCCCCATATACACAGTTAAGAAAATATTAAACAACTCATTTTTGCCCACAACAGTCATAAGTGCAGTTGATAAGAGAGTAATATTTTTGTCCTAAAGTTTTATCAGATTTCACATCTTTTGTAGTAATGGAATAAATTTTCTGATTTTTCTGATTTTTTCTTTGATTTCTTCTCTATTTTTTATTTATATACAATACCTTCCATCTATGTAGCGAGCTTTAGGTCGGTGGCTTCCAAACCAGATGGCTTTAGGGCACCAGGTGTTAAGACACCTCTACGG
The DNA here is from genome assembly GCA_019454045.1 of Zanthoxylum bungeanum. Classification (NCBI taxonomy): domain Eukaryota; kingdom Viridiplantae; phylum Streptophyta; class Magnoliopsida; order Sapindales; family Rutaceae; genus Zanthoxylum; species Zanthoxylum bungeanum. The sequence continues at coordinate 578,738 of SKCR01041365.1, read as the reverse complement.
ACTTAATTACTCAGACTTCAGATATATATATATATTTTTCTGTCATCTTTTTGATCCATGTAGCGAGTGTTGGGCCAGTGACTCCTAAACCAGTTGGTTTTAGGGCACTAAGTGTTAAAACACCCTTACAGACTTAATAACTCGGATCTCAGATGTAAATTTTTTTTTATTCCATTACTTTTTGAGATGATTCCTCCAAATGAACTAGAGCACTAGATATTACAAACTTTTCAATTTTAGCTCATGTCTGTATGTTGATAATACTTGCCAACTAAGTATATGAAGATCCATTTTAGTCAGTTTTATGGAGAATTTACAAATTAAATAATTCAAAAGGAAATAAACAAAAATTAACTTATTTCGAAATAGGTTTGAAATACGTCTCAGGAGTGAGAATTCCTTACACAGCTATTTCTTACCAATTTTACCATGATTAGTCAAATAAAAATGCAAAATTTTTTTGTAATTTTTAGAAAAATTTTCAATTTTTTTTTATTTTTCGAAAAATTTTGGACTAAAAATAAAAATAACACACAAACTAAAAACAAGGTAGATTTTCCGTTGTAGATTCCCCAGAGGGAGGGTGGAGCGAGGCTCACTTAAGTACCCAATCCTCTTAGGCTCTTATCGCTAGGTGTCAGGAATAAACAACGAGTCCTCCATATTAGTCTATCATAATGAGCTACGGGTGAATGATTATCTAGGTGCCTTCACAGCTTTTCCTTATAGAAAGGTAGTGAGTGAAGGAAGACACTAAACCATCACATATTCCCTAAACAGTAGAAGAAGAGTTTAGAAGATAATACCTGGTTAGCTGAAATTCTACAGGAAATTAAAAGTTAAGATCCAGATTAATCCGACGCCTCTTACCATGATCGTCCTCGGACCAATTTATCTTTGAAAGGATAGGGTCAACTTGTGGTTCATAGGCTAAGAGTTGGTCAAGTAGATCCGGAGCAGTTCTGGCAGTAAAAAGGAGTTCTTTCATAAGTTTTGACACGAACCCATTTCTCCGGGCATCATCAAGAAACACACAAAGAAAATCATAAAATCCATCAACGTTAAGCAGCCCAATTGGTTTCTGATGTATGTTCAAGTTCGCCCAAGATAGAACTATAAAAAGTTCCTCCAATGTGCCCAAGCCACCTGGCAAAGCGATAAAAGCATCAGAACGGTTAATCATTTCTACCAGTCGTTCAGGCATACCTGGCACGATCAGTTCCTCTCCGTTTGATGATCCAATAAGATTTGCCTCTGCCAAGGGTTTTGGGATGATTCCCAAAACGTGACTGCCTCCTTCTTGTACAGCCTTTGAAACGATCCCCATAAGTCCAAGATTTCCTTCGCCATATATTAAGTGCATATTCCTTGCAGCTAAGACTCGACCCAATTCATGTGCTGTTTCTACGTATTGTGGTTTAGTACCAACACTACTACCGCAAAACACACAGATGTTTTCAACTCGTCTTCTTGAAGTGGCTTCCATATTTTATGTATTTCTTTCTTAAATCTGGATGCCTCCAAAGGTGTAATGACGAGCTGAATTTATAGTACCTGAAAAAGGTGAGTAATAATAGCATTAGTATCTTCCAAAGGAAGTTTGTTAGCTAAACAAAACAAAAGAAATCGTGGAAGGTCAAAAAGTCTGGATCTTGTCTACAAAAATAAAGATAATTACAACAGAAAAGCAAATCAAAGCAATAATTAAGGCAACGGAATTGTGTACGCAATACGCCACTCGCTTAGTATAAATTCATTAGGATGTGTCTCAAGAATTAATTCTTTACTCAGCCATCGCTAATGAATTAGTTCTCATCTTTATGATTGCCAAACACCATTCCTTCTGTCTTAAAATGGTCCGTTTGTGCTTTTCCCTACAAAACAACACACAAAATTAAAAACTCTACAACATGTATACACAAAATATGAAAACAAAAATCACAACAAATTGCATGGGTTGCCTCCCTGCTAGCGCTAATTTTACGTCTTCAGCCAGACGTGACTGAAATCTATCTGTCAATGAGGTTTCAATGTCGTCTTGGATGTCCGATTAAAGACAATCCCATGAGCGTTGCTTTTGAAAGATCTCTTCCAAAGGTAAAGGGGCAAAAAGAGTTTTGTCTCATTCAGTGCTTGTGCCACCTTTTTTATCTTTGTTTCTCCATTGGTTCCTGAAAAGAAAGAAAGAAAATCAGGAGGTCTCGTATGGTGCTTGACTTGGAATGGAAGTTCCATTCTGTCAAGCTTCTTGGTGATATCTCTGATTTGTACTCCCCGATACAACGATGTTTCTCCTGAATGCTCTGGATTTTCAATTTGGTCAGACATTTGCTCCTCCATTTGCTCTGCTTCTTGCTCCACCTTTTCTTCACAGATGAATTTTAGGATTTCTGTATTCAGCTCTTCATCTGTCATCTGTGAAATACATGCTTTAAAATTGTCAACCTGATGATGAAAAGAAATGTCAGATTTTAGGTCTTCATCCTCCGATCTGGGTGAAATGATTAGCTCATGTAGATCTTCTTCAAACATATTTGCAATGGATGCTCCAAGATCTTCATTCTGAGGATGGAAAGTTTCATCCTTTCTTGTTGGTGCAGTTGGTACAAAAAACTCAGTTTCTTCATCCTCGTCAGAGTCAGAATAATAAAAATCAAATTGAGACTTTGTTGGTGCAGGCTCCTGAACTGATACCTCTGATTCTTGATACTGCTCAGCCTCATCCTCTGTTATGATGTCATGATGAATCTCAGGATATTCGAAGACTTCTTCAGTATTATTTGAATTTGCTCCGTGAGAAATGTGATTCAGGTTATCTGTTAATTCTCTAACTTGATTTGTCATCCTCTGTATATACGCTGCTTGACTCTGAATTTGTACATCAAATTGAGCTTCTCGTTTCTCGAGCCAATCTTTTAGCATATCATTCAACTGATCTTTCTCTGATGGATCTGGTTCTTGATGAAGATTGTAGATGGATGGTGGATAAGATGGAAAATGTGATGATTCTTCGTACCTTAAATGATTCCAATAATTCTGCCACTCTGAAAGGTAAATACATTGATCGCTCGGGTGGTTTCCATCACAAATTACACATCTCCATATTTCATTCTGATGAGCAAATGTAGTATTGCTTGGTTCTGGCTTCCAGTGATAGTTGTTGGGCTGGACAACAGGCCTCAGAAAACTAGACTATTGCTCCCGGATTTGGGGTGTATCTTTTTCTAGTAAAGAATGTTCCATTTTTTCAACCACCTGAAAAATAAAAGAAAGAAAAAAAATTACTGATAAAAATAAAGAAAATTAGATACAAGTAAATTAGATAGCTTCAAAATTAATAACTCAAGAAAAATAAGTCACCGGTAACGGCGCAAAAAACTTGACTGATGTGTAATCACACACGTAAAATGCAAGGGCACGTATCATTCAAGTAGTATAAAAATATCGATCCCACGAGGACTTAATTCCTATTGTTGTTATTAATTGTTGATACTATTTATTTACATATATCTAATTATAGGGAGAAGAGAATTGATTGCTTGAAATGATTTGCTTTGAAGATTTGCTAAATAAATAAATAAAAAGACAAAAGAAAATACTAAGGAAAATAAAAGACTCAAAGATCTAGGGTTGTGAATCTTTCTAATATCTTAAAAAAAATGAAGTGATTATTTTATATTTGTGTAATAAATCAGTTTACTAACCTGGAACAACGAATTTATGCGAAAACATCTGTCGATGGTCAGACACAATTACCCAGTTTAATCCAATTGAATCATATGTCATGTCAATTAAATTATCTGGATTCATTAAGTTTAAGTTCCAATTATGGTTGCCCCCGCCCGACAGGTATATTCATATCCTGTAAGGAAATCTATTAAAGGGTTATCTATCCTCAAGAAGATCGTGGGCTATTAAGTCAAAGGTTGAAACCTAAAATCCATGTCTAGTTCATTTTAGATTTACCACATCAATCTTATTGGTGATCAAATAACAAGAAGCATTAGGCTTAAGACTTAATAAGTAAACTTTTAAATTACCCAAACTATAAAATAACCTTTTATAAACCGGTGATATTAGATTTCATTACAACCCTAGAAAACTAACTTAGTTATAACACATAGTTATGACAAATAAAAAAAACATAAAAATTCTAAAAAGTAAATGCAAAAAAAATAAATAAAATGCTAAGGTAAAATGAATTAAGTTCTACTATGGTTATCTATCCTCAAAGAAGATCGTGGGCTATTAAGTCAAAGGTTGAAACCTAAAATCCCTATGTCTAGTTCATTTTAGATTTACCACATCAATCTTATTGGTGATCAAATAACAAGAAGCATTAGGCTTAAGACTTAATAAGTAAACTTTTAAATTACCCAAACTATAAAAAACCTTTTATAAACCGGTGATATTAGATTCATCATTACAACCCTAGAAAACTAACTTAGTTATAACACATAGTTATGACAAATAAAAAAAATCATAAAAATTCTAAAAAGTAAATGCAAAAAAAATAAATAAAATGCTAAGGTAAAATGAATTAAGTTCTACTATTTACTATTTAGATATCTCCCATAAAATAATATGTAATATTGTGATATTTTAAACCAACCGTCCGGAATGGCGGTATCCTGATTAAGTCAAATTCAAATATACCAGCCATAAGGCGGAACAGAAATATAAACTTAAGCCAACCGTCCAGTATGGCGGTATCCTCATTAAGTCAGGTTTAACCAATTTAAATTGAATAACCAACCGTCCGGAATGGCGGTATCCTTTATTAATTCAGGTTTTAAATAGTTTATATATTATATTTTAAGGGAGATTAATCTAAATAGCAAAAGTAAAAGTATTACCTTGTTACCTCAGCATGGAGAAGTTACCCCCTCATGGATGAATAAAAACTACTATTTATATAAGAGAATTACTACTACAAACGTAAATAAAACTGAATAAAAGAAACTAAAGAAGAGAACTCTCAATTTATATATAAGGATTTCAGAGGAAGAGGTACATTTGAAACTAAAAATTCAAAATCTATTTATAGGCAAAAAAAATCCAATTTATTATTATTATTTTTCTTATTTTTTTATTTTTATTTTTATTTTTATTTTTGGATCGCTGAATTTTCGACACGTGGCATGGTGGCTAAAAAAAAACGGCTCGTTGAATTTTTGACACGTGTTATGCGGTGCACGTTAGCAGATTGCTTGTGATGATGACATGTGGCATGGTGCACGTTAGCAAAGTCAAACTTGGCAACTTTGACTTTTTGACCTGGCGCATATTAGCAGTCTCCGATGCATGTTAGAGGTCGGGACGCCCAAAATTACCAAAATACCCTTTGTGTCGGGACGCCCAAAATTACCAAAATACCCTTTTTGCCAAATTTCACAGTTTTGGTTCAAATCACCTCCAAAATGTCCTGAAACTTTATTTATCTACAAAATAACACAAAACACATCAAAATATTCACAAAACTCAAGAAACTATACAAAATATTAAGTTAAATGAGTGGGAAATAGTGATAGTTTTACCACTCATCAAATATGCACTTAGTATATAGCGGAGGCAATCTTGGACTAATGGGGATCGTTTCAAAGGCCGTACAGGAAGGAGGCAGTCACGTTTTGGGAATCATCCCAAAACCCTTGGCAGAGGCAAATCTTATTGGACCATCAAACGGAGAGGAACTGATCGTGCCAAGTATGTCTGAAGGATTAGTAGAAATGATTAACTGTGCTGATGCTTTTATTGCTTTGTCAGGTGGCTTGGGCACATTGGAGGAAATTTTTATAGTGCTATCTTGGACGAACTTGAACATACACCAGAAACCAATTGGGCTGTTTAACGTTGATGGATTTTATGATTTTCTTTGTGTGTTTCTTGATGATTCTCGGAGAAATGGGTTTGTGTCAAAACCTTTAAAAGAACTCATCTTCACTGCCAGAACTGCTCCGGATCTAATAGACCAACTCTTAGCCTATGAACCACAAGTTGACCCTATCATTTCAAGGATAAATTGGTCTGATGACGATCGTGGTAAGAGGCGTCGGATTAATCTGGATCTTAACCTTTAATTTCGTGTAAAATTTCAGCTAACCAGGTAATATCTTCTAAACTCTTCTTCTATTGTTTAGACATTGGGGATAATGTCTCATTTAGGTTTGGGGGAGGGAATTAGTTGATTAGTATATTGTTTTTAGTTGTGTGTTGTTTTTATTTTTATTTTTAGTCCAAAATTTTTCGAAAAATACAAAAAAAAAATTGAAAAATTTTCAAAAATTACAAAAAATATTTTGTGTTTTTGTGTTTTTATTTTGACTAAAAATGTGAAATTGGTAAAATATAGTTGAGTAAGGAGTTTCCACTCCTGAGACGTATCTCAAACTTATTTCGGAACAAGTTAATTTTTGTTATCCTTTTAAATTATTTAATTTGTAAATTCTCCATAAAACTGACTAAAATGGATCTTCATATGCTTAGTTGACAGGTATTATCAACATACATAGAAACATACGGACATGAACTGTAATTGAAAAGTTTGTAATATTCAGTGCTCTAGTTCTCGGAGAAATGGGTTTGTGTCAAAACCTTTAAAAGAACTCATCTTCACTGCCAGAACTGCTCCGGATCTAATAGACCAACTCTTAGCCTATGAACCACAAGTTGACCCTATCATTTCAAGGATAAATTGGTCTGATGACGATCGTGGTAAGAGGCGTCGGATTAATCTGGATCTTAACCTTTAATTTCGTGTAAAATTTCAGCTAACCAGGTAATATCTTCTAAACTCTTCTTCTATTGTTTAAGACATTGGGGATAATGTCTCATTTAGGTTTGGGGGAGGGAATTAGTTGATTAGTATATTGTTTTTAGTTGTGTGTTGTTTTTATTTTTATTTTTAGTCCAAAATTTTTCGAAAAATACAAAAAAAAAATTGAAAAATTTTCAAAAATTACAAAAAATATTTTGTGTTTTTGTGTTTTTATTTTGACTAAAAATGTGAAATTGGTAAAATATAGTTGAGTAAGGAGTTTCCACTCCTGAGACGTATCTCAAACTTATTTCGGAACAAGTTAATTTTTGTTATCCTTTTAAATTATTTAATTGTAAATTCTCCATAAAACTGACTAAAATGGATCTTCATATGCTTAGTTGACAGGTATTATCAACATACATAGAAACATACGGACATGAACTGTAATTGAAAAGTTTGTAATATTCAGTGCTCTAGTTAAATTGGAGGAAGCATCTGAAAAAGCAATGGAGTAAAAAAAATAATAAATTCTGAGATCCGAGTTATTAAGTCTGTAAGGGTGTTTTTAACACCTAGTGCCCTAAAACCAACTGGTTTGGGAGTCACTGGCCCAAAGCTCGTTACATGGATCAAAGATGCTGCAAAAATATATATATCTGAAGTCTGAGTAATTAAGTCCGTAGGGGTGTCTTAACACCTGGTGCCCTAAAGCCAACTGGTTTGGGAGCCACCGACCCAACACTCGCTACATAGACGGAAGATATTGTATATAAATAAAAAATAAAAAATAAATCAAAGAAAAAATCAGAAAAATGAGAAAAATTATTCCATTGCTACAAAAAGGTGTGAAATCTGATAGAACTTTAGAACAAAAATATTACTCTCTTATCAACTGCACTTATGACTGTTGTGGGCAAAAATGAGTTGTTTAATATTTTGTTGGCTGTGTATATGAAGAATGGTAAAAATAATCGGAGAATTTACTTATTCAGTAGTTTAGAAAGAAAGAAAACAACTAGTAACTTGGAGTATAAGTGTCACCTGATTAGTCACTAACTTCTTTATTCTCTTTTCTCTTGCCTTTTTGCTTTTGTGTGCATTAGTTTTATTATTTTTTTTACTTTTGTAAAATTTTTGTGGATATCGTTGATGTAAGCCCTCACGAGACTATAACTCGTCCACTAGGGACACCTAGGGGTTTAAAGGCTTGTTGCATATGCTAAATGCAACCGTGATCCCTACGAAAGTGGCTTAGTTTAATTTTAATTGTTTCTTATATTTTATTTTATTGTTTTGCTCGAGGACTAGCAAAATGTTAGGTTTGGGGGTGTGATGAGTGAAAAATATATCAATATTTACCGCCCATTTTACTTAATATTTTGTTTAGTTTCTCGGGTTTGATGAACGTTTTGATGCGTTTTAGTTTATTTTGCAGATAAAATAATATTGGGACACAATGAAATCATTTAGGACGAAATGTGGGTCAAATAAGGGCAAAAATTGGACTTGACATATTAATTTTGGAGATTGGAAACTTGAAAGGGCGATTTTGACAAAGTGCAGTTTTGGAAATTCCAGTTTTGCACATCTTTCGTATTTTGGGCATAACTGTTTACTCCGATATCGGATTGAGCTGATTCAAGTGCCAGATTAAAGAAGACTCAAATATCTACAAATTTGAAAGACAAAATATTTTCTAATTATGAAGATTTCATGACCGAAATTTATGAACCATCCAGAAGTGTGTTGTGTGTAATTATTAAAGTCATTTTCAATCATTTTCAAAGCAAAAAAATAAATTAATAAATAAATAATAAAATTATCAAATCATCGACAAACATGATAAGAAATTATTGGAGCAATTAATAATGGATTTGGTGGAGTAATTAGTGGAGAAATTAATAATGGATTTGGTGGAGAATTTGATGGATGATATGATGGAGGCAAAATTTTGCCTATAAATACCAAGCCATTTCATTTGTAAAATTCATACTTTCTTCTTTGAAATTCCTAAAGAATAAATAAGAAGATTGTATCTTGTTTGTTTATTTACAGCTTTCAGTAATTAATTTCCACTTTCGCACTTTCTTTTCTTTATTTTTCAGTTTTTACTTTCCGTAATTTACTTTTACGCACAATCATTTCCTTTCTTTACTTTTGTAGTTTTTATTTTTCAAGTAATGAGGAGGTAATTCCCCTTTGCTGGGGTGAAATGTAAAGCTTTTATTATTGCTATTTAGATTAATCTCCCTTAATTATAATATATAAACTATTTAAAACTTGACTTAATAAGGATACCGCTATATTGGCCGGTTGGTAATTAATTATAAATTGGTTTTAACCTGACTAAGTATAGATACCGCCTGGTTGGTCGGTTGGTAATTAATTATTAATTTGACTTAATCAGGATACCGCCTATATGGCTGGTTGGTAATTATCATGCAAAGTTAATATATTATATTAAGGGAGATATCTAAAATAGTAGTAATAAAATTTTATCCTCTAACCCCAACATTTTCTTTTATTGTACTTTTACTTTATTTAATTTCAGTAATTTACTTTTCAGCAATTTATTTTCAGTAATTTACTTTTATTTTTTTTACTTTTTATTTTTACTTTTTAATTTTTTTACTTTTCAGCAATTTACTTTTCAGTATTTAATTTTCAGTATTTTACTTTATGTCTTTTATTTTATTTAAATTTTTACTACCCGTAAATATGTGTCGTAACTAAGCCAGTTATCTGGGGTTGTGATGAAATCCAATATCACCGGTTTATAAGGGGTTAGATTAATATCACCGGTTTATAAGGGGTTAGATTATAGCTTGGGTAATATAAAGGTTTATTTATTGAGTCTTAATCTTAATGTTTTTTATTAACTGGCCATTAATAAAATTGATTAGGTAAACTTAAAATGAACTTGGAAAATGGATTTTAGGTTAAAGACCTTAGACTCAATAGCCCACGATCTTCCTTGAGGATAGATAACCATTTAATAGATTTCCTTACAGGATAGGAATATACCTGTTGGGCGGGGGTAGCCATAATTGGAACTTAAACTTAATGAATCCAGGTAATTTGGTTGACATAGACATATGGTTCAATTGGGTTATACTGGGTATTTGTAATCGACCATCGGAAGAGGCTTTTACATAATTTAGTGTTCCAGGTTAATAAATTAATATATTACCCAACTGTAAGATAACCACTTCATCTTTAATAGATATTGGAAGGATTCACAACCCTGTATAGTTTTATAAATTTGAATTTTCTTCAATCTACTTTCAAGAAATTTTATTTACTTGTTTTAAGTTTTAAAGTCACCACCCAATCAAACAATCAATCTATTAGATACTTGTAAACATTTGACCTCATAAAAAATTAATAGTAAAGGTTTTAAGTCCTCGTGGGATCGATACTTTTTATACTACTTGAACGATACGTGTGCTTGCGTTATACGCATGTGTAAGCACCGGTCAAAGGCACATAAGTAATCTAGGGTAATCAAGATAATTTATAATATGCGAAATTAAAACAAACACTTTGATAAATGAATAATGCATCATTTTATTTCAAAACATATAAAGCCGTTTACATTACATGTAGCTCTAGGGCATACATCCCAAAAATCTCCCACTTGCACTAGAGAAAATGGGACATGTCACGTAATCCTAGACCATCTAGGTGACCTTTAAACACTTTAGCTGACAAGGTCTTTGTAAACGGATCAGCCAGGTTCTCTGCGGATGCAATTTTTGTGACAATAACATCTCGTCTCTGCACTATCTCCTTGATGAGATGATATTTCCTCTCTATATGCTTTCCCCTCTTGTGGCTTCTTGGTTCTTTTAAATTCACTACTGTACCACTATTATCGCAATAAATTGTGAGTGGTTTATCCATATTTGGAATAACTCCAGATCTCCCAAGAATTTACGGAGCCAGACTGTTTCCTTAGCTGCTTCACAAGCTGCTACATATTCAGCCTCCATGGTGGAGTCAGCAATGTAAGATTGCTTTATACTCCGCTATAATATAGCCCCACTACCTATGGTAAACACTGACCCAGATGTCGATTTCCTAGAATCGACATCTGTCTAAAAATTAGAGTTTGTATATCCCATTAGGATCATATCCTCACCGGAATACACAAGCATATAATCTCTCGTTCTCTTAAGATACTTGAGAATGTGTTTCACAGCCACCCAGTGATCCAATCCTGGGTATGACTGAAACCTACTGACTTATCCCACTGCAAAACAGATGTCTGGTCTCGTAAATAACATAACATACATGAGACTACCAACTGCTGAGGCATATGGGATATGTCTCATTTCCTCAGCATCTTGAGGTGTCTTAGGAGACTGTTCATTTGATAAATGAATTCCATGCCGATAAGGAAAATTGCCTTTCTTGGAATTCTGCATCGCAAATCGCACAAGGATCTTGTCGATATAGGATGTCTGAGACATAGCTAATAGTCATTTCTTACGACCCCGAAGTATCTGAATCCCAAGAACATAACTGGCCTCTCCCAAAACTTTCATTTGGAATTGGTTAGCTAGCCAGATTTTCACGTCCGATAATATCTTTACATCATTCCCAATGAGTAAAATATCATCGAAGTACAAAATAAGAAAAACCACATTCCTGTCAATGACGCGCTTGTATACACAAGGCTCATCAATATTCTGCTCAAAATCATAAGACTTGATTGTGGTATCAAATCTTATATTCCAAGATCGAGATGCCTGCTTAAGTCCATAAATAGACCTTTGTAGCTTGCAAACCTTTTGCTCTTGACCTTGGGCTAAGAACCCCTCTGGTTGTACCATATAGATACGCTCATCAAGATTTCCATTCAAGAATGCCGTCTTGACGTCCATTTGCCAAATTTCATAGTCATAATATGCGGCAATGGATAGAAGAGTGCTGATGGATTTGAGCATGGCTACTGGCGAGAAAGTTTCCTCATAGTCAACTCCCTCTTTCTAGGTATAACCCTTGGCCACTAGCCTAGCCTTAAAGGTCTGTACCTTCCCATCTGCTCCCATCTTCCTCTTGTAGATCCATTTGCAACCTATGGGTTTCACCCCATCAGGTTGGTCTACAAGTTCACAGACTGAGTTGGAGTACATAGACCCCATCTCTAGTTTCATGGCTTTGAGCCATTCCTCTTTATTAGAATCATCCATTACACTACGATAGGTCAATGGATCATCTATACCATCGCTGGATGCAATAACTTGTGCCTCTCTAACTCCAAGATAGCGATCAGATTGTCGTATAACTCTCCCACTACGTCTAGGTGGTAGATCATTTTGATGAGCTTGCATCTGACGCTCAAATGTCGAAGGTGCTATGTATTTGTCAACTGTCGTTGATGATGGTGTACTGGACGAACCAACAAGTAACTCCTCGAGTAACACTTTACTTCGAGGTTTGAACTCCCTAATATAATCCTCTTTTAGAAACGTAGCATTTGTCGATACAAATATTTTGTTATCATCAGGACTATAGAAGAATCCACCCATAGTCTCCTTAGGATAACCTACAAATAGGCACACATGTGAACGTGGCTCCAACTTTGTAGTCTTATTCTTCAGCACATGTGCTAGACACCCCAATATGCAGAAATATCGTAAACTAGTTTTATGACCACTCCACAACTCTAAGGGAGTCTTAGGAACAGACTTACATGGAACTACATTAAGGATATGCATTGCAGTTTATAACACATATCCCCAGAACGAACTAGGTAGTGAGCTATAACTTAACATAGATCTCATCATGTCTAGTAGGGTTCAATTTCTCCTTTCTGCAACACCATTTTGTTGTGGTGTTCCAGGTGCTGTGAGTTGGGATACTGTCCCATGCTCAACTAAGAATTCTTCGAAATCTCTGTCAAGGTATTCTCCTCCATGATCTGATCGTAGAGTTTTGATTATTTTACCTAACTGGTTCTCAACCTTAGCACGATACTCTTTGAACTTTTCAAAAGTATCTGACTTGTGCTGCATTAGGTAAACATACCCATATCTAGAATAATCGTTAATGAATGTGACAAAGTATTTATAACCACCTCGGGCTCTTACATTCATCGGTCCGTAAATGTCCGAATGTATTAGCTCAAGTGGTTGATTGGCTCTTATATCTTTTCCTGTAAAAGGTCTTTTGGTCATTTTTCCTTCTAAACATGATTCACAGACTGGTAAAGTTCCGAGCTTTAACTGGTTTAAGGCTCCGTTCTTTATTAATCTTTCTATCCGGTCAAGGTTGATATGACCAAGTCTAAGATGCCATAGATATGTGTCATCATGAGAAATCTTTTACTGTTTAGTTTTAGGTTTCTCATCCTTAAACATTTTAGCATTAAGTAGTGACTTATGTGTTAACGATCTTAACACATACAAGTTATTCTCTGAGTTTCTTGTGCATATGGTTAATCCATTTCTACCAATAATAGCTAAATTGGTATTAAAAGAAATTGAATAACCATCATCCAAAAGTTTAGTAATAGAAATCAAATTCCTGTGAAATCCAGGAATGAATAATACATTGTTCAAATTTAAATAACTATTATTTGTAAAATTTAAACTGGAAACTCCCATTGCTCTTGCTGAAACGGCATCCCCTGTACCGACCCTCATGGTATAGTCACCTTCAACAAGGTCTCTCCATGAGTTAAGTAGATGCAAATAAGAACAAACATGGTTAGTGGCTCCAGAATCAACAATCTAGACGGATTTATCATCCTCCACTAATAGAGATTCGATAACGAGTAAATCATATTTACATGTATCCTTTTTCTCCTTCAGCTCAGCAAGGTATTTAAGACAATTCCTTTTCCAATGTCCGTTCTTGTTACAGTGGAAACACTTTCCCTTGGGCTTAGCATCCTTGGAGCCTTTTTTATTCTTCTTTTTCATGGGCTTAGCCTTAACCTTCCCAATATTATTCTTCTTCATCTTTGCAGATTTAGAAGACTCAGCAACATTTGCCTCAGCACTGGACTTACGAGGATCCACAATCATGGACTCATAGTGGGTGAGCTCATTAAGCAGGTGGGTCAAAGTAAAAGTCAACTTGTTCATAACATAGTTGCTTTTAAACTGCAGGAAACTCTTTGGAAGAGTTTCCATAATCATAGTCACCTGGCTACACTCATCAATATGAGCTCCATGGGTTTCAACAGTGTTGAGATAAGTCATCATCCTCAAGACGTGCTCTCGGACTGATGTCTCATCCTTCATCTTATCAGTCATCGCTGAGACCATGGCCTCAAGACGTTGACGCTCTGAAGGCTGCCCGAGCATGCCCTGCAATGACTCCATCATCTGAGATGCTGAAGCCATAGGTTCATTATTTGCAGCAAGAACCTCAGATATCCCTGCTAGCAAGTAACATCAGGCTTTCTCATTTACTGCGACCCATATCTGGTAGGCATCGAGCACAGCTTGGCCAACATTTCTGGCCGGCTCGGGAGGACACTCATTCATCAGGACAAACTTCAGGTCTTCGCAGAATAAGATAACGTTCATGTTACTTTTCCACTTAACATAATTTTCTCCCGTTAATTTATCATTTGAGAGTATGGAAATAATCGGAGAAACCATGGCTGAAAAATAAAATAAACATGCATTTATCATTCATTCATCGCATATTAAAATCATCAAACAATTTTGGCATAAAATTAAACATGATGCATGAACCATGAATAACGAATTAGAAACCTAAGAGAATTACTATGCCATGGAAATCTATCATCCCACAAGTAAGTACCGTCGTAGTGTAGGTCAAGTACTTTCATGATAGATCGAGACAATCTCAGTCGATTAATATATACAGGAATAACTCTTATTCCTATATCAATCAACTACCGTTTGATTCGATCAAGGAATTTCATTAACAGTTAATTATTCCTTAGTGAGTATGACTCGCCGTTTCGGGACCCTTGGACTTAACTAGTGAAGTACCGCCGTAGGGTAGTTCAGTTCACCAGATACATCTAGAATCCATATCCTCTCGAAACCCGAACCTGATATTGACCCAAAATGGACACCATCCGTAGGGGGATGAAAACAAAGCCGTCTCGAGGCGCCTTTTGAATCTCACATTTTCGGACTAACAACGGAGATCGCCAGATATAATGCCGTATATCCCTCTCCCACTCACTATTTTGAGTTTAAGGTTTCTATTTATAAAATATCTAATATTTTATTTTTGCTAGTGTGAATAAATATATGGCGGCTAAATCATAATTTTTATTTACACTAGTTCACCATTAGTGACCTAATCAATTTTAACTCTTAAAATTTGTCTCACTAATGTCCATTAGTCTATAATAATTATTTTACTCTATTAAACTAATTTAATTGGAGTAATATTAGTGACCTATCATATTTTAACTCTTAAAATACTAGACACTAATAAGTTTAAAATTTTTGGAATTCTAAAATGGTCAAGGTTTTAATTAAACATTTTAATAAATCTTAGTGTGTTATAAAATCCAATGGTACGTGGAATTGTATCCTGAGTGCAGACCACATTACCGTCCATTCAGATTCGGCTATGGAATTTATATCCGGGTTTCCATTCTATATACCAATGGAATTTATTATGCACTAATTAAGCCCAATATATTAGAATTCAAATTTTTAACCATAAATCCAATTAATCTAATTAATTGATTTCCATGCATATCATATTCTAATTTAAAATTTTTAAATCACATAAAATCATATTTCATGTCTATAATGATAATGCATCAAAAACATGTTATGGCATGTGAAATGCAAGAGTATGAACTCTAAGTTATATGACATGTTATTCAAACAATTCGAATTAAACATACATATAATCATAAAAAATATTTTGCATTGACCGGGCTCTTATTTTTCCCTATACTAATCTAATTAGTACAAAAATACCCAAGGCATCCCTTGGTCTTCAAAATACGCTCCAAGTTGCGACTTAGGTGCTCCAAATTACAACAATTGAAAATTTTTTACATTGGAAAAATTATATACAACAATTGTAAACAATGGCCTTATAGACTTACATCCCAAAAACAAAACCAACATAAAAATAAGAGCCAGAAAAATTTACTACCAATGTAAAATCCATTCATCACATGAAAAACAATAACCATTCATCACATGAATATATTTTGTGCCTACTCATCTAAACATGCATATCAATATTTATAACTCATATAAATATATTAAAAACAGTAACTTAAAAAGAAAAAGAGAAGGGTTAAGAACACTTTTCAACCTTGCTCTCGATACCAATTGTAGGAAACACTTTCCATGCGCAGCGGAAACGTCTTAGGAACACGGATCGGACTTGAAATTTTTTCTGCCCTTCCCTTGAACTGGCGGAATGTTACTGCCACCACCATTGAAATTTTGCTTCAGTTTTAGACAAAATTCTAGCCTCGGAACATCCCAAAACAGCCGGACAAAAACTGAACTGTTTTGGACTCGATTTGTGCCCAAAACACTGCAGAAACAACCCCTGAAATGCGTGAATAGCGGTTGTGTTTTGGTTCTGATTTTTCACTTGAAAACAGCCCCAACACAGCCCCAAGACACCACAAAATGCTCCACAAAAAAACTGGATTAAAACGAAACCAAACCGAGTTCCGTTTCACCAAGTATAAGGGCGGCAATGAGCAAAAATAATGCTCACTGCCGTGAACAACAAGAAAGAGATGAAGATGAAGATTTTTTCGACACCACAAAGTCTTCCGAACTATATCTCGTTACCAACGGAAACTTGTGTGGGCAAGACTCACAAAATAATCCCTAAACGTTTTAGAGATTTAATCACACTTTTATTTTGTTTTTGTTTTTGTTTTTTTCTATTGTTTATGTTTTTCTCAACTTTTGAGAGAATGAAGAAGAAGATGAAAGGTGGCTAGGGTTCAAGAATAAAATCTTATCAAAAGAAAAATCATATTTTCCTTTTTATACTTAGGGTTTAATTTTCAAAAAACAAAACCATTTCCCCTTCCCATATGCAAGTTTCGGCCATACAAGGATTTTGGTATTAATTTTGCAACAAAAAATTTAATTACCATAATGAAATATATGTTACAAAATTAAATGTGTAATTACCTTTCAAAAAGCGTAACCACCAAATTTTAAATCCAAGAGTTTTGCAACCTAAAATAACTCACCAAGAGTTTCCAAAAATTAATGCAAGAGTTTTGCAATCTAGCATAACTCACCAATGGTTTCCAAAACCCAAGATTTGAAAATTCCAAAATTGGCCTCATTAAATTATATCATATATAATTTAATATCATGCATTCAATAATTATCATATAATTATTAAAATCATATAATAACTTTTAATATATTGTTTCAAGTGTGACAAAATATTATTAATCATATTAATAATATTTATACATATGTGAGTATATAATTAGACTATCCAATTACACTAAATCTGCTACAGTATATTGAGCTAGCACGGGGACCAAATGGACCTACGGTTCCGAGCTCCAATAATCTCGAAATATTAACTAAGCTCTTAATTAAATATTCTGAAAATTATTAACTCCGGGTTATTCCACTAAAAATCCGAAGCTGCACTCTCGTTACCGCATATGGTATATTAAGCCGAACCAAGTCGGTGTCCATCGATATAGTCACTGCATATAGATTAACCCTTCACAAGTATCTCGTAATTAGAGTCGGGTCATAATGTCCGTTATACCCCTCTAATTATTTTTACCTCAAATACCATTGATTCTCTAATGAACGATTTATTCATAACCATTATGAATTTTAATCTTTCTATTCATAATAGAAAGACTTGAGCGCTCTAACCGTTCAAGTACCGAATCAACCCTTAAGAAAGATACTCCTCTACTTCTCGCAAGAAGGAGTGAACTCCATGTCTATGTAAAACGTCCCCAGCTACACACTAGACCATGTCCCCAAAGTACGTAGCTATTGGTCGGGACTGCTACACCAACCTCACCTTTGTAAATCAAAGGAAATAGCCTGCCATGCAGGAGTTCGTAGTACACTTACGATTAAGATCAATCTATATATGACCATCTAGTAGATCGAAATGATTTTCTTTATTTAACGGATATTATAAGAAAGTCATTTCCATATGGGTCAAGTTCTATATGATCACATCATACAAGGTGCCTCCATTCTCATGTCTCTACATGGACGATCCCGAATCAAGGTCGCCATATAAATATAGAATGGACCGCAGCTATAGATAAACCACAAAAAAATACCTGTTTTTTTTTCTCTCTATGGTCTATTTAAGATTACTAACTTCAGACTTAAATCCTATTGTGTATGACACTCATACATTAAGTCTGAAGGCACATAAGTAATCTAGGGTAATCAAGATAATTTATAATATGCGAAATTAAAACAAATTCTTTGATAAATGAATAATGCATAATTTTATTTCAAAACATATAAAGCCGTTTACATTACATGTAGCTCTAGGGCATACATCCCAACACTTCTCTGATAGGGGAAGGTGGCTGGTGCTACTCACTGAGTTCGACATCAGGTACATCACCAAGAAAATGATTAAAGGGCACTTTGTGGCCGAGTTCTTAGCGTAACAACCGATTGAAGAAGAGAAGTATAAATATGAGTTCTCTGATGATGAGGTAAAGACAATAATCGTTTAAGGATGGATGATGTACTTCGACGGAGCTATAAATTACAAGGGCGCATGGATTGGAATTATTATAGTAACCCCGGAAGAATACAATATCCATATGGCTTAAAGGCTAGCTTTTCAAGTCAATAATAATATGACTGAATATGAGGCATGTATATTTGGATTAGAAGCCTAAATAGCTCTATGAGTTGAAGATGTGAGGGGGTTTTTGGAGATTCAATGTTGGTGGTTAAACGATTTGATGGGAGTGGGAATTGAAGGAAGAAAAGTTGAGGTCGTATCTAGCCCACCTAAAAGTGGCAAGCAGAAAAGACAAGTTGGTTATCCAAAAACCAGCTCCGAGTTCATTAGCCTGAAAGGAAATTTGTACAAGCAGCAGAGCAACAGAGTGCAACTAAAATGTCTAAAGAAAGAGGAAGCTGGGAAGGTGATGGAAGAAATCCATGCAGGAGTATGCAGTCCACAAATGAGCGAGCTCATTCTATTAAAGAAAATTATCTAGCCAGGATTTTACTAGTTGACTATGGAAGCAGATTGTATGAAATTAGGGAAGCGATGTCACATGGGAACTTAAACCACTTGCCGCCAACAGAACTATATGGGCTGTCAGAACCTTGACCATTTTCAACATGAAGAATCGACATGATTGGTGAGATCAAATCATAGGCCTCTAATGGAAACAGATTGATAGTAATGGCGATAGATTAATTTTCTAAATGGGTAGAAACGAAGTCCTTTCGTAATATCCCAGCCAAGAAAATGGCTAAGTTTATAGCCCGAAACATCATTTGTCAATATGGGATGCTGCACCATATAGTGATAAATAATGGGGTCCAATTTCAGGGAAAGACCAAAGCCATGTTACAGAAGTATGAGATAGGACACTACAAGTCTTCCCCATATAGACCACAAGCCAATGGAGCAGTAGAGGCCGCTAATAAGATTTTGAAGAGGATTTTGGCTAAAATGATTGAAAACTACAAAGATTCGGTAGAGAAGTTGTCATTTGCATTATAGGGGTTTAGAAATTCGGCCCGATCTACAACATGAGCAACTTCTTACTCATTGGTGTATAAGATGGAAGCGATGTTACCCGTGGAAATTGAAATATGATCAATGAGCATCATGAAGGAAGCAAACCTATCTGAGAACAAATGGATGACAAAAAGGCTTGAGCAGTTGGCTTTTTTGGATAGGAAGATGATGTAGGCATTATATTATACCAAATATACCAGAAAATGATAGCCAGATCTTTTTACAAGAAAGTCTGGCCAAACAAGACCAATGAAGGAGATCTAGTGGTAAAAAAATCACGACCGCTGACCATGGATTCAAGGGGAAATTCAGACCTAACTGGGAGGGGCCTACTTAGTCAAGAAGGTTTCAAAGAATGTAGTTGTGCAATTGTCCGATATGAAAGGAAACAAATTTATGGAACCCATCAACATGGACAGGCTAAAGAAAAACTTTGCAAATAAAAATAGACTCGTTAGGTTGAAAATCCACAAAGCACGTCCTAAGAAAAATGAGAGCATCCCGCTAAACCCAGGTGGTTTAGGCAAAGGTTATGGATAAATAAGCGAGCGGAAAATAGTTAGTTGAAAAACCCGAAATGGCTGACTGGCAATAGGGGTGAGCGACGTGGTGAAGCAATTAAGTATAAATCACTATCACATGTGTACCGAGAAATGATGCTGAAGTTTTATTGAAATTAAAGTCAAAATGCTAATAAAATGTACAATTATTTCCAAAATAAAAAACTCAAAAAAAGCATGCATAAATCATCATTTTCTCCTTTTGGTGTAAGATTTAAATCAGAAAGACCAGCCGAAGGACCATGACCGCCTAGCATGGGAAGAGCTGTGGGAGTAACAGTCCAGATATGTCGATAAGCCAAATTATCACGCAAGTGATTTAAGAACCGCCGAGACAGTGAACCATCTTGAAATATGAGTTTCCTATAGGATAAGTGTGAAGGACCCCCGTACTATCGAAATAACCTAGATGGAGGATAGAATGAGCTAGTGTAAAGCCCCAGGAGTGGCACACAATGCCTGTAGAAGTCGAGGGTGACATAGTCAAGGCGCCACCAATGACATATCCACTGTATGTATGCCTTAGATACCTCGGTCATCCACTCCCTCTATGCGTCATAGGATAGGTTCTTTTTTATTAAAGCAGGGGGTGGATGATGGCGAGGATTGTAGGAGGAAAAGATGGACACTGGCGGAGGGGTAAGGAGCTTCAATTTCTCTTACAACTACACCAAAAAATGGCGAGTTAGCTCGCTGGGTTGAAAACTAGGGGTGTGCATCGGTCGATTGGGTCGGTTAATCCTTGATTTTTTAACCGAACCGAAATTATTTGGTTAAGTAAATGTGTAACCGATTTAATCATATGATGACACATAATCATTAACCAACTTAACCATTATTTTTTTGTCGGTTTTGGTTAATTTGGTTATTAACCATTCCATAATCTCCACAAATAACAATCCACATTAACACATTAATACAAATTTAAATTCATCAAAAAGACAAATATATATGTGTTTAACAATAGAAGATAAATTTAAATTCATAAAAAAATAATTTACAACTACACTCAGAAGAGGCAGAAGGTAAAAATTTTAATTTCATTTTAATTAAAAATATATATAAAGTCAAATTATGGTTTGTAATCGGTTAATTGGTCGGTTCGGTTATACAAATCTCATAACCATAACTGAACTGAAAAATCGAAAAATTAAAAATCTTAACCGAAAAAATAGATTTAATCATAATAACCGAACCATTATAAAAAATGGGTCAGAACGGTTCTATTAATCGGTTAAAATCGATTAATGCACACTCCTATTGAAAACCCTATCGGCAGCCCAAGCAAAATTAGAGCAGCCCGCTGGAGTGAAAATCCGAAAGGACAGTCCAGGCAAAAGTTAAGGCATACCTGCAATAGCAAATGACTACCTAGAAAATGGAAAGTGGGCTCATGCTTAATCCCATTTAAAACATTGAGCGCCTCAGCCAGAATTACTGAAATATGGTTGTAACCACGTCTGATGTCATAGATAATGTGGAGTAGCTTATAGTCACCTCTCTCACTGTCGCGACTCACCAAGAGATATCGAGCCAATATATAAAATATGATCACACTCCTCCGACAATAAGACCCTACGTCCATAGAAGAAGAGGCCTTTATGAGCGCTTTCAATTCAATAGACGTGGGACATGGTATTACTCTCTCCATTTCATCCGAACTAAAAGAAAAGACTTCAAAAGACTGTGATGGATAATAGTTCCTGAAAAATGGCATAGCCAATAGAGTGGAACGAGAGAACCGCAAGCCTAGAATGACAAAAAATTCCTTAGGCATATGTATAACTCATGGCCGCAGAAACAGAAAACATAATTTTCAATATCCCATAATGACAAAGATGCCTTCAGAAAAAAAATAGTCTTTCTTGACTCGTTGGAGATGTTGTAGCGTAGAGAACGGGGATGGATCTTGGAGCGACCAGTCTGAAACCTCCCGAATCAGAGACACAACAATGTCTTGCAAGATGCGTGTCGTGGCTTTGGGAAAGAGCCACCAGGTGTGTAAATGCCCTGTCGGATAAAAGAAAAGGTTGGCCGAAAATGCCTATAGGACTAGGAGGGACCAACTAGGGGTCTTCGCAGTGCGGTTTAGGTCGGTTTTTTTCATTTTACACCCCAAACCGCGCGGGTTGGCGGGTTGGGAAATTAGAAAACAAAACCATAAATTTGATAAGGAAAACTATCACAGTTCGGGTCGGCGGTTCATTGGTTTGAGCGGTTCGGGTCAAAAAATTTTTAAAGAAAATTTCGTTTGTTTCAAATAATAATTAAAGAGAAAATTACATATTTTTCTTTTATACAGTGCATATTGTCATATGAATATTGAATGTCTTAAATATCTTGGCTAAAGAAAAAAAATACACTAATGTCTAATTTGTACGTGGGTTGGCAGTTTAAGCAGTCGGGTCGTGATTTGGGTCAAAACTGATGGTTTGGGCGGTTCGAGTCGCGATTTGGGTCGAAACCGCGCACCGATCTAAAATTTACGGTTTGATTCAAGCCAAACCTAAAATCAATTTCAATATTTTTTAAGATTCGCGCGGTTTGATTCGGGTCGGGTTGCATTTTGAACCGAAACCACGAACACCCATAGGACCAACAGTAAGACGATCTAAGTGACGTTGTCAGGAGGGCAAAGGAGACCCTAGGATGGACGAAAAAGGAAGAAAGTGACATTTGATGGTCAAAATAATGTAGAAACAAGTTCTATTTATATGGTTCTAAAAAACCTGAAGCATGAACAAATTCCTGATCTCGAGTGGAACTATGTTGGCATAAGGTGTAAGACGATATCCGGACAGACATATGACACATGTCGGACCAGATTTTTCCCCAAGTCAGGCTGAATATGATGGTTTTTGTTCATGGGTTGTAAAGAAGAAACATGGAATAAACAAAATGTTTTCTTTTCATTGCATAGGAAAGTTTGTACAAAAGGGTTGGTGATTACAATGATAGTAAAAAATAAAAAAGGAAAAAACAGACTACTCTGAAGACCCTTCCTCACTGAACTCCTCCGCGAGATCAGGTGCTTGCGATGCCTCATCAGAATGTAATCCCTTGGTATGAACCTCACATCGCCTAGAGCTGGCCTCCAAATGAGATAGACGTCTGCACGCAATCTTAAGTTAGCGCTCAAGGCATTCATAATCTTTACCCTGAGCTTCCATTTCCTCCATGCGATGTTGATGGTCCTTAACTTTCCATCCAATAAGCCCTACAATAGTAAAGCATATAAAATTTAGGAAATCATGCATACAATCATACATGCGTATTCACATTTCTTTGTAGGTACCCGATAAGAAAAGCTCTGTTAAGTCAGTTCGGTCTTCGCCGTATGTGTCAAGCGATAATAGTGGTCCGCAAAATCGGTAGGAACCTACAGTAAAATGAATAAGCTTTTCAAAACATAATAAGAACAAAAGGCAACTCAAGTCATGAGAAATAATTACATGTGTAGCATCCGTGAGAGCAAGCAACAAAGACTGCGCCCTTGCCAAGGACAGTGAGTGGGTCACAAGCACTCTGGTATCACCAAAGACTGAGTAGGTGAGGTTTGGCCAAAGACCTATTGTGCCTGGAATGACATCAGATGGAATGGTAGGTGTCGAGACGGATGCACCTCGTCAGGAAAATGCAGCCTTACGCCGAACTCATCGGGCTGACACTGGGTCTGCAGAAGGCTCATCCTCTTTCTCATCACTATCAGAGGGCTGGTGAATATGATGAGTTCCCCAACCTCATCCATGAACCTACATCAGAATACACATCAATAAGTAATGATGGATTAAGAGAGGAAAGCACAAAAGGATGGCGGTTTATACCTAAGTAGCCCGTCGAGGTTTAGAAATGGGTAGGGAGCCCAAGAGAGCATTGCGGGCTCATCGCCAATGTCAGCCTCAGTAAGAAAGTCACTGGCTGGAAGACCATGCAAAGTGTCACGGGCCAACTTTTTCCTTAACGGAAAAAGGGCTCGTGCGGCACTTACACGGTCGCGTCCCGCATAAGTCAGCCTACCCGGAACCCCCGTCCCTAATTTCCCATTGTTGGGGAGGTTTCAGACCCATAATTTAATGAATTACGAAAGCTCACAAGCTATCTCAACGCATACTCTAGCGGGCCCGTTCAACACCGGGACCCGGTACTCGAATAGCACAACCGGATATAAAATATGGCACTTTTTCCGCCAACTCAATCTCGACAATCCATCATTGTCCCAACGTTGTCTAAGGGCGAGAGGGTTCACGGCTAAAGCCCCAAGACCACCGAAGCCCCCTTGGCCACACCCAAGGTTCACCTAGGCTTCCCCCCCTAAGGAGGTTTTAAAGACATTGCACATGTCTCACCAGTATACACACCTAGCGCTTGAGTTGTCACACCCCCCTCTAAAATCTATCTTAAGAGGAGTTTTCAGGAACTCTTCCGGGCATCCAGTAAGCCACCATATAAGCGACTTTGGGTTAAAATCTCGTCCCTAAACGAGCTCGTCTTGATGGGTTTCCACAACACCCCCACTTTAGCGGAAAAGACCCAAAAGTGGGCCTACTGCCAAAATCTCCCGACAAATCTCAGAATCCAACTCTGGGGCTGATATTTTCCCAGTACAAGTGACCATAAGATTCACTTTGGAACTTGGTCCCACTCGATTCGACACCCCGGGTCGTTAGCTCCTTCACAATGCACCGATTTAGGCTAACGACTAGCGGCAAGCTAGCGTATCTCTCAAAATCTCCCGCCAAACTTCCGAACGGGACCCCACGGGTGAGAACTTCCCAGTACATCCACCCCTAAGAGTTACTTAGGGCTTGGAGTAAGCTCAATCCGGCATTCCGAAATATAGGCTCCTTCACAACGCTGCACAACTAGGCCACTTCCTAGCGGCAAGCGAGCACGTTTCTAAATCTCCAGGCAAACTTCCGAATAAGGTCTCACGGATGGAAACTCACCAGTACAAGGGTACATGAAGGGTACATATAACCCTTAACGACCTTAAACCGATGTCCCGAAACATGAGCTCCTTTGTAAAGTGACTGCACGTCCTAGTCTGATCCTAGGACCGTGACACTCTCCCCCACTTCATTCATCGTCGTCCTCGACGATGGCATAACTTGAGGGTTAAGATTGTAACATCCTCCCCCACTTCATCCATTGTCGTCCGCGACGATGGCACGACTTGAGGGTTGTTTAGTAATTAACATCCTCCCCCACTTCATCCATCGTCGTCCTCAACGATGGCAACTCAAGTTGTATCTGTCACGAATCTCTTTCGATCCTGGGACCTGTGTGTTATGGGCTCACAAGGAAGACATTGAAACCACATTCATATGTCAATGAATGGAATCACATGTCTATGTTAGCCACATTATCCAATGCTATATCGAAATGGGCACACAATATCCAAACACAACAACATCATATACGCTTTTCGTACATAAGTCTTGGTTTCTGATATAATGGCTCAACTTCGGCACTAGGCACAGGTTTACCATTTTTGACGAAATCTCCAACTTCTGTAACTTACCACAATATGGGTTTGATATTATCTCCATACATGTTTGGGAACTCTTTTATTCTCGTACATGTTAGGATTATCAATTCCACACATTGTTCACATCTTCTTGGAATCCCCATCGTAATACACAGTGAAGACATTGCAATGTCATTTATCTCAACGAATGAAATTACATGTCCACGTTTGTAACATCATGCAACTTTATAAAGAATTGGGCACATAATATCTAAACACAAAACATCATATACACTCCCGTACATGAGTCTTTGTTTTGACATAATGGCTCAACTCTGCCACTAGGCACAAGTTCCCGCACATGGTTGGATTATCAACCCAACACACAATTCGTACAGCTTCTAGGAATCCCCATCATTACATGTGGAACAACTCCACACACGTGATTGTGTATTTGTTTTCGTTTCCAGTCTCAGTCACAACTCCATACAAACTCTCGTGCATGAGTGTTTCTGATTTCGGTCACTACTTTCTACACGCTCTTGTGTGCGAGTTTTCAATTCCGATTCAGCAACTTCTTACAAAAAGCTCCATACACTTAAACGTGAATGGGTTTTGATAAAAACAAAGGGTTTTGTTCATTTTGATTATGAATAGATCGGTTGTTCACTTCACCCTGGCCCCCTGCCTACCTGTTCTTCAAGGCGCTCGGCGTAGCACATCGGGTTTCCCGAAGATGAACACACATCCGATCCATTTAGCTTATGGTGGAGCTAATTTCCCACTAGTCCCCTCTTGGACACACGTAGTTGCTCTCATATCACTAGCAACTATCTCGTTCTCACACATAATCTGGGTCACTTGCTCTCTCATGAGCTTCTCAATTGTCTCGATACTCAACTGTCGCAGATAGAATTGTTTCCAACTTCTATCATTCCCACGACCACTCTTGGTCTTCTCACCTTAGTACTCTTAGGCACCAAGCCAACTCGTACTATTTTCTCGGGTGTTTCCACCCCACTTTTGGCACTCTAGCCAATTCTACCCCTGACTCACAGGTCATTTCACGAAACTTTGTTCGACATAAGATCACTTCTTGAAGTAATCACCATTCTCAAACTCACTTTAAAGCCAAAGTCACATATCTGGCCTATCACCCGTGTAACTCGTACATACACTCTCATTTCGACTACTCGTAGTCGCATTATGTCACATGCATTCTCCAAAATGCAAGCATCTCGGCCCTTCCGGGACCACACTCACATCTCTCGCAATTGCAATTTTCATGCAACCCTTGTGCAACTCATTGCACCTCCAACTCGTAAGGCACTCTACCTTTACGAGCAACTCGTTATGTTACCAAGATAATTCAACCTTGGTCTCCCACACAATCATTACATAACCAACACAATGGTTATCACATTCCATAAGGATCTTTGGAGATACCTGACTCATTTCAGGCTCACTCCCCCACTTTTACTTTGGCCTACCTCAAGCCATCACACTTTCGTTGGCATCCCCACTCACGGGAATCCACACAACTCGTTACTCGTAGCCCTGAGTTGAGGGCATTCCCTCTATAGAGAATCCACACAACTCGCTACTCGTAGCTTTAAGCTAATGGCATTCCTAATCACAGGAATCCAAACAACTCATTTCTCATAGTCTTACGAAGGCTTTACTCGATAAAACCTTTCCAAAATACTTACACGAACCATCGGGTTCACACTCAGTCCTTGACATTGCCTCACACAAGAGGACTACACATCTCGACTCTCTATCACATTCTGACACTCAACTGCCATGGGAAAAAGGTTTCACGCCCCTTTTTGGACCCCATACAACTTCGACCAACCCCTCGTTGGGTTCTCCTGTACACATATACTCTTGCCAATATCACATCGGCACCCTCATGATGTTACTTATACATCCCAGATATGTCTCACACCCTCACGGTGTATAGACCATTTGCTTGTCTCTCATAGACAAGTTCCACATCCATTTCGGGTCTCTCCCGAACATTTTGGCTTCACCCGAGCCAACCTGGTATACAACTAGCACTTCTCAAGTGTTCTCATATTGTCTCACATCAATCCATCTCAATTTAGGATTTTCACTTCTCTACGTGCATCAACACGCACTCTCTCGGCTTCCTCTCGAGCCGTTTCTCTACCGAGGCTTCGCATTAGCCTAACGATGTTCACAACGTCTCTATAACATCTACTCACATCCGTAGACATTTCACTTGCCCAACCTAGGGCTCTGATACCAACTGTCACGGGCCAACTTTTTCCTTAACGGAAAAAGGGCTCGTGCGGCACTTACACGGTCGCGTCCCGTGTAAGTCAGCCTACCCAACCTCCGTCCCTAATTTCCCATTGTTGGGGAGGTTTCAGACCCATAATTTAATGAATTACGAAAGCTCACAAGCTATCTCAAGCATACTCTAGCGGGCCCGTTCAACACCGGGACCCGGTACTCGAATAGCACAACCGGATATAAAATATGGCATTTTTCCGCCAACTCAATCTCGACAATCCATCATTGTCCCAACGTTGTCTAAGGGCGAGAGGGTTCACGGCTAAAGCCCCAAGACCACCGAAGCCCCCTTGGCCACACCCAAGGTTCACCTAGGCTTCCCCCCCTAAGGAGGTTTTAAAGACATTGCACATGTCTCACCAGTATACACACCTAGCGCTTGAGTTGTCACACCCCCCTCTAAAATCTATCTTAAGAGGAGTTTTCAGGAACTCTTCCGGGCATCCAGTAAGCCACCATATAAGCGACTTTGGGTTAAAATCTCGTCCCTAAACGAGCTCGTCTTGATGGGTTTCCACAACACCCCCACTTTAGCGAAAAGACCCAAAAGTGGGCCTACTGCCAAAATCTCCCGACAAATCTCAGAATCCAACTCTGGGGCTGATATTTTCCCAGTACAAGTGACCATAAGATTCACTTTGGAACTTGGTCCCACTCGATTCGACACCCCGGGTCGTTAGCTCCTTCACAATGCACCGATTTAGGCTAACGACTAGCGGCAAGCTAGCGTATCTCAAAATCTTCCGCCAAACTTCCGAACGGGACCCCACGGGTGAGAACTTCCCAGTACATCCACCCCTAAGAGTTACTTAGGGCTTGGAGTAAGCTCAATCCGGCATTCCGAAATATAGGCTCCTTCACAACGCTGCACAACTAGGCCACTTCCTAGCGGCAAGCGAGCACGTTTCTAAATCTCCAGGCAAACTTCCGAATAAGGTCTCACGGATGGAACTCACCAGTACAAGGGTACATGAAGGGTACATATAACCCTTAACGACCTTAAACCGATGTCCCGAAACATGAGCTCCTTTGTAAAGTGACTGCACGTCCTAGTCTGATCCTAGGACCGTGACACTCTCCCCCACTTCATTCATCGTCGTCCTCGACGATGGCATAACTTGAGGGTTAAGATTGTAACACAAAGCAACCAAAAGAACATCCCACTCTAGCTGAAGTCCAAAGAACATTGAAGGAGGATGGAGACAGTGATCCTACGGGCTTGGGGGCCCATATACCAAGAATAGACTCGCTCGCCCAAATACCACAGTCGTTGGTCGGTACCAAGCTGAAGTAGACGCAAATTATTCTTCTCAAAAGAGGAATGTTGAGATTCTGAGAGATTATCAACTAAAGTCCCCCACCAAGCTATGTCCAGCTGAACAAAGGGAATAAGGCAAGAGTTGGTCAACAAGCAAAAAAGAAGAATTGGAAAAGCAAGATGGAATGAAACTTACCATATCGCATCTAAGCTCATTTAGAATAGCCTGATACACCACTAAGTCATGAGATTCAAAGGATCCCACTTTGAACTCGCTCTAGCAAGATAATCTCGGGAATGTAACCTCTTTGATAAATGCGGTTTATACCCACTTATTCCGACATCCTTAGCCTATTATTTTGTTATGTTTCGAGTAATTAATGTCATTTATAGTTCATTTTATGTCTTGTTTGTATAAAGCATTAGAACATGAAGAATGAACCAATTACGCGTGTTTCGGGGCCTATTGGGAGCATCGGACTCAAGAACAGACAAAAACCAGCATCAGCTGCGCACTGAATTTAAAAAGGCTATACCTTTTGATCTAGAAAGAGTTATGAGACCCATAATATATCAATTTGCATCTACTCAAAGAGATCTATGTGTTCCATACAAAATCCAGGGGCTTTGCCGCCGCAGTGCCCAGCGCGCACCAGAAACAAGATTTTAGGGATTTTTAGATGTTTAATGACCCGAAGGCTCTATTATAAATACATTAGTTCGTCCAAAACTCAAGGGGAGGCTAATACATAGCACAAAACACCAAAACACATATTTTATAGAGATCCAAGGAGGAGGATTGAAGAGCAATAAGAGGAGACAAATGCGGTGACGTCCGAAGAGGGAGAGATTCAATTCGGGTTTTATCTTCTTGTTTCTTTCTTAGAACTCTAATGATTTCCATTAAATTCATGACTTGTTTATCATTTTTTTTTTAATCTATTTTCATGAACTAAACTCTTTAATTCTAGAGAATGATGTAATTGATGCTTGAACCATGTATTGTTTGCTAATTTTGTTATGAAGTTTTATTGATTTATTTATATTCTTTTGAGTTTACTGTTTTGTGTTTGCTGGCCACAAATATGATGATGTATGTTTAGAAATCTATCACTCGAGAGAGGGGATTTT
Source organism: Zanthoxylum bungeanum (assembly GCA_019454045.1). Lineage (NCBI taxonomy): Eukaryota > Viridiplantae > Streptophyta > Magnoliopsida > Sapindales > Rutaceae > Zanthoxylum > Zanthoxylum bungeanum. Next base: position 548,541 of record SKCR01041365.1, on the reverse strand, counting down.
GAATGGATCTAGACAATATGACATATGATTTTATAGAGTTTGAGAGAATTTGTAGTTCCTTTGAAGTCGTTAATATAGAATCACAAAGCGTAATGAGTTGTTAACTACTGGATTTTTATATAGATATCGAAGTCTGTAGTTGATGATATTTTCACTCGGCACTCGAGAGAAGGAGTGGATATTTTAGGAGTCTTGACTTATAAACAATATAACTGAACATGGATTAATGGCATGACAAATACATAGGCGACAGCTAGGTGAAATCAGGATCCAGAATCTCTATTGTATTAGTCCCTCCTATCAAATTATTTTTATATTTATTTATTTATTTAAATCTTTATTAATTATCGTCTAAATAAAGTTAGGATTATCAATTATAGTACTTAGTGCGAGTTAACGCAATCCCTGTGGGTTCGACACTATTCACTCATATTTATACTAAAACTTGACACCGTACACTTGCGGTACGATATAAAATATCACAACAAGTTTTTGTTTAAGCTCATTTAGAAGAGCCTGATACATTACTAAGTCACGAGATTAAGAGGATCCCACTTTGAACTCGCCCTAGCAAGATAATCTCAGGAATGTAACCTCTTTCATATAGAAAGGAAAATGTCGAGCTAGTATGTTAAACGCATAAGCCCAAACCTGTGATAGAAAAAAGAGGATCAGAAATTTTTATAAAATAGTAAAAGAATAGATGAGGCAACCACTAATACCTTGACGAGAAATCCATAGCCCTAAACATATAAGTGGCTGCGATAGTAGCAGTCCAATCCTCAGTAGATGGCTTCCAGGGCATGAGATCCATAATCCTACTCATGTAATGTGTCCAAATTGAAAAGAGGAGGCAAGAGGCATAAATCGACTGAACTGGCAACATCAGCAAATAGGGTACAACGATCATGTAAATTAGAAATGACCTCACCAACTGGTCTATCTCGATATCTCGATTAGGCACCCGTCCTTGCCAATGGTTGCATAACTCTCCATAAGACTCTATACCATAACAAACTTTGAGGCTAACCCCTAATAGCCGCTAAATATAATCAGAATGCACTGTAGGCGTGTACAAGCTGCAGTCAAAACCCTTGCAAGGGATTCCAGTTAAGTAAGTGAAATACTCGGGAGTAATGGTCAACTCGCAAACGAAAAGGTGGAATGTGTGGTTAGTTTCCATCAACCCATCAATCAAGGCCTGTAATCCCCTTTTATCATGTTTCATTGCCTGAGCGGGGATACAGAGGATGAACGATTCAAACCATGTCATTGCAATCTAGCATTCACGATTACGAAAATGTCATTATTCTGTCTTCGGACACTTGCAAGGCTGCCATCGGCCTTTAAGCGAGACGCATCGAGCTGTCAAAGAATAAACCTAGATCAGAAAGCACGTAGGGACAGTAAAATAGGACTTACAGAGACTTTCCGAACATAAATCCAAGGCTAGCCGAACATGTTATCATATCTGATTAGATATGTTATGATTGGGGCCAGATATTACAGAATGTCTGGCCGGATATAAATTGAAGTTCAATACATAAAATACGCGAACTGAAAAAAAAGGAAATAGAACTTATTGGGTATATGAAAGAGCAAACATGATCACCCAAAGCCAGAAGAGTAAGGATGAAGTCCCCATATTCAAGTCAAAATGAGTTTTGGCACCCCGAGACTCGATCCAGCGTAGAGATATAGGGGATATGTGGGTCATCTGGAGCACGGTCAGTAGAAGGAATTTTCAAAGAAGCCATTTGTGATAGATGGTGTAAGAAAATCTTCGGAGATTAGAGTTTTATCTGGAGCTTTTACGTAGGTATTTTTTTGGAAAAAGTGGAAAATGATGAGACATGCCAAGCTTTTTATATTCAAAAAAAGTCTAGTCGGACGTAAAAAAGAACATCTCGACGAACATAGATAAATCCGACCAAACATAACTTAGCATAAAAAATGTACTCTCACATCTGCAGAGGTCAAAACACCTCAAATCGACCGAAGTATTGGGGGCTGAGCACCCATTCTCAGATCAGCAGAGATCGAAGCATCTCAAATCGATTGAAACATCGGAGGCCTACGGGTCTATCAACTGTTTGAGTTGGGAATGAAGCTTGGCGAGATCGAAGCTTCTCATCATGTATCGAAGCATCGAAGGCCTGCGAGTCCATCAACTGTTGGAGCTGGGAATGAAGTCTGGCGAGATCGAAACATCGGAGGCTTGTGAGTCTATCAACTATTTGAGCTGGCAATGAAGCCTAGCGAGATCAAAGCATCTCATAATCAAAGTGTCAGAGGAGTCAAGGTTCTGAACATCAACCACAAAGTCCAAATATGGATCGAAGCATCTCCAATTGAGGCATCAACAGGCCCAAGTGCCCGTACATCAGGGTAAGTTCAGTGATGCCCAGCAGATCAAATAATTAAAAAAACATGAATGACTTTGATAGACTTGTCATTATCATACACTGCATAAGCCTACCAAAGAGAGAGCGACTGTAGACACTGTATTTTGACATGTAGTCCGATGGTGAGTCTCTTATAGCATACGTCTAAAGTTTAAGGAGTTGCAAGGTTTAGTGCTGGGAAACCCCAAAATAACCCTGGCCAGATGTCGTTTATGTCGGACATATGTTAGAACTTAGTCATGTCCAGCCGAACAAGAATCAATGTCTAGCCGGATATGCCTCGGTTTCAAGTTTTACATAAGGATACCCTTTTTTTTTTAAACCCAAATATAGTAAAACATTATTTTCCTCTTTAAAAAGTAACTTCCCTAAATACCTTTTGCAAAAATAAAAAGTTTCCCTTATCAAAGAAGATTTTCCCTGTTAAAATGAAACCTAAGCACTATAAAATAGAGGTTCATGTTCAAGAGATATGGAGTTTTGGAGATTTTTTACATCAAAATTCATAGACAGAGGCACCTAGACTATTCTGTTCAGAGAACCAAAAATAGCCCTAAAAACCTTTGACCATTGCCTTATTCTAAATCTTCAAACGTGAGCCACAACCATAGTACTCCAACACAAGACCAAACTACTCATTTCACTTGTAGAAATATTCTAAGAGCCAGATGGCGTTTGAGATATAGCCTGAGATAAGCTTTGCATCTTTAGTTCACTGTTTTGAGTGATGCTGCTTATCCGACCGGATATGTATTCGTCGCATAGTAAGTTCAGCCATTTAGCTGGCTACACCAATAAATCTGTTTTATGTGGTATATAGGATGGAAACCCATACATAAATTCCGTAGCCGATTCCAAATGGACAGTAATATAGTCTGTATTCGGGTTATAATTCCACGTACCACAGGAAAATAGACATGCAAGACTTCAAGTTTATGTGTTGTTTCTTTTACGCTTAAACATCTACTATTTATCAATATATGTTATTATTATGCTAATCGTTTTCTTTGGTGATGTGGTGATTGATATGTGAGGATACAACTCTGCGTTCCTATGCTTTATGGATTATGCAGCAAGTCAGGCCAATCATCATGTACATCCGGCTGGACATGAAAACTTACATCATGCCGAATTTTGCTCTCTCTGACCGAATTTAATTTATCTTTACTCACTGTAATTAATGAATGTATGATATTTATTGTATTCAATATGATTTATGTGTGATTTATGCATTATAAGATATGAGGATCCTCTTTTGAACCTGGGTATTATACTGACATCAGTAAGGGACCATTCTGAACCCAAACGAGTTTAAGGTCGGACCTTACGAGGGGTGTAGTGAGGCCTTAAGTTATTCTCAGTGTCTCATACTAGGTGGCGACTCCATTATTCTTTGGTTAGTTCCCTCGTATGACTATTCGTACTCTCTACAGTCTGCAAGCTCAATAATGTAGTGGTCACCAATGTTATAAGCATAGTGAGAAATCATGTTTCGCTTTTATAGGATCCGAGAAGGGATGGCCAGTGCCATGAAGTCATCATGTCTCCCTATGCTAGGCATATCCCAAGGCTACAAACGCCACGGAGGCCCATGAGCCCTTTTTGTGTCATGCACCTTTAACTCTCTCTATGGGTGACAAACGCCATGGGGAAATATCCCTCCCCATGCTATGCAAACATGAGGCTACCATAGTATCTCAAAACTGTCTTCATTCCATACGTGCTATAGTAATCTTGGAGGGCTAATTTCCATGGCAGTCCTCTCGTTGAGCGTGCTATGGTTGCCCCGAGGTGCCAAATGCCACGTAGGTCTTCAATGTCTTTGAAGGTGGAAGTCATTAGCTATTAACGTTCTAGCCCTAGGGTTTGATAATGACATTGAGGATGATGTGCCATGTGGGTACATGTTTTCCGTACTTTTTCCTTTCACCTTTCGGTGATGCCGATCACGAGTATTTTCCAATAATTTTAAATAAGTATTTCCCATTCAAATAACAAACAAGCGTATATAAGTACAAGTCTTTATTCATAAAGGTAAAGCTCTATTTATATTCTTAGGGATCTACTGTCCATCTTACAACTCTTTGTGGGTCATTCTAAAAGAGGCTCTATTGAAAGTACCTATACAAAATTTCCGCGTTCTGGAACTTTTTGAGTCGGGTGTCATCCAGCTGCTCTAGGTGATAGGAACCCAACCTGATGACCTCTGCCACTTTGTAAGGCCTTTTCCATTTTTCTTCCATGGAGCCTTTCTTGGGTTTCTTTGTATTCAGAGTGACCCTTCTTATGACTAAGTCCCCGGGATGAAAAGTTCACATCCGGACCTTTTTGTTATAAAAACGGGCCACTTTGAGTGTTGACCTCTTTTTTTCCTCCTCCACTAGATCCAGATCGCACTTGACGAGGTCATCATTCTATGTTTTCTCAAAGTGCTAGACCCGATAAGTCATCATCCTGATCTCTGCTGGGATTATTGCTCACATCCATAAGCTAATGAAAATGGGATCTCACCCGTGGAGTCCTTGTAGGTCATCCAGTGCGCTTATAAGACTTCTGGTAGCTCCTCAACGCATAAGCCTTTACACGACCCAAGCCTCGCCTTCAAATTACTTTTGAATATTTTGTTTGCCACTTCCACTTATCCGTTGTACTTCGGATGAACATGTGATGCAAATCTCAGGGAAAGTTGGGGATCTTCACCGAATTTCTTAAAGCCCGCACTATCAAACTACTTTCCATTGTCCGTGATGATGGCCCGCAGAATCCCGAAATGGCAGACAATACTCTTCTACACAAAGTATGTTGCCCTCTTCTCAATTATAGTGGACAACAACCAGACCTCCACCCACTTGGTGAAATAATCAATTGCTACAATTACATACTTGGCCTGACCCATTCTCGTAGGCGATGGTCCAATAAGATCCAAACCCCATTTAGCAAATGGCTAAGGACTCGATATAGTCATCAATTGCTCGGGTGGTTTCTTGGGCACGTCTGCATTCCTCTAGCATCTATCACACGTTCAGGCTATGCTGAGCCTATCATGTGCATCGTTGGCCAATAATAACCTTGCATGAGTGCTTTATGGGCAATCGATCTCCCACCAGCATAATTCCCGCAGATGCCCTCATGGATTTCCCTCATCACATAATTAGCTCCATCGGGCCCAAGAAACCTCAGGTTTGGCATTGTGTAGCCCCTTTTGTAAAGCACATGATCTATCAAGAAAAAACACGCACTCTGATATTTCAGCCTACCAGCTTCCTTCTTGTCCTCTGGTAAATCTCCAGACTCTAGGTACCTCTTGATCGGGTCCATCTATGTTGGCTTAACTTCAACCTCTACTTCCACCACACCCGATCCTCCCACACTCTTCGGCTCAAGAATCGCCAAGGAATGGCTTGGGGATCTTAGACTTTATTGATGATGCCAATCGGGTCAAAAAATCTTTCTGTTGGTTATTTTCCCGACTGACCTGCTCGAATGTGACATTCCCTATTTATTCTAGCAACTTTTTCACCTCCACGAGATATGCTATCATGTTGGGCTCCCTTGCTTGAAACCATCATTCAACTGCTGGATGGCCATCTAAGAATCACTCTTCAAAATCACATCTCTTACCCCAACCGCATCACAGAGCCTCAGCCCAGATCGCCGTATACTCAACCTCATTGTTAGTCGCTTCAAACTCAAATCTCAATGCGTAGCTCAAGTCCTCATCTTACCCATTATTGAGGATGACTCCAGCCCCACATCCTTGCTAGTTGATCGACCCATCAACAAACAACTCATATTTTCCTCTTCCCCGACCACCATAACTTGGGGCCCGGTGAATTCCGTCACGAAGTCAGCTAGAGCTTGCTCCTTAATAGAAACCCGAGACAAGTAGCATATATCATATTCACTAAGTTCTATTTACCATTTCACCAGATGACCCGATGACTCAGATTTATGCAAAATTTATCTAAGTGGATGGTCGGTATATACCCCGATGAGGTGATTTTAGAAGTAAGGTCGTAACTTCATTGCTATAGTGACTAAGGATAAGACCATCAGGTCATAGACCGAATATCGAGTCTCTGCATCTAATAATGCCTTTCAAGCAAAATATATTGGCCTTTGAATTCTATCTATTTCTTGTACTAATACTAAACTAACAGCATGTTTTGAAACAACTAAGCACATAAATAACTTCTCACTCGGAATTAGCTTAGCCAGAAGTTGGGGTCGGGTCAGGTACTCTTTAAGCTACTGGAATGCCTCTTCGCACTCCTTCGTCCACTCTACATATTTCTTTTCCTTCTTGAATAGCTGGAAGAAGATATGACACTTATAAAGATTAGTCTCGATCTTGAATAGCTGGAAGAAGATATGACACTTATAATGATTTCAGATCCAGTACAGCCTTGATCTTGTAAAGATTAGCCTCGATGCCTCTAGCACTGACCATGTACTCTAAAACATTTCCTAAGGATACTCTGAAAGCGCACTTCTCCGGATTCAGCCTATTTCAAATTTCCTCAAGAGTTCAAAAGTCTCATTGAGGTCCCTCAGTGGATCCTTAGGCTATACTGTCATGGTTATCATATCATCGGCATAGACTTGCACTGTCTTTCCGATGAGGGGCTTGAAGACCCGATTCACCAACCTCTGGTACGTCGCTCCAGCATTCTTCAACCTAAAAGGCATTACCTTTTAGCAATACAACCTCTAATCTGTGATAAAGGTTGTCTTCTACTTGTCCTCGAAAAATATTTTGAGCTGATTGTATCATGAGAATGCATCCATGAAGCTTAGCAATCCATGGCAAGTTGTCGAGTCCACCAACTGGTCTACTTTATGAAGTGAGAAGCTATCTTTTGGCAAGCTTTGTTCAAATCGGAGAAGTCCATACACATTCTCCATTTTCGTTGGCCTTTTTTTACCAAGACTACATTTTAGACTTACTCCAGATATTTCACTTTTTTGATGAACCCGACATGTATAAACTTATCTACCTATGTATGAATGGCCTTATACTGTTCCTGGTTGGATATCCTCATCATCCGCTTCACCGCCTTATAAGCATGGTCAATTGACATGGGGTAACTGATGACCCGAGAATATATCTCAGGCATGTCTTTATGGCTCCATGTGAAGACGTTCACATACTCTATTAGGAAGTCATGAGCTTCCTCTTCAAATTCTGCTCTAGTCCAACTCCAAACTTGATTATATTCTCCGAGCCAAAGAGCTGTACTGACTCCAGTTCCTTTCATACTTCTTCATACTTAGTGGGGTTCTTGGGTCGGGGATCGGCTGATTCCACCTCAACTGGGTCCTCTTCCATTTTCTTCCTCATCTGCCATGTGACAACATCAATACAAATTGTCTCCTTGGATGTCGCTGCAAAGCAACTCCTCACCACTTTCTGGCTGTCGCATACCACCCCAACCCCATCTCTGGTCAGGAATTTCAACTCAAGTAGTAGCTCGATATTGCTTCCCTTGATTTAATCATGAATGACCTTCTCAAAATCACCTGAAAGCTACTTAAAAATCTACCATGGTAAAGTCCATCATAATTATACGAGTATAGGGGCCCATTCCAATGGTCATTGTTAGTTGTACCCGACCAAGTGAGACGACAGTTGATCTCCTAAACCCGTACCGTGGAGTTGCATCCTTAATCAATGTGGTGAACTCCACTCCTAGCGCATTGAAGGCATTTTTGGATATGATGTCCATTGCACTCCTAGGGTCCACCAATATCATGTCTACCTCCGACCCGCCAATGTTGGCCTTGATTATCAACGCATCATCGTGAGGGTAACTCACACCATGAACATCCTCTTCTGTAAACATTATTGGCATCGACCTGACATTCTGAATCCTCGGGGCTCTCTCCATAGTCATTATCTTGGGGTTATTGATTTGACAATAATACTTTCTTGCCTGTTTGAGTCCCCGTCATACGTTATTCCACCGACTATAGTGAACATAGGCCTCTGCTCCATTCGTTGCCTCACCCTCATGGCCTCGTGATCAATGAATTCCTTGAGGTAGTCATTCCTCACCAGGTCTTCTACATGCTCTTACAAATCTCTGCAGTTCTCGGTGTCATGCCCCCATTGTATTGTGATATGCACAATAGACCTTGATATCCATATTTTCCAGTGGGAACCTTCTGGGGTCAGGCTTTGTCAGCAGACTTTGTTCTGCATCTCCCGAGCTATGTGCTACAAAGGCCTATTGAGGGCAGTATAATTCGTGCCCCCGGTTACATGTGCGACCTTAATTGGAGGCCTCCCTTCGGGTGTTAAGTTACCATGGGTTCTCAACCTAAACTCGTGTCGCCTCGAGACAGATCCTCTCCATCGGCTACCAGTATCCTGACGGTTTTCCATCCTCGATTCCTTCTTTACCTGAGCAATGCCTCCTCATGTTATCTTCTCATATTCCTCCAATAATACAAACCTCTTAGCCTATTCCAAAACCGTCACATAATATCGTACTTCTTGGATCCTAAGGTGTAACCACAATCTCTCAACCCTCAATACCATTTTAAAACTCTCCAATACTTTAGGGGATTCATACGCCCCGACCTCCAATATCAAGTTGTGGTATCTATCGATGAAGTTTTTCAGCGGCTCATCATCGCGCTGCTACATTATCCTCAATGACCCAACCATTTTCCTTGGTGCACACGTCTCTTTAAAATGGCGCACGAAGGATTTCATTAACTGTGAAAAGCTACTGATACTCTCTGGATTCAAATTTTTAAACCATAAGTTGGCCGGTCCTCCCAGGGTTAGCGGGAATACCTTACAGATCGCCTCCCCGACCACACTTTGAATCTCCATTAGTAAAGCAAATTTTTCAACATGGGACTCAGGGTATGTATTACCCTTGTAGATTTCTATCGAGGGCATGAAGAACCTCATTGGGAACTCCACCTACAACACCTCCTTGGTGAAAGGGGATACTGTCTCTGCATCTTAATCGTCCTGAGCACCTCCTCGCGTACTCATCTCCCACTTCTTCATCTCCTTCAAGATCAAGTCCCTCAAGTGGATCTCAGTGTTCTCATACCCTAGGTTGAAGGCTTCCTCGTACTCGCTTCTCCGAACGTGATATCTCCTACCACTCGGAGCTCTACGCCCCCGTTCTTGATAACGCCATTGGTCACTCTCCAAATAATGGCTATTACTGGATGATTCTGGAGACTGTCTGTCGTCATATCCCTCTTGAAGCCCCTCTATTAGTGCAGCATTGGCCACAACCACATACCTCATCTTGTGAGCGTTCTTTCCCCTATTTCTCGACCTCATTTTACTTTAGCTACTCTTTTCCCGCTGGCAATCTTTTCTCTCATTCTATTGGGTCCCGCTTGTCCCTGTTCTTCTGCCTTCCTCTCAAACTTATTGATCTTCCCTATCTTGGTTTTTATGAAGGCATGGGTTACCTCACTTTCTTTTAGTGTATCTCATTTTCCAACCACAAGTTCTCTTCTGTCTTTTCCATCCACTCCACTGTTGAGGCCTCTAAAGCTCTATGATTTTCATGCCATGTCATCGTCTTAGTTTGTTTGTTGCTTTTCGTATTGTATCCCCACAGACGATGCTAACTGTTGACGACAATTTTTCATTCCAATGGCAATATGGGAAATTAACCCCTCGAACAAACCTCCCCTAATAATGAATGTGTTTGGTTAGTAGGGAATCAAATCAAACTTAGCAGGAAAACAAGATAAACACAAAGTTTACCTGGTTCGGCGAAGAGTGCCTCTAATCTATCTCTACGGGAGAAAAGAGGTGTATTTTATTACTGCTCGAGGTCAAGACCGACCTGAGCTACGTACAATGGGGAAATGAACTCACTAAGTGATAATACACCTAGGATCTTATACTAGCCCGATACTATTCACTCACTTGGTCATGTAACCAACCGACTTTCTCTCTCTATCACTAGTTTTTAAGCTTTTAGCTTTTTTACATGTTGTGAGATGTAAAATTTGCTAATCCTTGAATCTGAATCTTCAACCCCCTTATATAGGTTTCCAAATTCACTATTCTACCGCCAATGACATCAGCCAATGTCACATTACCATCATTGTCATTGCAACTCTCCTCAACTACCATCAAATGCGCCAATCAGATTCGCCCATTTCACTGTCACTACACCAGATTATGCGGGCCTCTGGCGACCTATAGCGGCTCTGCTCTGCCACCTTTCTGCCACTACACTGGCCTATGGCAGTTGGCATGGGCTACTTCCAATGAGAACCTTTGTTTTTCCCATAGTCATCATTAGCCTTCTGGAAGCTTATCCTCTCAACTATATCATATGTCACATGACTTCAACACAGATCGACATGTGATCTCATCTTCGTTCCTCGGGTCGGCACACTGAGGTAGATGATACTATAAAAGCTTTCCTTCAGCTCTCTCAACCAGGTCGGATTTCACTAACAAATACATCTCAGGTCAAGTTTCAACAAACTAATAGAAAATCTCAAATCAACATTCTCTAGGTGGTCAGGTCGGTATCCTAACTTGCTTCATCATTAACAAATTTTGTCTTCGAGAGGACCCCTTGAATCATGTGGTCGGGTTCCTCTGTCAAATCCCTTCTGTTTCATCAAGCTCTTGGACATTTATCATCTATTTTTAACTAAGTAAAATACTTATTCTACCCATACTTGATATTTGAACCTTTCTCGAGCTGAAAAACCACCAATAATCTTAATCCACATAAATTGTTGCCGCAAATTCACTGATCATATCGCAATTAAAACTATGGTAACTGCGTGTTGGGGTCGCCACTATGATCTTGTCTCAAATAACAGCGGTTTGGGAATAATGAACTTGGGTCCTTTTCTCGACATAATGAACATAAGAACAGTGGTCGTTTTGAAAATTTTATGACCAATGATCCAAGAACTGATGCGACAAAAGGGGTTCTTGACACAATTTAAGATTCTCTAAGACACATGAACGTTTTGTTTCAAGAAATGTTCCTCATTATCAATAGCGAACTGCAAAATCACAATGGATAATATGAAAATCTCCTTCAAGATATAATATATTTTATTGAGTTGGCTTGTGAATAAATCATAACAATCAAAGAACACTATATTTTATAGAAACTGATGATGCAAGATAATAATAACAAAAAGAAGAAGAAGATCAATAAAAATACAACACACATGGGTATTTATTATAGAAGTGGATGACTTGCTTAAAGAATCTTTTGACAAAATTTCATCATTTGATTCATACCATTTCATGTTTATCAATTTGAATTTTAATTAAATTCAATGAAACAATATATTTTATATTTAAAAATATCTTAAACGTTTACGATCTGTCATTTGAAAAATATTTCTTTCCCCAAAAAAACTTATGTACAATTCAAAAATGAATTTTTGATTTAAAGTTCGATTAACTAAACATTAATGTCACATATATTGGATAAAGTGTGGTCAACCAAACTCAAAAATTGATTAACTGAACTCAATTATCGTCCCCTATAATGCGTCAGCGTAATAAGGTAAATCAAATCAAATCTTACTTGTAAGTGTATTTGATGCACTAAATATTTATTTATACGGCATTCAATTATTTATATCACATAGTTTTGATAAATAGACAACGCGGAGAGAAACTAGTGTTTGCGATCACGTCCGATGAATCAACACTAAGATTACGCGAGCCTTAGAGTAAGAAGTATTAATTATGTCGGTGAATTATGCAAATCAAAATAAAAATCGGATTTCCGATTCCACGGCCAAAATTATTTCTGCTACAATATTGGCCCATTGGGGTTACAGTACTCTATGCCCCCCTATATATAGTTTCATACTGTGTTTCCTTTTACAGGTATCCGGAAGAAAAAAAAAAGGAAGAAACACAAAAGAAAAAGAAAAAGAAAAATTAAAGTGAGAGAGAGATCAATGGAGGAGAATAAAGCAGCAGCAAAGACAACGTCTAGATTCAAAAGAGTTTGTGTTTTTTGCGGAAGCAGTACTGGTAAGAGAAATTCTTATAGCGATGCTGCCCTTGAGCTCGGCCATGAACTGGTGCCTTTCCAATTATCTTTTGCCTATTCTTAATTTTCTTTTATGCCCTTCGTAGCTTGGATTTGTTCCTCAAGTTTTAAGCCTCCTGCCTTTTTGTTTGTGAAAGGTCTCTAAGAAATTGGATCTTGTTTATGGAGGAGGCAGTGTTGGCTTGATGGGTTTAGTTTCTCAAGAAGTCCATCGTGGCGGGTGCCATGTTGTAGGGTATGTACGTAATTATTCATTGTATATATATTTATTGCTTGATTGATATTGTTGTTTGATAATAATTTTTTCTTCATTCACAGAATCATCCCCAAAACTCTTATGAACAAAGAGGTATAAAAAAAAAAAAAAAAAAATCAGTTTTTGTAATTCATCACCGTTGCAATATCATTATATTATCATTCAAAAATATAAATTAATACATGCTTTGTATTTGCTAACCAGATTACTGGAGAAACGGTTGGTGAAGTCAAACCAGTAGCCGACATGCATCAAAGGAAAGCTGAGATGGCCCGCAACTCTGACTGTTTTATTGCTTTACCAGGTCTCTCTCCTTCTCCAATTCTAAACAAGCTTCATTATTATAAATAAAATATTTTATGAATATTATTTCTTGATAATTTTGTATGTTTTCTGTGTGTGTTTTTTTTTATAATAATTAATCAGGTGGATATGGAACCCTTGAAGAGTTACTTGAAGTTATCACATGGGCCCAGCTAGGAATCCACGACAAGCCTGTAAAATCAACTTCACGTCTAATCAAACAATTCCTTCTGCTAAATTGGTATTTGTTTTCAAACAATTCGTTATTTGTTTATTTCTTTTTTGTTATTATACAGGTGGGTTTGATTAATGTTGATGGATACTACAACTCTTTTTTAAACTTCATCGACAAAGCCGTTGATGATGGCTTTATTTCTTCTTCTCAAAGAAACATAATTGTCTCAGCACCAAACGCTAAAGAACTTGTGCAAAAACTTGAGGTGGGTTTCTTCTTTTCTCCAATTTGCTGCCATTTTAAATTGTTATTCATTAGTCTTTTTGGTCCAAAATTGTTCTGTTGTCTCTTTTTTTCGCTGCTTTCTGATTACCCTTTTGTTTGATAACTAGGAGTACGTGCCTTTGCACGATGGAGTAGTTGCCCAGGCTAAGTGGGAAGCTGAACAAGTGGAGTTCAATACTTGCACGATGAAGACTGATATTGCTCGTTAATTACTAGTTTTAGTCATTTGATTAATGTAAATCCTGAAAGCAATCTAACTAGGGTTTTTATTATTTTCATTTCAATTTTGTAAATATTTTAATTCTTTTTATGAAAGTTATTGAACTCTAGTGGACCTCTGATTAGGGAGTAATTCGAACTGAGGTGAAATTCTGAAAAAAGAAGATTAGATCTTGCACGATTCCTAAAAAATTCTTTGAGAGCTGTGACTCCACTAGGAGATGTCAGAATTAATATATAGAATCATGTAAAGCAGCCATTTGCATCAAGCTCAAATTTTGATAATTTAAAACAAAATAGAGCAGTCTTTTATTCTCCCTCGCATGCTGGCTGCAGCTTATGCTCCTGCTAAACTGTTGCTCTCCCGCTAACTCATTATGGCATTATGAGCTACGTACTGTGTGGTAATATGTTTCAGTCAAAACTTTTGCTTTCATCTGTAGCCATTCAAAAGAGTTGGGCCCATCAAAACTTTACTCGATCCTTTTGAATGGGAACTGAAATGTGAATAACTTTTTAGATTTCTTTTAACTTATTTCATGAATTTTTATATGCACAGTTCATGTTTTGTTGTAAAATTCTTGTTTGTTGTTCCACGAAGGAGAAAAAAAAAAAAAAAAAAAGAGAGTATTGTTAGTTTAAATGGATATGAACAGGGATAATACTGACAGGAATTGATGAGTGGCCTCAAAGCAGTTGATTGATCATAGCGGCTTAATAAACCGCCAAAAGGCCAACTTGCAAAAATATATCTTCTTGTTGTGCAAAAAATTCAACCTGGTAGTATCAAGTTTTCATGAAACAATTCAATTACAATATATATTTTACTACACATATTAAAATATAAATAAATAATAATTATATTTAATATAATTTGTTGACGGGTGATTTTCGTCTCAAGGGCAATACCGGATAGTGCTCCCGGGACAACCCTCTCTCAACTGTGAATTTGTTTGGTTATGGGGAGATCAAAGACAAATGTAGTAAAAAGTGAGAAAAACGCACAGGTTGACAAAAGAGTTTTAACGTGATTCGGCGGAATGAATCCAGCCAACGTCCACGGGCACAAAATGGTGTGGGTGTTTTATTACTGGAACGAGCTCGGCCGACCTGTTTTGGAAGCAGGTTAAACGTAAACCGAGCTGTTTATAAAATTTTACAAGTAAGGCTCATTTTCTTTTTTGTTACCCGTTTCCTCCTCTCTTTACAAAATGAATCTAACTCTCATTTTATACTCAGGAATTAGAACATTGTTCTTCCAACTTTATGACTTTCCCGCGATTCCCAGCTGGTTGTCGAGCTCTCTGCCCCGTGACTGTCTTCGCCGAAAGCAAGCCTACCGTCTGACGGCCTGCCACCTCACGCCTGTTTTCTTTACTGTCACACGCAATAATTAATGATGTCAGCCTGTAAAGAGCCTTCAATCGGTGATACATGCCAGAAGGAAAAGTCCAAACTACCCTGATCATATCTCTGGTGCCATAAGGACGTCCAAACCGAACATCGAACTGCCACAACTACTTCTGAGCTGACTCAACATATCCGAGCTCATTATCCCGATCTAGGATGAAAAATAGTACCGAACCGAGCCTCCGGGCTAAAGTGGTGGGTCTCTGCTCTGATGTTGTCGGTCTCTGACATCTGTATCATGTTGGGTCCTCTGATCGGTCAAATCCGAGAAACCGGGTCCGAACTCTATGCCGGGTCTAGGAGTGGCCAATACTCTCTGAACACGCGTCCTTTTCAGAAAAGGGAAAATTCCATCTCTGCCCATGGCCGCACTGTTCAAATCCCTTAGTCGCAGAAATCCTCATCAACATAATTATACTTCATATGAAAAATGTACCTTCACCATATATAGTTCATATGAGGTGTCATATGAATCCAAATTAAATTTGGTACCACTTTTAATGCTTGTTTGATATGATTTCCGGTAGAGGAAAAATAATTTTTTTTTCAAATTCTAAAAATTCTTTTTAAAATTTTTAATGGTGTTTGGTTGTATTTTTAATAAAGCACTATAAAAAATAAGGTCTTTAACGTCGAAATATATCGACGCTAAAATTCTGAAATTGGACGCTAAAGGTATTCGACGCTAAATTTCGATGCCAAAATATCGACGAGAAAGACAATTAGCTTCGAAATATATAATTTCGACGCTAAAACCTTACATTTTGCGTCCAAAAATTTTCACCGAAAATGGGTATTTTGCGACGCTAAAGTACATATTTGGCGAAGAAACTTTTCGACCTTAAAAATTCTATTTTAGCATCGAATATTCTCGACGCTAAAAGCAATAAACTATTAAAAAATACATATTATTTTATTACTTTTAGCGTCGATAATTCAACGCTAAAAGTATAACAAATTTATTATTTAACATACTTTTGCTCTGAAATATTCAATTTAATAGTTTGAAAAATATTATTATTTAAAGAAAGAATAATAGTACAATTATTTTTATTCTAATAATTAATTTGTTATTATAATGAACATTTATTAAATAAAATAAATACATAGTCTATTAAAACTATCTGCTGTGAATGTTTATACAAATGAAAATAAAATTTATTGCTACAGTGATGGGGGCGCTTGAGCCCGATGTACTCCGGCCGAGTGAGGCCTCCAACATCTTCTGGAAAGCCTTTATATGCTGGTCGAACTCATGCATCTTCCTTTGGTGGTCCACCTCGGCCTGCAGTAGCTTCTCCTAAGTCTTCTTCAGCTCGTCTTCGGTATTTTTCAACCTGTTCAGGGTGCTGGCTAGCTGCTCTCGAAGACACGAGTCAGTATGAGAAGAAACAGTAATGCGTCCAGATGATGTCGGCTTCTTACGAGTGCCAAGTCTGACGTTGTACGCTGTATGGTTCTTGAAAACCAATTGCGACAACTCCTCATCTGGTAGAGGGTCGAACGCTGGAGATCCACCATTTCGTTTTGTTTAAAAAAAATAAGATAATGTTCGAATTTGAAAAGAAAAAATTCAAATTACAATAATATTTAATTTATTTTAAATATTTAAACTTACGTAGCAGCGTTCGGCTTCTTCATTGATCCATTTCTTCTTCTCATTGTAGTGCGTCACTCGGAAAAATTCTAGAAATGATTGCACCTCACATGTGCTACTCTGCTAAAAAGCATAAACTGATTATTGAACATTAGTAAAATTAATGAACTGTTAAAATACATTTTATGATATATTTACCTCAGAATGTTCGGCACGGAGTTGGATAAATGGCTTGGAACCTCCACGATGGTTGAAACGCATGTGACTTCGATTCTCCACATTTGCGTGATATTTATTCTGAATTTAACAACACTGTAAGTAAAAAACGAAGAAAATTATCAATTTCGTATTATTTTAAAAATTACCTTGTGTTTCTCGCTAGACCAAAGATCACACAAGAATGTTCAGTCTTGGTCCTCTATAAAATCAGGCTTGTGTTGTGGAGCATTCAAAGGCCCCATATTCGTCTAATATCGGTTTCGGGACTTTTGTCCTATAATCCTTATAAGTTTTCCCCATGTGGTGGTCAAGATAGTTTGGTCAGATCCACGTCGAACCATTCCTGCATGAATAACAACCAAGTAAAAATTAAATATAAAATATTAATTTAAAGGTAACAGAATATAACGAAAACTCAATACTGTAAGTTTACTCACAAGTAGCGTTGGGAAGAGCTGGTTGATTTTCGTCTCCCATGATATCTTTCTCCAAGAAATATAGTTTTGTGGAGCTTCATACCGAGCAGCAGCACCTATGGCATTGGTAAATGATGAAGAATGTTACCCGATCTGTCTTTCTCAATCATCTGATATCTCTATTCGGATGCGACTGTGAACCTTAACGTGCTTAGCTCCAAGCATCAACTACATAATAGCAAGAAAAAATCAAGCAGCAGCAGAAAGAAAAATCAAACATCAACTACCAACAAAACACAAACCTAACCCAAAATCAAAACCAAGAAAAAATCAAAACCCTCGGTTCTCCATTCTAACATAACAGCAGCAAAATTACTAACATGCAAATTAAACTAATCTTAGACTTAGGGTTCATCAAGTACGAATTTAGGGAGAGCAAATTCATAAAAAAAATTGAAATTTCAAAGAAGAAAGAGATGGAAAACCGAGAAGAAAAGAAACACTTATCAGAATCTGAGAGTGAATGGAGAACTGAGAAGAGAAGAAATCAGAAACAGAGAGTAAGAGAGAAGGGAAAACAATTTAGGGATTTTAATAACCTTTTGGCGTCGAAATTGTTAAGTTTTAGCGTCGAAATATTCGACGCTAAAACATTGGCGGTTAATAAAAAATTAGGACAATTTTGCTGGGAAATTTAATTTTTTACTTTTAGTGTCAAAATTATAATCGACGCTAAAAGTTGCACTTTTAGCGTCGCAATTTTGTAATCGACGCAAAAGGTTTATATTTAGGGTCGATTACAGTTTCGACGCTAAATGTTACTAATAATAATAATAATAATAATAATAATAATAATAATAATAATAATAATAATAATAATAATAATAATAATAATAAGCATAATCGTCAACACGAAATTTAATATCTCCATATAATAAAAATTAATCATCCATTAATCAACCAACAACACGTAATACATATACAACAACAAATAACTAGATTAGTCACTATTATCTTCGGCATTTGAGGATTCCTGAAATGACTCGAACTCATCTTCATCTTCGAATTCTTTTTCATTTGCTACTTCCACGCTAACTTGAGAATGGGGATTTATCTCAATGTTTTCTGTATTTTCTCGAGTTAACGTGATATTTTCAGTAACTTGTATATTTGGTAAATAAAATATTTGTTCAGGAACTTCAAAGTCATCAGAGACTTGTGCTTCATCTGAAATTCCCACACTATCTTTCTCATGCGTGTCCTCAATGCCCCTATGTTGTAACTTTTCTATCACCATCCATCCATTTTCAAGCTTTGGATCAAACATATATATCATAGATCGTGCTTGGGTACAAAAAATGTATGGATCATTCATGTATAAATAACGTTGAACATTAATTGATGTTAGATGATTATTAAATTGAATTCTCCTCTTTCTGGCATTTATGTCAAACCACTTGCATTCGAATAGCATTGTACGTCGTCGGGGTCTGTATATCAACTCAATGAATGATTGCAACACTCTGTAGAAGTCAACAATATCATAACCGTGTTCTCTTTGTACTACAATTTCATAATTCTGAGTGACATGTGAAACATCTCGCTGCTCAATATGAAATCGAACTCCGTTCACAATGCATCCATTGTATTCGTAAGCCTGCTTTTGAGGCCCATATGTCAATGCACCAACGAAGATGACGAGTCCAGTTAACCATTTTGCACTTAGTTGTTTATCTAACACACGATAATATTTGAGTGTTAATATAGCAAACATGAAATATTAACTTTTAGGATAAAAATAAACAGTCAATATTATGGTTCCCAATTACCTCAAACAAGTTAGGAAATTCTTTTTTGTGTCTTCCATCAACGTTGTGGTCACTACCATATTGTAGCATGGTAATATATTACCTGAAAAAAATGAGTTATGTTAATGTAAGACAATAAAAAAAATATTTATGCACCTACAAGACTTACGTTACGTACGGTTGCACTTTGTCTCAATTACTCAATATAAACCAATGGCACATTGAGCTTCCTCAATTGTTAGCAATTTGACACTTAATGCTCTAAATGGTCTGCAATTTTGACGGAGCACTGTGATATCTTGTTGATTACTTTCATCTCATCATAGTTTCTTGTTTGACGATTAAAAGTAGAGTTTCAATAATCTGCATGTACATAGAACAAAATATTAGTGTCTCACTGATTAAGACTTCCTCTGCTATTGACCCTTCAGGCCGTGCTTTGTTTCTCACATATTGTTTGTAATGTCCCATAGCCTTGTAGTTATTGTTGGACAATTATGACCCATAGCGTCACTATTTGTACAGATCACGGTGTTGTTGTACAAATTAACTATGTGACAAATGAGATTGCACTCTTATCATTTGTGATTAGATCACCTATATGTATAAATGATAGGAGGTCCATATGATTTGTTCCTGGACTGAGAATGATATGAGACAGTATCAGTCCACGAAGGATAAATCATTAAATATCCCTAGTCAGAGTATTATCGAGATTGGACATCGATAAATACGTAAAAGACTAGTATTACACTTGTGCGTGTTATTAGGGCACAACAACATAGTACTCATATATTTGGGTATAGGATACTCATACAAGTGTAATAGGAGGTTGTGTTTTACCGATGGTACGGGAAACAGCGTCGCTCTGGATTAGACCCCCTCGGAATTCCATTGGTAGTATGACTATGTGTCTATGGAAGTCCGAAATCAGGGTATGTGTATTTGGTCTTAACCTGAGACTTACACCGCTAATACATACGACAATCAATATACTTTGGTTGAGGTCGTCCAGGGCTTTAACCGGTTCTGTGTACGCCAATGCTGGGTATATTGAGAATCGTAGTGTGTTAGGTGTGATGTCAAGATGGAAGTGTCACTCCAGTCATATGGAGATGATGGTCACGTAGGATACGGTACTGGTTCTCTTAAGTACTGCAGTCATCGGGATAATATGACTAGGTCATAGTTATCCGATATAGAGGCTAGTTACCAGACATCCGACATGTGCTTCGGGGCAGACACAATTCCAGCCCCAGGCCTAGCACGTGATCATCCGATACTGGATCGAAATACGCAATACCACGTATACTACGCCTGATATAGATCGTTTATTCCTGTAAGCATGTTTCCAGAGAATTGGGTAGGCATGGCGCTTTGCTAGAAGCCAACCTTGTCTTGTGAATCGGTATAAACGTAGTACAAGGTACTTACGTGTTCGGATAGTCCGACGACCCGATTTACTGCCAACATATCCGGGGATCTCATGGGTCGCTCCCCGAAGATTCACCGATGACGTATGACTCGCACTTTAATTAATCTGGGATTAATTTAATGAGAGAAAATTAATCTGGGATTAATTGTGGAGATATTTTATCTGGGATAAAATATAAATTAAAGAGAGAGAACGATTAATTTGGAATTAATCGGTAAAATAATATATTTGATATATTATAAGAAATTGGATTTCGACGCGGAATTAAAATTAGATTTTAATTCGGGTGAACGAATTAATTCTAAATTAATTCGTTCGCGACGTGAATAGTGATTTTGCTAGGCGTAATCATTTAATTACGACGCAACGGAAAATTCATTAATTTGGAATTAGCGAACCCGAGCCCGGGATTATTTGCGAGCGCATTCGCATTTCGAATTCGAGTGTGGCACGCAAGTCAAATCAAGCGTCAAATCGCAAGTCACATCAAGCTTCAAATCACATGTCACTTTGAGTGATGTGACATTTTATTAGTGGATGTGAGTTGATGTGAGAAGAAAGAAAGCATTAAATGCTTTGCTTTTTGAAATTGAAAAAGGTAAATGGTTTATTATTTTTTTGGGAAAATATAAATAAGCCTTTTACATTTTTTTCCTTTTCCCACGTTCTCTCTCCTCTTCACGTTTTTAGGTCATTTTGGAGCCAAAACTTTCTCTTCCTCTCTCTCAGTCTTGGACCGATTCTTCTCCTCTGTTTTTCTGGTTTGACCGAGTAATGAAGGAGAAGCAAATGATTTTGTTGCAAGATCTAAGTGCTAGCACACACATTGGGTTATCCTAAGGTGATAGGGAAGTGATTTCATAAGCTTGGAATCACCTTGTGAAGCTTGGAGCTTGGAGTTTCCTTGGAGGATCACACATGGCCGAATAGAAGATGAAGAAACACCACCCACACCGTGCAGTCCACCACCGAGCAGCCCACTACCGAGCATGGGGAGAGCAGTTCGGTTTTGTTCTTCAACCGCATCCAACCGATCAATGTGAGTTTTTTCCGCACCTCCTTTGATGTGTATTCATATTGTTTCATGCTTAATCTATGATCTTGGGATCCTTAGAGGACTCCAAAAATGGTATCAGAGCTATTGATTGCATGAAATTGATTTTAGGGCTAAAATTGGGCAAAATGAATTTGGGCATTATTTGATGAAATTGGATTGATGAATATGCTTAATTGATGTTTAATTGATGATTAATTAGATCAATTTGAAGAAATTTGGTTTGGAACAAATTTCCCCAATTTGGCTTATGTTGGCCGAAAATGTATACCCTAAAATTGTCTTGGATTTTGATTTTTTGATTCATTGGATGAGTTAGAAATCATTAGGGGATATTGTTTTAATGTTTAATTTGGTTCAATTGGATTGAATTTGATTTGGGCATTATTTTCCTCCTTGGCCGAGAACTTTAGGCATGTATATTGGGTTTGATTTTGATCAAATTATGTTGGACATGATTCCATGATGATAAGCATGATTAATTGTACAAATTTGGTGTTTTGGAAATATTGATTTGGGTAATTAATAATGCTATGCACTTTGGTTAATTAGAATGTGAAATTTGGAATTTTATATTTTAATTATTTGGGCTTAAAATTGGATTTGGGCTTTTAAAGTTGTTATTTGGGCTTGTTGGGCTTTGTTGTTACAAAGTTGGGTTTAGGCGAAATTGGTTGGATCCAATTAGGCCCAAAACCGCATCCAAAATGCCCAAATGCGACTAATGAACCTTTAAAGTTTAATTGGGCATAATGGGCCAAATTGATTTTGGGCTTATGGGGTAACTCCCGGATTGGATTTTGGTTATTCGGTTTGACCCGAGTTGACCAAAAGTCCACGCCTTGAAGAAATTAATTAAAAGCTCATTGGACTTTAATTAAATTAATATTGGATATTAATCGGGCTAAGAGACCCGTAACGATTAATTTGGAATTTAAGTCGTAAAGGTTTATTTTATAAAGTGTAATATTTAATTTGGAATTAAATAGTGAATTAAAATTAAATGTGTATTAAATTGGATTTAATTATGTAATTTAATTTAATTCGAAGAATTCGTACTTTGAGTACGTGTTCGCAAAACGAGTTTGACTCGAATAAAATCAAATCGTTATTTGACCATTGGATGATCACTAATTATCAGATTAATTAATTTGATTAGATTGATTGATAACATGCTTGTGTGAATACATGGTTGCGATGCATGAATAATGTATATTGGATGGATATTAGTCGGGTGGGGCAATTTTGGAAATTGTAATAAATTTGATTTATTAATTGGACCTGCGTGTCCAGCCTTATCACCTCATATTCTTTGTATTCTCTTCTCACCTATTCCCCTCAATGTAAATGAGGTTTCTTTAGAAGTGTAGTGTAACGAGTAGAAGTAATACATGTGCTAGCTGGAGAGAGAAAGAAAGAGATTTGATCTAGGATCAATGTAAAGTATACATCCGCATATCATTATTACTTTTACATACGCGCTTTATTATGTGTTTAGAATACATGCTTAAGGGTGTATGATGATGAGACCTTAACAAAGATAATAAATTGGTTGCCAATTTGCACGCGAAAAACCCTCAAATAATATTAAGTGTTTTTCCTTCCATTGAGTGATTCTCACTCAAGATCCGAGACGGCATTGGTTTTTTGTCCAAAGTCAAGGCCTTTGTCTGTCGAGGATGTTTTTGAATCACGAAGGCTTTGTTCCATATCAGTGTCTTGTCCAAGTTGTGGTTTGTTGGCCAAAGTCAAGACCACTTCTTGTCCATCGACATTGATTACGAAGCTTTCCATGGTCAATGGGTCGCGCTTGACTGGGATCAGTAAGTTTGTTGTGCCAAAACCAAGGCTTAGTTGATTCAGAGGAAAAATGTTAGGTAATACATTGGATGTATTGGCATAAATAAGATATATGTTTCGGACTTGGATGTCCCCCTACCGGATCTAGGAATTGGATTGGATCTAATCGATCTTAGAGATCTACCTAGTTAATTATCATACAATTTGTTGGTCAAAGTCAAGATTGTGTGATATTTAACGGGATCCTAGCCCACTAGGAAACATGGTTTCCCGAGTACTCGACAGAGGGTTGGAGGCTCGCCGAAAAATAGTGGGAGGCAATAATTGAATTTACAATATTCGTTCAATTACTCGACATTCGCGCTCATTTCAAATATTTCGTCGATATCAATTAAATGTTAGTTGGACTAATATTTAAATTGTTGTTTTTATAATCAGTTGGACTGTATTATAGTTGATTATATAATTGGATTATAGTAATCAATATATTTGAATTAATTAATTTCGATTTACAGTTGATTTTATAATTTGATTATAGTAATCAATGTAATTGAGGTTAATTAATTTAAATTATATTTGATTGTATAGTTGGACTATAATAATCAATATAATACATAGTACCACAAATCGTTGATTAAATAGTTGGACTATTAGAATCAAGATAATATGAAAGATTAACATTTGAAACATAATCCTAGGGAAAATGTATTTAATGACTTAATTTTTCTAATTGGGAATAATATTTCAGGATGGTCCTGGAAATATAATAAGTTAGTTTATTTGATAAAATAACTAAATAGGCCTAAGTCTGGAGTTAAGCAAATAAGTGGAACATGATTTTGGAATATTCATGTAATGATAACTTTAATGCTTAATCCATTATACTTGTCATATAAACTCCTTAATTTCTTTATCAGAACTAAGAATTAGATTCTTAAAGTATGATATTGAAATTGAAGGATCTTCATAAATCTATACTTGGATTTTAGAAGTAAATAAATTGCAATAATTATCTCTTGGAGGGTTAATGACTATTCTAAAGGAAAAAGTCAAAGTTTGCAATAAGGCAAGTAGCGCAAGGCGCACCTTACTTCGATATTCCAGAATGCCAAGGCTTGGCCAAAGGCTTTTGGAGTGTGGAAAAATGGCAAAGGAAAAATCATTATAGTCTTCTAGAAAGATAAGAGGACATATCCCAAGAAGGAATTGAAGACGAGCAAGGCTCTGACTTCAAATATGTTTGTCATAATTATGTTCACTACTAGTATTAAAATTAGATTTAAATACTTAGTGTGGTACATAAATATCTATTGATGTTTAAAATCTGTTTTGAACAGGATACTGACTTCAATAGAGATTAATCTGCGAATCGGAAACGGGACGAAAGTCGCTGTTTTGACCTTAGATACCTAAGTTTAGGAACTACCCTTTGGGTATTTACGTAAATTAGGAAACTGTTTTAATGTAACTAGTTTGACTAGGAACATTATCTTTATATCAGTGTTTAATCTGTTGCGGATTGAACCTTTATATTTTAGAACACTAAAGTGTTTTATTATATAAATATGATATTAAGATAAACACATTAGATGTGAACAACAGAATTTATATTTAGAATATAAATAAATCTCACACGTATATCATGATAAACAAATAGCTCGAACTGATTTGATCAGGGAGAAACTTAAAAGTGGCAATGTTGTCTGGGACACATTAAACAAGACTCGTATGTCCGCACTTTTGAAGAGTGGGTACTAGGACATATTTGATTCCAATCAAATAAAGTCTACGAATCTAGCTTATCGGGCAAAGTGCCTAAAACACTATTTACATGGTAAAAGTATAAATGCCACCGATCTGATAGCCCTAGTTCATAGTGAATCAAGTGGGCCCATGTCTAGCTAGGCTAGATGTGGATATGAATATTTCGTGACCTATACGGATGTGGCATCGCGTAATGGTTATGTGTTTCTTTTGAAGAACACAAATCGGAAACTTTTATAGTTTCGACACGAAATAGACAAACAGATCAGCTATAGTATTAAACCGTCACGGTAAGACCGTAATGGAAAATACTTAAGCAATAATTTTATATTATACTTGAAAGATTATAGTATTCTTTCAAAAAGGACTCCTCCCGGAACACGTCAATTTGACGGTGTGTCCGAATTGAGTAACTGAATTTTGTTAGACATGATTAGGTTAATCATGAGTCGCTCTGAGCTACCATTTCCTTCGACGGATAAACATTAACAGTGCAGAACTTATTTAGAATAAGGTTCCATTAAAATCTGTTTGAAAGATTTCATATTAGATATGAACGGGAAAGAAATCGGGTTTAACACTCCTGTTAAATTTGGGAATGCTATGCATATATTTGGATGATACCAAACTAAAACCCAAATTGGATAAGTGCCAATTGTAGGTTATCCTAGGGATACCAAAAGTATAGTACTTATACAACTCACGAGAGAACAATTAGATTGTTGCTCACCATGTGGTTTTCCTAAGAGGAATACCGATATGCAGTGGTAAGTGGGAGGATAGTAAAACTCGATGAAAAATCTGAGTAATACTATTCCAGGCACCGAATCCTTAATAGAACACAAATAGTTCATCAAGGATGTAACTATTACCATTAATCTACGAATACACAAGAACCGCATATGTCGGAGAGAGTCAGAAAACAACCTGGGGTATGGGTTTCTGATCTCACCTCGTAAAGATGTCTATCTTTTGAGGTATACCAACTGACTATGTATGAGGAAGTGATACAAGGTATCGACTCCCTATTATGACAAAGTGTCATGAATCCTAAATGGATTCCATGTATATCAACAAGTTTGGATACTAGTTGATGTACCGCAAGGCATTGTGCCTACTGGTACTTTATAAGTCTTCAAGGAAGACATACATGGATGGCAACATACCAACGTGTAAAGCTAGGCTTTTAACGAAAAGGTATATTTATCAACATTATGTTGATTACGATTCAACCTTTTACCTGTTGCCACGGTAAATCCATTTGGATAATGCTTGCTAAAGCTGCATATTTCATTTATGAAATATGACAGCTGGACGGAAAATCACTTTCCTGAAAAGGAAACCTTTCGGAGGATGTTTACAACATCATGACGGTTTTGTCAACCATAACAAGCAAACTATGTTTGCAGGTTATTCGATCCATGTTTGGATTGAAGCAAGCATTAGGTTCTTGGAATTGTCGTTTTGATGTAATCATAATAGTTTATGATTTAATTCAAAACGAAAATTATTCTTGTGTATATAAGGAGGTTAGTGGGAGCGCACTGACAGTGAATGTCCTGAGTAATGATGATATATCATGTCTTTCTTGGAATGATATTCCCATAATATAATCGGTTAAGCTGGCTTTCATGATAATGACTATAAGTCGTAACAAATGTACTATACAATAGTAGTACGGAACAGTGAGCTGGAAATCTTCCAAGCAAGATATTGTTACCGAATAAACAATAAATGCGGGTTATTGCTGCAGTTGAGGCAGCAATAGAAGCCTTTTGGGGTCGATAATATCTAATTAGATTAGATATGGTTCTTTTAGCAGCTGAGCTAGGCTACAGCACATGCTAAAGAATTAATGGTCTCATCAACGATCCAGATAAATACTTCGATATTTATCTGATTCGTTCGGATCATACATCGTGGCGATGTGATGATCGAATAAATCGCATCAGATGATAATCACGTAAATCCGCTGATGAAAACCTTTCCTCAGTAATTTGAGCCAACCGTACATAGTTCAGGTGTCAAGCACTCGAGTGACTGGCTATAGGCCAAGTGGGAGATTGTTGGACAAGTATGACCCATAGTGTCACTATTTGTACAGATCACGGTGTTGTTGTACAAATTAACTATGTGACAAATGAGATTGCACTCTTATCATTTGTGATTAGATCACATATATGTATAAAAGATAGGAGGTCCATATGATTTGTTCCTGGATTGAGAATGATATGAGACAGTATCAGTCCACGAAGGATAAATCATTAAATATCCCTAGTCAGAGTATTATCGAGATTGGACATCGATAAATACGTAAAAGACTAATATTACACTTGTGCGCGTTGTGAGGGCACAACAACATAGTTCTCATATATTTGGGTATAAGATACTTATACAAGTGTAATAGGAGGTTGTGTTTTACCGATGGTACGGGAAACAGCTTCGCTCTGGATTAGACCCCCTCGGAATTCCATTTTAGTATGACTATGTGTCTATGGAAGTCCGAAATCAGGGTAGGTGTATTTGGTCTTAACCTGAGACTTGCACCGCTAATACATACGACAATCAATATACTTTGGTTGAGGTCGTCCAGGCTTTAACCGGTTCTGTGTACGCCAATGCTGGGTATATTGAGAATCGTAGTGTGTTGGGTGTGATGTCAAGATGGAAGTGTCACTCCAGTCATATGGAGATGATGGTCACGTAGGATACGGTACTGGTTCTCTTAAGTACTGCAGTCATCGGGATAATATGACTAGGTCATAGTTATCCGATATAGAGGCTAGTTACCAGACATCCGACATGTGCTTCGGGGCAACACAATTCCAGCCAGCCCCAGGCCTAGCACGTGATCATCCGATACTGGATCGAAATACGCAATACCACGTATACTAATCGCCTGATATAGATCGCTTATTCCTGTAAGCATGTTTCCGGAGAATTGGGTAGGCATGGCGCTTTGCTAGAAGCCAACCTTGTCTTGTGAATCGGTATAAACGTAGTACAAGGTACTTACGTGTTCGGATAGTCCGACGACCCGATTTACTACCAACATATCCAGGGATCTCATGGGTCGCTCCCCGAAGATTCACCGATGACGTATGACTCACACTTTAATTAATCTGGGATTAATTTAATGAGAGAGAAAATTAATCTGGGATTAATTGCGGAGATATTTTATCTGGGATAAAATATCAATTAAAGAGAGAGAACGATTAATTTGGAATTAATCGGTAAAATAATATATTTGATATATTATAAGAAATTGGATTTCGACGCGGAATTAAAATTATATTTTAATTCGGGCGAATGAATTAATTTAGAATTAATTCGTTAGCGACGTGAATAGTGATTTCGCTAGGCGTAATCATTTAATTACGACGCAACGGAAAATTCGTTAATTTGGAATTAGCGAACCCGAGCCCGAGATTATTTGCGAGAGCATTCGCATTTCGAATTCGAGTGCGGCACGCAAGTTAAATCAAGCGTCAAATCGCAAGTCACATCAAACGTCAAATCACATGTCACTTTGAGTGATGTGTGACATTTGATTAGTTTATGTGAGTTGATGTGAGAATAAAGAAAGCATTAAATGCTTTGCTTTTGAATTGAAAAAGGTAAATGGTTTATTATTTTTTGGAAAAAAAAATAAGCCTTTTACATTTTTTCCTTTTTCAATTTCAAAAAGCAAAGCATTTAATGCTTTGGTTTATTATTTTTTTGGAAAAATATAAATAAGCCTTTTACATTTTTTCCTTTTTCCCACGTTCTCTCTCCTCTTCATGTTTTTAGGTCATTTTGGAGCCAAAACTTTCTCTTCCTCTCTCTCGGTCTTGGACCGATTCTTCTCCTCTGTTTTTCTGGTTTGACCGAGTAATGAAGGAGAAGCAAATGATTTTGTGGCAAGATCTAAGTGCTAGCACACACATTGGGTTATCCTAGGTGATAGGGAAGTGATTTCATAAGCTTGGAATCACCTTGTGAAGCTTGGAGCTTGGAGTTTCCATGAGGATCACCCATGGCCGAATAGAAGATGAAGAAACACCACCCACACCGTGCAGTGCACCACCGAGCAGCCCACTGCTGAGCATGGGGAGAGCAGTTCGGTTTTTTTGTTCTTCAACCGCATCCAACCGATCAATGTGAGTTTTTTCCGCACCTCCTTTGATGTGTATTCATATTGTTTCATGCTTAATCTATGAACTTGGGACCCTTAGAGGACTCCAACAGTTATTACATAAAATTTTTGTTATTAATAATTTTAACGCAAAATCAAATTTAAAATTAATATTTAAAATTAATATTACCTCTCAATGAGGTACATCCATTTGTAATGGACAGGACCTCCCCTTCTAGCTTCAGATGGCAAATGCACGGCCAGATGTACCATCACATCAAAAAATGCGGGTGCCAATATTCGCTCAAGCTTGCATAGGATTATCACGATTCATCGCTCAAGTTCATCAATAGCAGATGTGGTTAATGTTCTTAGACACAATTATTTAAAGAATCCAATAGATCAAGTGCGACGTCGCATACATTTGATGGCAGATAAGGTCGAATGCCAACAAGAAGGAGAATCTCAAGAAGCACATGACAGCCGTGACTCTTTAACCTAGTTATCGTATTATCCCTAACCCAACTTCCAATATTTGATGTATAATCTTCAGGAAATTTCACCATTTTCAGCCAATCATAAAATGATTTTCTCTCTGATTGAGTTAGTACGTAACTAGCATGTGGCTTATTAAGACATCGATGAGTGAACTGTAAATGCAATTCACTGCGAATTCTAAGATTTTGTTGGTCCAATCTAGCATTTATAGTGTCTTTCGTCTTACCCGGAATATTGAACAGTGTGTCTACTAAACTCTCGCATATATTTTTTCTATATGCATTACATCCAAATTATGTCGTAGACTCAGACTCCCCCAATACTATAAATCAAAGAAAATACTGGTTCCCGTCCAATTCAACTCTTCAAGTTGAAGTTTTCGATTTTTATCTCTATTATTGGGATGTTTCCCTGTTGTGTTTTCTTTGAGATGTTGATGTTTGAAAAAATATGTCAAATCCAGACAATGGACTGGGCATACTCTGAGGTTCTGGTTGACCGTTGAATAATTTACTTCTCCGCCAAGAATGACTCAACTCAAGAAATCGCATGTGCCATGTGTATCCTATTTTATTCTGTATCTGTTGCGAAGGTGTTTGACTGTACAAACTGGACATGCCATGTATCCCTTAGTGCTCCATCCAGATAATGAATCATAAGTTGGAAAATCATCAATTGTCCATATTAATGCGACATGCATCTGAAAATACTGCTGAGAAGCTGCATCATAGGTATGCACACCCACATTCCATATTGTCTGTAACTCTTCGATTAATAGTCTCAAGAAAATATTCATATCTTTACCAGGGGAACGTGGACCAGTGATAACAATGACATAAACATGAATGGATCCTTCATACATTTCCATGGAGGTAAGTTATACAGAATAACAATAACGGGCCAAATGTTCTAAGAGTTGTACATATTCCCAAACGGGTTAAAACCATCGGAGGTGAGGCCTTTGTTGGACAATAATGACCAATAGCATCACTATTTGTAAAAGATATTGTGGTTTTTGTACAAATTAACTATGTGACAAAGGAAATTACTATTTTATCATTTTCTAATTAGATTACTTGAATATTTATAAATGATAAAAGTCCTTAAGATTAGTTTCAGATTAATAAGATGAGACAGTATCAATCCACGATCAGTTTAATCATTAAATATCCCTAGTCATAGTATTATCGAGACTGGACATCGATAATGCAGAATAGGCTAGTATTGCACTTGTGCGCGTTATGGAAGCTTAACGTCATAATTCTCATATATTTGGGTATATGATACTCATGCAAGTGTAATAGGAGGTTCTGTTTGCCGACAGTACAGAAACAGCTCGCTCTGGATAGACCCATCGGAATCACATTGGTAGTATGACTATGTGTCTATGGGAATCCGAATCAGGGTAGGTAGTTTTGGTCTTAACTTGAGACTTGCATCGCTAATACTTGCGACAATCAGTAAGCTTTGGTTTTGGTCATCCGGGGCTTTAACAGATTCTGTGTACGCCTCTTCTGGGTTTACTGAGAATCGTAGTGTATTGGGTGTGATGTCAAGATGGAAGTATCACTTCAGTCATATGGAGATGATGATCACACAGGAATACAGAACATATGGAGATGATGATCACACAGGAATACAGAACTAGTACTCTAATATGCTGCAGCTATCGGGATAATATGACAAGGTCATGATTATGCGATTAAAGAGACTAGTTGCTAGTGATCCGATATATGCTTCGTACGGGGCAGACACAATTCCAGCCCCAGGCCTAGCATGTGACATCCGATACTGGATCGTAATACGCAATATTTAGTATACTATGCTTGATAAAGATTATGTATTCCTTAAAAGAATATTTCTGGAGAATTGGGTAGGCACGGTGTTTTGCTAGAAGCAAACCATGTCTTGTAAATCGGTAAGAACGTGGTACTAGGTACGCACGTATTTTTCGGATCTCTAAGATCATTCCCAAGAACATATAAGCATGAAACATGTGAATACTCAAAGTTAAGTTGCGGTAATAATATTCACTTTGATCGATTTCTTGGATGTGTTGATAACAAAATTTTTTCTCCTTTGGAAGTGCTCCAAGCTCCTCTTTGATTTGGATGTGAAGCTCCAAGCTTGAAGGGTGAATTCCAAACTCAATAGGAAAGGTTTCCCTAACACATTTGTATGATTCTTTAAGTGCTAGCTTTGGAAGAAAATTGTAACAAAATTCTTCCTTTGGTGCCTTGCTATTCTCGGCAATGAGAGAGTTGGAGAGGGAGAGTGTTTTTTTTTTTTCAAATTTTGTGTATGCTATGATTTTCCAAAAACCAACCAAGTGTGTTGAGAGCAAAAATTCATTTAATGCTCTCAACCACCTCCATCACCAAAAAGTGACTTGACTCACATCACAAAAGTTGATGTGACTTCCATCACAAAAGTGACTAATGATGTGACTTGATGTGGGCCCCACTTGATTCAAAATCCGAGTGGGCCCGCAAACACATCCCGGGCTCGGGTTCGTTAATTCCGAATTAATGAATTTTCCGTTGCGACTTAATTAAATCAAATTTAATTAAATAATAATTCCTCGCAAAATTATTATTATAAAGTCGCTCGTGAATTAATTATAAATTAATTTGTTCGCCTGAATTAAAATCTAATTTCAATTCCGTTATGAAATCTAATTTCATTTAATATATCGAATATTATTTTATCGATTAATTCCTAATTAATCGCTCTCTCTTCTAATGGAATTTTATCCCAGATAAATTCTTGCCGTAATTAATCCTAGATTAATTTTCTCTCTCTTCTAATTAATCCCAGATTAATTATGTTCGAGTCATACGTCATCGGTGAATCTTCGGGAAGCGACCCATGAGATCCCTGGATATGTTGGCAGTAAATCCGGTCGTCGGACTATCCGAACATGTGCGTACCTGGTACCACGTTCTTACCGATTTACGAGACATGGTTGGTTTCTAGCAAAGCGTCATGCCTACCCAATTCTCCAGAAATATTCTTTAAGGAATATATAATCTTTGTCAAGCGTAGTATTCGTAGTATTCTGTATTGCGATCCAGTATCATATGTGACATGCAAGACCTGGGGCTGGAATAGTGTCTGCCCCATACAAAGCATATATCGGATCACAAGAAACTAGTCTCTATAATCGGATAATCATGACATTGTCATATTATCCCGATAGTTGCAACATAATAGAGAATCAGTTTTGTATCCATGCGTGATCATCAACTCCATATGACTGAAGTGATATTTCCGTCTTGACATCACACCCAATAAATAGTGAGAGTGAAATCCAATTTTAATTCCGTTATGAACTCTAATTTCATTTAATATATCGAATATATTATTTTATCGATTAATTCCAAATTAATCGTTCTCTCTCTTTTATTTGAATTTTATCCCAGAGAAATTCTCGCTGTAATTAATCCTAGATGAATTTTTCTCTCTCTTATAATTAATCCTAGATTAATTATGTTCAAGTCATACGTCATCGGTGAATCTTCGGGAAGCGACCCATGAGATCCCTGGATATATTGGCAGTAAATCTGGTCGTCGGACTATCCGAACACGTGCGTACCTCGTACAACATTTTTACCGATTTACGAGACATGGTTGGCTTCTAGCAAAGCGTCGTGCCTACCCAATTCTCCAGAAATATTCTTAAAGGAATATAAAATCTATAACAGACTTAGTATACGTAGTATTG
Organism: Zanthoxylum bungeanum; assembly: GCA_019454045.1. Classification (NCBI taxonomy): domain Eukaryota; kingdom Viridiplantae; phylum Streptophyta; class Magnoliopsida; order Sapindales; family Rutaceae; genus Zanthoxylum; species Zanthoxylum bungeanum. The sequence goes on along the minus strand of SKCR01041365.1, from coordinate 515,028 downwards.
CGTATTGCGATCCAGTATCTGATGTCACATGCAAGGCCTGGGGCTGGAATAGTGTCTGCCCCGTACGAAGTATATTTCAGATCACGAGCAACTAGTCTCTATAATCGGATAATCATGACCTTGTCATATTATCCCGGTAGTTGTAACAAAATAGAGAATCAGTTTTGTATCCATGCGTGATCATCAACTCCATATGACTGAAATGATACTTCCGTCTTAATATCACACCCAATAAATAGTGAGAGTGAAATCCAATTTTAATTCCGTTATGAAATCTAATTTCATTTAATATATCGAATATATTATTTTATCGATTAATTCCAATTAATCGTTCTCTCTCATTTATTTGAATTTTATCCCAGATAAATTCTCGCCGTAATTAATCCTAGATGAATTTTTCTCTCTCTTATAATTAATCCTAGATTAATTATGTTCAAGTCATACGTCATCGGTGAATCTTCGGGAAGCGACCCAATGAGATCCCTGGATATATTGGCAGTAAATCCGGTCGTCGGACTATCCGAACACGTGCATACCTCGTACCACATTTTTATCGATTTACGAGACATGGTTGGCTTCTAGCAAAGCGTCGTGCCTACCCAATTCTCCAGAAATATTCTTAAAGGAATATATAATCTATAACAGGCGTAGTATACGTAGTATTGCGTATTGCGATCCAGTATCTGATGTCACATGCAAGGCCTGGGGCTGGAATAGTGTCTGCCCCGTACGAAGCATATATCAGATCACAAGCAACTAGTCTCTATAATCGGATAATCATGACCTTGTCATATTATCCCGATAGTTGCAACATAATAGAGAATCAGTTTTGTATCCATGCGTGATCATCAACTCCATATGACTGAAGTGATACTTCCGTCTTGACATCACACCAATACTCTACGATTCTCAATAAACCCAGAAGAAGCGTACACAGAACCTGTTAAAGTCCCGGATGACCAAAACCAAAGCGTATTGATTGTCACAAGTACTAGCGATGCAAGTCTCAGGTTAAGACCAAATACACCTACCCTGTTGCGGATTCCCATACACATATAGTCATAGTACCAATGGGATTCCGTGGGGTTTATCCAGAGCGAAGTTGTTTCCGTACCATCGGCAAACAAAACCTCCTATTACACTTGCATGAATATCCAATACCCAAATATATGAGAATTATGTCGTTAAGCTTCCATAACGCGCACAAGTGCAATACTAGCCTATTCCGAATTATCGATCTCGAGTCTCGATAATACTATGACTAGGGATATTTAATGATTAAACTATTCGTGGATTGATATTGTCTCATATCTTATTAATCCGAAACTAATCTTAAGGACTTTTATCATTAATAAATATTCAAGTAATCTAATTACAAAATGATAAAATAGCAATTTCTTTGTCACATAGTTAATTTGTACAAAAACCACAATATCTTTTACAAATAGCGATGTTATGGGTCATAATTGTCCAACAAATGCCTCACCTCTGATGGTTTTAACCCGTTTGGGAATATGTACAACTCTTAGAACATGTGGACCGTTATTGTTATTCCGTATAACTTACCTCCATGGAAATGTATGAAGGATCCATTCATGTTTATGTCATTGTTTATCCCTGGTCCAAGTTCCCCTGGTAAAGGTATAAAGGACTTTTATCATTTATATATACAAGTAATCTAATTACAAAATGATAAAATAGCAATTTCCATTGTCACATAGTTAATTTGTACAAAAACCACAATGTCTTTTACAAATAGTGACGCTATGGGTCATAATTGTCCAACAATCTCCCACTTGGCCTATAGCCAGTCACTCAAGTATCTAACACCTGAACTATGTACATGTCGCTCAAACTTTTGCTGAGGAATGGCTTTCATCAGCGTATCTGCAATGTTGTCATCTGATGCGTCCTTCTCGATCTTCACATCGCCATGATGTATGATCTCACGAATCAGATGGAAACATCAAAGAACATGCTTAGATTGTTGATGAGACCGCGGTTCCTTAGCCTGTGTTATAGCCCCGTTATTGTCATAATACAATGGAACGGGCTCAGATGCTAACGGAACTATTCCTAATCCAATTAGGAATTTACGGATCCAAACTGCCTCTTTTGCTGCTTCAGCTGCAGCAATATATTCTGCTTCTTTTGTTGAATCGACAACAGTCTCCTGCTTGGAAGATTTCTAGCTTACTGCTCCGTTGTTCAAACAAAATATTTACCCAGATTGTGACTTACAGTCATCTTTATCGGTTAGGAAACTTGCATCGGTATACCCAGTTACCTCAAGTTCTCCATCTTCATAGATTAAGAAAGCATCCTTAGTTCGTCTAAGATACTTAAAGATGTTCTTAACCGCCATCCAGTGACCATCACCTGGATCGGCCTCATAACGACTACACATGCTCAAAGCATAAGAGACATCAGGTCACGTACATATCATGGCATACATGATCGATCTGACTGACGAAGCGAACGGGATCTGACTGATGTTGTCTCTCTCATCTTGAGTTTTAGGACACATGTCCTTAGATAGAGTGACGCCATGTGACACTGGCAACAGTCCCCTCTTAGACTGTTCCATGTTGAATCTCTTCAGAACTTTGTAAATATATGTACTCTGGGAGAGTCCAAGCAGCTTTCTAGATCTATCCCGGTAGATCTTTATTCCTAGAATAAAGGGTGCTTCTCTCAGATCCTTCATGGGAATGTCATTGCCAATAAGCAATACATCATCAACGTAAAGGACAATGAATGTCAGTACACTCCCACTAACCTTCTTATATACACAAGGATCATCCTCGTTTTGAATGAAATCATATTATTTTATGATCTCATCAAAACGTTGGTTCCAAGAACGTGATGCTTTCTTCAATCCATAAATGGATCGATTTAACTTACAAACCTTGTTTGCATGTTTAGGTACGACAAAACCATCAAGCTGTTGCATATAAACATCCTCCAAAAGGTTTCTGTTAAAGAAAGTAGTTTTGACGTCCATCTGCCATATCTCGTAATCGAAATATGCAGCAATAGCAAGCGTTATCCGAATGGATTTAATCATGGCAACAGGTGAAAAAAGTTTCGTCGTAATCGACACCATGTCGTTGACGATACCCTTTCTCTACAAGACTAGCTTTGTACGTTTGTATGTTGCCATCCATGTCGGTCTTCTTCTTGAAGACCCATTTGCAACCAATTGGCTTTACGCCTTCTGGTGCATCAACCAGTGTCCAAACTTGGTTGGTGTACATGGAATCCATTTCGGACTTCATGGCATCTTGCCATAATCCGGAATCGATACCTTGTATCGCTTCCTCATACGTAGCTGGTTCATCTTCCTCAATAAGATTAATATCCACATGAGGTGAGATCAGAAACCCATACCTCTCAGGTTGTTTTCTGACTCTCTCCGACCTACGCGGTTCTTGTGTATTCGAATATTGTGGTACAGTCTCATCCCTGATGAACTGTTCATGTTCCTTTAAGGATTCTGTGTCAGGAACAGTATCACTCCGATTTTCATCGAGTTCTACTTTCCTCCCACTAACCACTGCATTTAGGAATTCCTTCTCAAGGAAAACCGCATGTAGAGCAACAAATACTTTGTTCTCTTGTGGGTTGTAGAAGTAATATCCTTTGGTTTCCCTATGATAACCTACAAATAGACACTTATCTGATTTGGGTTCAAGTTTGGTACCATCCAAACGTTTAACATATGCCCAGCAACCCCAAATCTTCAGGAATGACAAACCTGGTTTCTTTCCTGTCCATATTTCATACGGAGTCTGTTGAACAGACTTTGACGGAACCTTATTCAAAAATAAGTATTGCACTGTTCAATGCATATCCCCAGAAGGAAATAGGTAGCTCTGTGAGACTCATCATAGACCTTACCATGTCCAACAAAGTTCGATTTCTCCGTTCGGACACACCGTTTAATTGAGGTGTTCCGGGAGGAGTCCACTGTGAAAGAATACCATACTTTTTCAAGTAATCGAGAAACTCATTGCTCAAGTATTCTCCACCACGGTCCGACCGTAACATTTTAATACTTTTTTCGGTCTATTTTTCTACTTCGTGTCGAAACTCTTTGAATTTCTCAAAGGTTTTCGACTTGTGTCTCATAAGATACACATAACCATAACGCAATGCATCATCCCTAAAGGTTACGAAGTATTCATATCCACCTCTAGCCTGGCTGGACATGGGCCCACATACGTCACTATGAACGAGGGCTAACGTTCGGTGGCACGAGCACCTTTACCGCTAAAAGGTGTTTTAGGCATTTTGCCTAACAAATAAGATTTGCAGACGTCATATGAATTTGGATCAAATCTGTCCAAGTACCCACTCTTCGAAAGTGTGGATATGCGAGTCTTGTTAATGTGTCCCAGACGACAATGCCACATATAAGTTTCATCTTTGTTACTTAGTTTAAGCCTTTTTATTTGTTACATTATATGTTTGAGATTGATTTATTTCAAAATATAAAGACCGTTATTCACATCAGCTCCGCATATCTCCATATCATTTTTTACATAAAACACCCAGTGTTTCTAAAAACAAAAGTATAACCACATTGGGCTAATAAAGACAGATAATAATATTCCTAGTCAAACTAGGTACATAATAACAGTCTGATAAGTTTAGTACATACCCCGAGGGCAGTTCCAAAATATAAGTCCCAGTGCCCAAAATGGCGACTCGAGTCCCATTTCCAACGCGGAGGTCTATCTCTCCTGGGGCTAGTCTCCTGCTAATCCGTAAATCCTGCACATCAGTACATATATGAGTACCATAACCAGAATCAAAAATCCAATTTTTAAAACTAGAAGTAGACATGTTTATTTCTATAACAAACATATCTGATGCCGGTGCCTTGCCCGCTTTGATTTCCTTCATGTGCGCCTTGTACTCACGACAGTCACGCTTCTAGTGACCCCGTTTGCCACACTGCAGACATACATCTTGGGATTTGTCTTTTGCCTTCCCATAAGACTTTTACGATTTGGCCTTGCCCTTCTTCTTCTTCTTCTTCTTTACACCTCCAGTAGCCTTCGGCCAAGCCTTGGGAGACTAAGATGTTGAAGCGAAGTGCGCCTCGTGCTTTTTGCCCTTCATTAGCTCTTTTTCTGCTTCACGTAGCATTGCCATCAGCTCTCCAAGAGTATGGTCTTGGTTCATCATATTGTAGTTCATGATGAACCCGCTCCGGCTGTCAGGAAGAGACTGCAGGATCAAATCTATAGAAGTCTCAGCCTCAAAGGTTATGTCTAGCTGACCCAACTGTTCAATGTCAGCAATCATCTGTGACACATGATGCTCAACAGATGTACCCTCTGACATTCGAGAGCGAAAGATTTTTTTCTGCAATTCATATCTTTGCGATCTAAGGTTAGATCGATGAAGGTCCTTCAATTTTGCCATCATAGTATAGGGATCCAATCCCTTGTTTTGGCGACGAAATTGAGGGGTCATCGCAGCGAGCATGACGGATTGAGCAATTGAGTTATCATCGTTATGAGTCTTCCAAAGCTCAAGCTGAAGCGGCTGCTCATTTCCGGGTTTAGGCCCGAGAGGTCTCTCTATCGTATAGAGCATCCTCTCAGCCCCCAGGACAATCCTGAGGTTCATATCCCAATCAGGAAAGTTTGCGCAATTAAAGACATTTTCGCCCATGATAATGTCTCTAACATGATCTTTCCAGTCATCTTAATTGCAATAGTCAAATTATTCAATTAACGATTTTGGGTACAGTCCAACTGTAACAAGAAAAATAATAAAATATATTAGTCCAACTAATAAATATAATTGACGAAATAATTTGAAAGCGCGTATTGGAATATTTGAATGAAATTGCAAATTCAATACCAGCCTCCCACTATTTTTCGGCGAGCCTCTAACCCTCTGTTGAGTACTCGGGAAACCTAGTTTCCTAGTGGGCTAGGATCCCGTTAATAACACACAACCTTGACTTTGGCCACAAGCTGTATGATATTTAACTAGGTAGATCTCTAAGATCAATTGGATCCCATCCAATTCCTAGATCCGGTAGGTGGACCTCCAAGTCCGAAACATATATCCAATATATGTAAATATATCCAATATATTTCCTAACCTTTTCCTCTGAATCAACTAAGCCTTGGCTTTGGCTCAACAAGCTTAATGATTCCAGTTAAGCGGGACCCATTGACTTTGGAAAGCTTCGTAATCGATGTCGATGAACAAGAAGTGATCTTGACTTTGGCCAATAAATCACAACTTGGTCAAGACATGTGATATGGAACAAAGCCTTCATGATTCAAAACATCCGCGATGGACAAAGGTCTTGACTTTGGCCAACAAATCAATGCCAATCTTGGATCTTGAGAATGAATCACTCAACGGAAGGAAAACACTTAATATTTGTTGAGGGTTTTTTTACGTAATTGGCAACCAATTAATTATCTTTGATTAGGTCTTCATCATACACCCTTAAGCATGCATTCTAAAAGCATAATAAGGCGCGATAAATAAATTAATAATGATATGCGGATGGATATCTCACAAATTGTTCCTAGAATAAATCACTCTATTTCCTCTCCCCGGCTAGCACTATTCTAACTTCTACCCAATTACATAATACAGTAAAGAAACCTCATTACATTGAGGGGAATTGGTGAGAATAGAATTACAAAGAATCGAGAGATAAAGGCTGGACACGCAGGTCTAATTTAATAAATTCTAAATTTATTACAACAATTTCCAAAATTTCCCCACCCCCATCTAATATCCATCTAATACATTATTCATACAATACATCCATGTATTCACACAAAGCATGTTATTCAATCAATCTAATCCAATTAATTAATCTTTGAATTAAGTGATCATCCAATGTTCAAACAACGATTTGATTTGCGCGAGTCCAACTCGTTTAAGAATAAGTACTCAAAGTACGAATTCTTGAATTATATCGAATTATATTTTAAATCCAATTTAATTTGTATTCAATACTAATTCTTTATTTAATTCTAATTAAATAATTACACTTTTAATGTGCCTTTACGACTTGGATTCTAAATCTAATATTAATGGGTCTCAAAGCTCAATTAACATCAAATGTCAATTTAATTAAAGTCCAATGAGCTTTCAATTAATTTCTTAAGGCATGGACTTTGGCAACCAAAGCCCAATAAGGAATCACCCTTTGCCACAAAATTAATTTTGGCCCATTAGGCCCAATTAAATTTTAAAAGGCCCATTGATTATATTTGGACTTAATGGAATGGTTTAGGTCCAATTTAGATCCAATCCAATTGTCCTAAACCAACTTGGCCCAACCAAGCCCATTAGGCCCAAATACAATAATTTTAGCCCAATTCCAAATTAAGCCTAAATTAATTAAATTCTAATATTCCAAATTTCACAATTTAATTAATTAAAGTGTATAGCCATAATTAATTATTTAAATTAACATTTCCAAAATACCAATTTACATAATTAATCATGCTTTATTATTAATCAACTTATGTCCAACACAAATTGAAGCAAAATCAATTCCAACATGCTTCCAAGGCTCACGGCAATTTAGGGATTTTTATATCAATTTTGATTTCAATCCAATTAAATCACAAACTAATATATCCAAGCATTTTAAACACATCCAATGGTTTAAAAAATCAAAATCACCATGAGCTTAAGGTTCCTACTACATTCGACCAAGCCAACATTTTTGGGGAAAATTAATCCAATTAATTTTTCACAAAATTGATCGTGCATAACTCTAAGTTAACATTATCTAAGCATACTCAAACAAACAATTTGATAAAATCATGCTCAAATCAAAAATACCTAAATTTTAGATCAAGAACCCTAATTCAATTTCATGCTTAAATAGGCTCATGATACCATTGTCGGATCTCTAAGATCATTCCCAAGAACATATAAGACTGAAACATGTGAATACTCAAAGTTAAGTTGTGGAAATTATACTCACTTTGATCGGTTTCTTGGATGTGTTGAAAACAAACTTTTTGCTCCTTTGGAAGTGCTCCAAGCTCCTCTTTGATTTGGATGTGAAGCTCCAAGCTTGAAGGGTGAATTCCAAACTCAATGGGAAAGGTTTCCCTAACACCTTTGTAGGATTCTTTAAGTGCTAGCTTTGGAAGAAAATTGCAACAAAATTCTTCCTTTGGTGCCTTGCTATTCTCGGCAATGAGAGAGTTGGAGAGGGAGAGTGTTTTGTTTTTCAAATTTTGTGTATGTTATGATTTTCCAAAAACCAACCAAGTGTGTTGAGAGCAAAAATTCATTTAATGCTCTCAACCACCTCCATCACCAAAAAGTGACTTGACTCACATCACAAAAGGTTATGTGACTTCCATCACAAAAGTGACTAATGATGTGACTTGATGTGGGCCCCACTTGATTCAAAATCTGAGTGGGCCCGCAAACACATCCCGTGCTCGGGTTCGTTAATTCCGAATTAACGAATTTTCTGTTGCGACTTAATTAAATCAAATTTAATTTAATAATAATGCATCGCAAAATTATTATTAAAGTCGCTCATGAATTAATTCTAAATTAATTTGTTCGCCCGAATTAAAATCCAATTTCAATTCCGTTATGAAATCTAATTTCATTTAATATATCGAATAGATTATTTTATCGATTAATTCCGAATTAATCGTTCTCTCTCTTCTAATTGAATTTTATCCCAGATAAAATCTTGCCGTAATTAATCCTAGATTAATTTTCTCTCTCTTCTAATTAATCTCATATTAATTATGTTCGAGTCATACGTCATCGGTAAACCTTCGCAAAGCGACCCATGAGATCCCTGGATATGTTGGCAGTAAATCTGATCTTCGGACTATCCGAACACGTGCGTACCCGGTACCACGTTCTTACCAATTTAAGAGACATGTTGGCTTCTAGCAAAGCGCCATGCCTACCCAATTCTCCAGAAATATTCTTTAAGGAATAAATAATCTTTGTCAGGCGTATTATGCGTAGTATTCCATATTGCGATCCAATATCAGATGTCACATGCAAGGCCTGGGGCTGGAATAGCGTCTGCCCCGTACGAAGCATATATCGGATCACAAGCAACTAGTCTCTATAATCGAATAATCATGACCTTGTCATATTATCCTGATAGTTGTAACATAATAGAGAACCAGTTTTGTATCCATGCGTGATCATCATCTCCATATGACTGAAGTGATACTTCCGTCTTGACATCACACCCAATACACTACGATTCTCAATAAACCCAGAAGAGGCGTACACAGAACCTGTTAAAGTCTCGGACGACCAAAACCAAAGCGTATTGATTGTCGCAAGTACTAGCGATGCAAGTCTCAGGTTAAGACCAAATACACATATCCTGATGCGGATTCCCATAGACACATAGTCATACTACCAAAGGAATTCTGCGGGGTCTATCCAGAGCGAAGTTATTTCCGTACCATCGGCAAACACAACCTCCTATCACACTTGCATAAGCATCCAATACTTAAATATATGAAAACTATGCTATTACGCTTCCATAACACGCACAAGTGCAATACTAGTCTATTCCGCATTATCGATGTCCAGTCTCGATAATACTATGACTATGGATATTTAATGATTAAACCTTTGTGGTTTGATATTGTCTCATATCTTATTAATTTGGAACTAATCATAAGGACTTTTATCATTTATATATACAAGTAATCTAATTACAAAATGATAAAATAGCAATTTCCATTGTCTCATAGTTAATTTGTACAAAAACCATAATGTCTTTTACAAATAGTGACACTATGGGTCATAATTGTCCAACAGTATTCGGATAGTCCGATGACCGTATTTACTGCCAACATATTCAGGGATTTCATGGGTCGCTTCCCAAAGATTCACCGATCACACTTGACTCAAATAGAATTAATCTAGGATTAATTAAGAGAGAGAAAATTAATCTATGATTAATTGTGACAAGAATTTATCTAGGATAAAATTCGAATAGAAGAGAGAACGCGATTAATTTAGAATTAATCGATTAAATTATATATTAGATATATTAATTGAAATCGGATTTCAAAACGGAATTAAAATTGGATTTTAATTCGGACTAACGACTTAATTTAGAATTAATTCGCGAGCGACTTTCGTAATAATTTTGCTAGACATTATTATTTAATTAAATTAGATTTAATTACGTCGCGATGGAAAATTCGTTTAATCGGATTAAACGAACCCGAGCCCGAAGTGTGTTGAGCAAGCCCACTTGATTTTGAATTGAAAGTGGGGCCCACTTCACTTACATCATTAGTCAAATCAACTTTTGGTGATGGAAGTGGTTGATAGCTTTTGTTGGAAACTTGTATAACACACTTTGCTTTTTTGAAAAGCATATACACATTTTTGGAGTTTTACTTTTGTAATTGGTTCTTAGAAAATAAAATAGAAAACACAAAAGCTCTCATCTCTTCTCTCCATTTGCCGTGAGCACTTCTTCTTCTTCTCTTTGATTTTGCTTCAAAAATCAAGCAAGCTAGCACATAAGGAGTTTAGTGAGGTGATAAGGAAACTCATCATTGAGTTTGGAAAACAACTCAAAGCTTGGAGCTTCCACAAATACAAACAAAGTTTTGAACTTTATCCACTCATTGTAAGTATTTTTCCGAAACTTATTTATGAATATTCACACACCAAATCATGTATTAGAGACCTTGGGCATGTGTATGACACTTACAATGGTATCATGAGCCTTTACTAAGCATGATTTGAGTTTAGGGTTTATAAATTTTATTTGGGGATTTTATGGTTGGAGTATGATTTTTTCAAAATTGTTTGTTTGGATGTGGTTGGATGATGATGAATTGGATTTATGCATTTTAGGAATTGAGAAAATGAGTTGGATAAAATTTTCCCTAATTTCCTTGCCATGGCCGAACATAACCCTATGCATGTATCATGGTGATTTTTTGATTTTAAACTATTGGATATATTTAAAGCATGAAATAAATATTAAATGTTGATTTAATTGGATTGAAATCAAATTGATTGTTATTTTATGCCAAATTGCCCTGAACATAAGAAGCATGGAATGAGTTGTTTTGCTTCAATTTGTGTTGGACATAAATTGGATGATAAAACATGATTAATTAGTTTAATTGATGTTTTGGAAATATTAGTTTAATTAATTAATTATGACAATTACACTTTAATTAAAATTAATGTGAAATTTGGAATGTTATATTAATTAAATTAGTCTTTAAATTGGATTGGGCTAATTTTGTTGTATTTCGGCTTAATACGCTTGGTTTGGCCAAGCTTGGTTTTGGACAATTAGATTGGATCCAAATTTGGCTTAAAACCATTTTCATAAAGTCCAAATATAACTTATGGGCCTTTAATAATTTAATTGAGCCTAAATTGATTTTTGGCAAAAATGGTGATTCCTTATTGGGCCTTGGCATCTTAGATTGGATCCATATTGGCCAAAGCTCATGCCTTATGAATTAATTAAAAGCCCATTGGACTTTAATTAAATTAGTATTGGATACTAATTGGGCCTTTGAGACCCATTTAGATTAGATTTAGAATCTAAGTCTAAAAAGGCACATAAATAAGTGTAATTATTTAATTTGGAATTAAATTTGAATTATTATTGAATACAAATTAAATTATATTTAAAATTGTAGTTCGATATAATTCAAGAATACGTACTTTGAGTATTTATTCTTAAACGAGTTGGACTCGCGCAAATCAAATCGTTGTTTGAACATTGGATGGTCATTAATTCAAAGATTAATTAATAGGATTAGATTGATTGAATAACATGATTTGTGTGAATACCTGGATGTATTGTATGAATAATGTATATCAGATTGATATTAGAAGGGTGAGGGCAATTTTGGAAATTGTTGTAATAAATTTAGAATTTATTAAATTGGACCTGCGTGTCCAGCCTATTATCTCTTTACTCTTTGTATTTCTCTTCTCACCAATTCCCCTCAATGTTAATGAGGTTTCTTTAATGTATTATGTAATTGGGTAGAAGTAAGAATAGTGCTAGCGGGAGAGAGGAAATGAAGAGATTTGTTCTAGGAACAAATTTGTTAAATATTCATCCACATATCATTATTAATTTATTTCGTGCCTTATTATGCTTTTAGAATGCATGCTTAAGGGTTTATGATGAGACCTAATCAAAGATAATAAATTGGTTGCCAATTTAAGCGAAAAACCCTCATTCAAATATTAACTGTTTTTCCTTCCATTGAGTGGTTCTCTCTCAAGATCCAAGATTGGCATTGGTTTGTTGGCCAAAGTCAAGATCAATGTCCATCGCGGATGTGTTTCAACCACGAAAGCTTTGTTCTATATCGCATGTCTTGGGCGGTTGTGACTTGTTGGGCAAAGTCAAGGTCACTTCTAGTTCATCGACGTGGATTACGAAGCTTTCCCACTGTCAATGGGTCGTGCTTAACTGGAATCATTAAGCTTGTTGAGCCAAAGCCAAGGCTTAGTTGATTCAGAGGAAAAGGTTAGGAAATATATTGGATATATTTACATATATTGGATATATGTTTCGGACTTGGAGGTCCACCTACAGGATCTAGGAATTGGATGAGATCCAATTGATCTTAGAGATCTACCTAGTTAAGTTTCATACAGCTTGTTGGCCAAAGTCGAGGTTGTGTGTTATTTAACAGGATCATTGATGTGATCCTAGCTGCACCTGGTTCGGTCCAGACCACAATTGATCCAATCCATGTACCAGTTGGACCAATTACAAGACACAAAGCTCAGAAGATCAATGACGCTTGTGGCAGGCCTGGCCCAACATCATATAGCTGAATTGAACAAGCATGTGCGAGACCAATTGTACTTCAAGGAAGAGGGTTCAAGAGTTATCCACTTGACCCAAGTCATCGAGGAGCAGCATGGAACGATTTCATTTGTTTAGGCTTATTTATTATTTATTTGCACGTATGGGACCAACGTGGATGACCGTTTTTATTTATTATTTGGGTTAGTTTATTATTTATTTATTAGTTTAAAATGGGATATAAATTATGAGTTATGGGCTTTTAGTTGGTAATGGGTAGTTTAGGGCTATTTTAGATATTTTGGCTCTCTTAGGGTTTGAGCATGTCACTATTTAAACTCAAAAATAACTCTTAATGAATGACCCAATTTTTAGTCTGTGAATAGTGATTTTTCTTGAGATTAAGAAAATTTTATCATCGTTCAGTGATTGAACAAAGACTTATCAAAGGATTGGCATCATTTGTGGTGTCCAATTTGCTGGCAAAATTCATCTGAGGCTATCTCCAAGGGTTTTCAAGGACAAGTTCTTTGGGGGTCTACGGGATCTTGGATCGGGTTTCGTCTTCTTCGTATCCGATTTCGTATCAATCCTAACCCACTAGGAAACTAGGTTTCTCGAGTACTCAACAGAAGGTTGAAGGGTCGCCGAAAAATATTAGGATTTTTGATTCTGGATGTGGTACTCATATATGTACTGATGTGCAGGATCTACAGATTAGCAGGAGACTGGCTTCAGGAGAGATCGACCTCTGAGTTGGAAATGGGACTAGAGTCGCTGTTTTGGCTGTTGGGACCTATATTTTGGAACTGCCCTTGAGGAATGTACTTAATTTATCAGATTGTTATTGTAAGGGTTTTTTTTAGGGGGTGAATCCGGTAGCGCAGCGGAAGCGGTGAAAATCCGATTTTCAGATTTCAAAATTTTTTTCTCGGATTAATTAAATAAACATATTTATTTAATATTCCAATAATCAAATTATGAAATAAAATTCAATAAATCATATTTAAGTGAATTTACCAAATTACCCTTACTTTGGTATTTTGTCCATTTTAGTCCGAATTGATCTAATCAATTTTGAATGATTCTAAATCATTTCTAAGATGAACTTAGCATGTTCAAAACATTAAAACACCAAGACAAGCAAAATCCCCATTTTTTCTTTCTTTGGCCGAGAGCACCATTTGGGTGCCAATTTGTGCACTTTGTTATTTCATGCTTCAAAACACATCAAGATGTAATCCAATCAACATGAAACTTTATATGAATCATATACACATCAAAATACACAACATATATGAAAACCCCCAAATTTGGAATTGGTCATAAACCCTAATTTTTCAATTTCCACAAATTGGACAAATTAGACCAAATACATTAAATCAATTACTTCAATCATCATTCTTCCATCCAATCCAAGTCTCAACACAATGAAACAACTCAAGATCAAATCTAGGTCATTTAAGAGTGGGTCAATAACTCTATATTAGCAACATGGTTTCCAAAAACCTTAAAAGAAAGTTTACAACTACAATAGTCACAACCTTCCTTCACCATACATGCTCAACACTTCAATCAAACTTCCATCAACAAAAACACAAAGAAATAAAGAAAGAAATAATCTAAGAACATCATATGTTGAAGCTTAGAACCTAAGGAACATTTTCCTCTCTAATAGCAAGTTTGAAAATCTTACTAAAATTCCAAGCTTTCTTTGATTTATCTTTCTTTTCTCAAGCTTTCCTTAGTTTCTTCAATGGAGTTTTATTTTGTAAAGTGTATTAGGTTAAGTGTAAATTGAAATGAAAATCAATATATACATGTAACAATAAGGCCTTGGCCGAATTTCACATATACAAAATATAAGACATGTAATTTCATTTTCATTTCAAGGTAATTTGGTCAACTTGCATAAATATCTTAATAACAACTTTATTAGATATTTATTTAAGTCAAAAAAAGCAACTAACATCATTTACTTTAAATATCCTAATGTAAGATATTTATATTTTAATTAATTTAATCATTAACAATTAAATAATCAATTAATTAATCAAATACAAATATATTAAATATATGTATAATATTTACATTAAATATTAAAAACATATATTCATTTAGGATATAAGTCAAAAAACTCATTTTGACTATTAATTAATGTGTATTTAAATTAATCAAGAATTAAATGTAAATACACAATAATTAGGCAAATGACTATCTAGTCCTTTTAGCACGTATCTTGCGTTTAACCTTTAAACGACTTTATAAATAATCAATATTATTTATTAATGTTGCTCTAGTGCTCTACGAGTATGTTTCATTATTGAGACTCTCTAGATTCAGGTATATCTGTCACGAAATCTAATTTCGTGTCCATAATCTATCCACCCGTAGATTATGACGATCACGGATAATCTCGCTGAACCATACAGGTCGAGGTCATGGCAAATGTATAATTCCTCCGTCACAGGTATCCGGATAAATCCCAGAGATATAGATGTAAACGTCAAATCTCTATCGGGATTATCCAGTCGACTATTCTATTAGCAATCTCTAAAAGAATGTTTAGAACTAGCTTCTAAACTTTACCACGGGCCCATGGTTTTATCTGATTGCTAATCATATGGACTACCTATGCTCTGATACACAGAACTGGCGGATCCTATCTTGATACACATAGGACACCCTGAGGATCTGTCTACACCCAACGAACAGGCGGAGGTCTGATCTAAATAGATCGGTGACGTGACTGCCGTCTAAGTGTAGAAGATGTCTCATGTGCCCACAATGGCATCTCAAGTCTAAGAATCACAAGTGCTACTCAACCCAAGAAGATTCTTATTGACGCTGGTGTACCATCCATTAAGAATCTTCGGTGAGTCGTTCAGTGTTTATCCGCTATAAACACCTACACGTCTATACTAGTCTCCAAGACTAATGGTTCATTGAGAAACCATTGGAATCATATATTCCAGTATACGACATGTACCGGTCTCAACGGGTTTACTATACTGACCAAGTAGTGTAAACCTTGACCAGGAACTGTCTGAGAATGACAACGTCATGATACTACTCAATGTCCGTTGCGACGCTTTTGCAACTGTATCATGACTAATCATTCTAGGGTCATTACGTCTTTACCATATAGAAAGATAGATTATATTATAGAAACTGCATATATTATTCATAGTAATAATGTTTTACAGAAGTATTTAACATAAATACAACCGGGAATTGGCGCTCTGAGCACCAACCCCAACAGTTATTATGTACCTAGTTTGACTAGAAACATTATATATGTATCTTGTTTAACCCAATGTGGGTATACTTTTGAATTCCGAAACACTGAGTGTTTTTTCCTTATAAAAAATGATTTTGAGATATGCAGTGCTGATGTTAATAATGGTATTTATATTTTAAATATAAATGAATCTCAAACATATAACATGACAAACATAAGGCTTAAATTAAGTAACAAAGATGAAACTTATATGTGGCATTGTCGTCTTGGACACATTAACAAGACTCGTATATCCACACTTTCGAATAATGGATACTTGGACGGATTTGATCCAAATTCATATGACGTCTGCGAATCTTGTTTATTAGGCAAAATTCCTAAAACACCTTTTAGCGGTAAATGTGCACGTGCCACCTAACTGTTAGCCCTCGTTCATAGTGACATATGTGGGCCCATGTCTAGCCAGGCTAGAGGTGGATATGAATACTTCGTAACCCTTACGGATGATGCATCGCGTTTTGGTTATGTGTATCTTATGAGACACAAGTCGGAAACTTTTGAGAAATTCAAAGAGTTTTGACACGAAGTAGAAAAACAGACCGGTAAAAGTATTAAAATATTATGGTCGGACCGTGGTGGAGAATACTTGATCAATGAGTTTCTCGATTACTTGAAAGAATATGGTATTCTTTCACAGTGGACTCCTCCCGGAACACCTCAGTTAAACGGTGTGTCCGAATGAAGAAACAAAACTTTGTTGGACATGGTAAGGTCTATGATGAGTCGCACAGAGCTACCAATTTCCTTATGGGGATATGCATTGAACAGTGCAATACTTATTTTGAATAAGGTTCCGTCAAAGTCTGTTGATTAGACTCCATATGAAATATGGACAGGAAAGAAATCGGATTTCACATTCCTGAAGATTTGGGGATGCTGGGCATATGTAAAACGTTTGGATGGCACCAAACTAGAACCCAAATCGGATAAATGCATGTTTGTAGGTTATCCTAGGGAAACCAAAGGATATTACTTCTACAACCCATAAGAGAACAAGGTATTTTTTGCTCTCCATGCGGTTTTCCTTGAAAAGGAATTCCTAAATACAATGGTAAGTGGGATGAAAATAGAACTCGATGAAAATTAGAGTGATACTGCTCATGGCACCAATTCCTTACCGGAACACGAACAGTTCATCAGGGATGAGACTGTACCACAATCTTCTAATACACAATAACCGCGTAGGTCAGAGAGAGTCAGAAAATAACATGAGAGGTATGGGTTTCCGATTTCACCTCATATGGATATCAATCTTACTGAGGAAGACGAACCAGCCACGTATGAGGAAGCGATATAAGGTATCGACTCCGCTTTATGGCAATATGCCATGAAGTCCGAAATGGATTCCATGTATACCAACCAAGTTTGGACACTGGTTGATGCACCAAAAGGTGTTAAGCCGATTGGTTGTAAATGGGTCTTCAAGAAGAAGACCGACATGAATGGCAACATACAAACATACAAAGCTAGGCTTGTGGCGAAAGGGTATCGTCAATGACATGGTGTTGATTACGGTGAAACTTTTTCACATGTTGCCATGATTAAATCCATTCGGATAATGCTTTTTATTGATGCATATTTCGATTATGAAATTTGGCAGATGGATGTCAAAACCGCTTTTCTTAACGGAAACCTTTTGGAGGATGTTTATATGCAACAGTCTGACGGTTTTGTCATGCCAAAACATGCAAACAAGGTTTGCAAGTTAAATCGATCCATTTATGGATTGAAGCAAGCATCGCGTTCTTGGAACCAACGTTTTGATGAGATCATAAAAGAATATGATTTCATTCAAAATGAAGATGATCCTTCTGTATATAAGAAGGTCAGTGGGAGCGCACTGACATTCATTGTCCTTTACGTTGATGATGTATTGCTTCTTGTCAATGACATTCCCATGCTACAATCGGTGAAAGCTTGGCTTTCATTAAAATTCTCCATGAAAGATCTGAGAGAAGCAGCCTTTATTCTAGGAATAAAGATCTACCGGGATAGATCTAGAAAGCTGCTTGGACTCTCCTAGAGTTCGTATATTGACAAAGTGTTTAAGAGATTCAACATGGATCAGTCCAAGAGGGGACTGCTTCCAGTGTCACATGGTGTCTTGCTATCTAAGGACATGTGTCCTAAAACTCAAGATGAGAGAGACAACATGAGTCGGATCTTGTTCGCTTCTGCAGTCAGATCGATCATGTATGCCATGATATGTACGCGACCTGATGTCTCGTATGCTTTGAGCATGTGTAGTCGCTATCAGGCCGATCCAGGTGATGGTCACTGGATTGCGGTTAAGAACATCCTTAAGTATCTTAGACGAACTAAGGATGCTTTCTTAGTCTATAGAGATGGAGAACTTGAGGTAACTGGGTTCACCGACGTAAGTTTCCAAACTGATAAAGACGACTCTAAGTCGTAATCCGGGTACATATTTTGTTTGAACAACGGAGCAGTGAGCTGGAAATCTTCCAAGCAAGAGACTGTTGCCGATTCAACAACCGAAGCGGAATATATCGCTGCAACTGAGGCAGCAAAAGAGGCAGTTTGGATCTGAAAATTCCTAATTGGATTAGGAGTAGTTCCATTAGTAGCTGAGCCTGTTCCTTTGAATTGTGACAATAACGGGGCTATAGCACAGGCTAAGGAACTGCAGTCTCATCAAAGATCCAAACATGTACTTCGATGTTTCCATCTGATTCGTGAGATCATTCATCGTGGCGATGTGAAGATCGAAAAGATCACTTCAGATGACAACATTGCAGATCCGGTGATGAAAGCTATTTCTCAGCAAAATGTTTGAGCGACATGTACATAGTTCAGGTGTTAGATACTTGAGTGATTGGATATGAGCCAAGTGGGAGATTGTTGGACAATTATGACCCATAGCATCACTATTTGTAAAATACATTGTGGTTTTTTGTACAAATTAACTATGTGACAAGGAAATTTCTATTTTATCATTTTGTAATTAGATTACTTGAATATATATATAAATGACAAAGTCTTTATGATTAGTTCCGGATTAATAAGATATGAGACATTATCAATCCACGAACGGTTTAATCATTAAATATCCATAGTCATAGTATTATCGAGACTGGACATCGATAATGCGGAATAGGCTAGTATTGCACTTGTGCGCGTTATGGAAGCTTAACGGCATAGTTCTCATATATTTGGGTATTGGAAACTCATGCAAGTGTAATATGAGGTTTTGCTTGCCGATGATACGGGAACAACTTCGCTCTGGATAGACCCATTGGAATCTCATGGTAGTATGACTATGTGTCTATGGGAATCCGAATCAGGGTAGGTGTATTTGGTCTTAACCTGAGACTTGCATCGCTAATACTTGCGACAATCAGTACGCTTTGGTTTTGGTCATCCAGGGCTTTAACAGGTTCTATGTACGCTCTTCTGGGTTTACTGAGAATTGTAGTGTATTGGATGTGATGTCAAGATGGAAGTATAACTTCAGTTATATGGAGATGATGGACACGCATGGATACAGAAGTAGTACTTGTTGGAAAACCTTTTGAAGTTTCCTAAAATTAATTAATTCCAGTAATTAATTTGGTACTTCAAACGAAAGGTTTCATTAATGAATGATAAATGGCATAATAAATGGCATACTTATTTAGTGTTCCATAAAAGTTAATTAACTTCATTAATTAATTTGGTAAAGGTCTCGTTAATGAATGATAAATGGCATACTTATTTAGTGTTCCATAAAAGTTAATTAATTTCATTAATTAATTTAGTACATCAAACGAGATGTCTCATTAATAAATAATAAATTTCATACTTATTTTTTTTTCTCCTCTTCTATATATAGAGAGCATTGTTTTCGTTTTTAACATAGAAAGAAAACACACAAAAAAAAACTTGGCATTTTTGCTTGAGTTTCTCTTTGTTTTCGGTTTCAAAAGAGTTCAAACACTTTTGTGGTTCGTTGGATACGAGTTCGGTGGTGCCCTTGCTCGTTCGTTTTCCGTTGCATCCTGGGAAACAATCGTCTCACGTTCTACTGCACCTTCGGTAGGGGACGAATTGTTTTAAGGAGATTGTTGACTTCAACAAGCCTCGGGGAAAGAAGAAGTAGTTCAGCTCATCAATTCTTTCAGAGACAGAGATAATTTCATCGCATTCAGAGGCAGACGCTTTCTTTCTCGTCAGAGGCTCGATTTTTGAAGACTTCAGAGGCATAGGCTTATTTCAGAGGCAGACGCATCATCTGGGTCTATTTTGAGCATCAGGGGCTGAAATAAAGCCTAATTCAGATTTCCTTGTAACTACCGTTTGATAATACTTGTACTACAGTCTTAAAACAAAATTTCGTTCTGTGGATATGGAAATCAGTCCAAACACAGTTGATCCAAATGTGGCAGCCTCTTCGGCTGGCCAAAGTGCGGTGGCAGCCTCTTCGGCTGGCCAACATGTTTCAGCCTTTGGCCTTAATCTGGCAGCCTCTGGGGCTGGCCAAGGTGTTGCTGCCTCTATGGCTAGTCAACCTGTTGGACATGTGAGCCATGTCAATCCTGCTGCGGAAAAACCTGAGAAATTCGGTGGTCAGAATTTCAAAAGGTGGCAACAGAAGATGTTTTTCTACTTGACCACGTTGAACCTTGCGAGGTTTCTAAAAGAAGATGCTCATGTACCCAAAGAGGGTGAGATTGATATCCAAGTCATCAGTGCCATCGATGCTTGGAAACATTCTGAATTCCTATGTCGGAATTATGTGTTGAATGGGCTAAGTGATTCATTGTACAGTGTGTACGCTGGAATGAAAACAGCTAAAGGGCTTTGGGAATCTTTAGATCGAAAATATAAAACTGAGGATGCCGGTACTAGAAATTTATCGTAGGCCGTTTCCTAGATTTTAAGATGATTGATTCCAAAACTGTGATAAGCCAAGTACAAGAACTGCAGATTATTCTAGCAGAAATTCATGCTGAGGGGATGAGTTTAAGTGAAACCTTCCAAGTAGCCTCGATAATTGAGAAACTACCACCTGGTTGGAAAGATTTCAAGAATTATCTAAAGCATAAGCGAAAAGAAATGAGCATTGAAGACTTGGTTCTTAAGCTGAGAATTGAGGAAGATAACCGAGTTTCTGACAAGAGAGGAATGACTCATGAGGCCAAAGCAATGTTGTCGAACATGGCCATAAGAACAAGAACCTCAAGAACAAAGGGTCAAAGATGGGCCCTAAAGGAGGAGTTTCCAAGAAATCTAAATTTCAAGGAAGATGCTTCAACTGTGACAAAATGGGTCACAAGTCTTCTGAGTGCAGACTGCCGAAGAAGAAAGAAACAAGAGGCTAATGTGCTGGAAAACATGACTCAAGATGTTTCAGACATTAACCTTTCTGCTGTGGTTTCTGAGGTGAATCTGGTGGGTTCTAACCCAAGAGAGTGGTGGATTGACACTGGTGCCACTCGACATGTGTGCTCGGACAAGAGCATGTTTTATTCATTTGAGCCTGCTGGTAATGGGGAAAAATATACATGGGAAATTCAGCAACATCTGAGATTGAAGGTCAAGGAAAGGTGATTCTGAAGATGACCTCTGGGAAAGAGTTGACTCTGAATAATGTTCTGTATGTACCAGAAATACGGAAGAATCTTGTGTCTGGATCGCTTCTGAACAAGCATGGATTCCGGATGGTGTTCGAGTCTGATAAAGTAGTTTTAACTAAAAATGGGATGTATGTGGGAAAAGTGTATGTAACTGATGGGCTTTTTAAGCTCAATGTAATGGTTGTTAAACCCAAGAATATCAATAAAGCTAGTTCTTCTGCTTATATTGTTGAGTACTCTAATCTTTGGCATGGTAGATTAGGACATGTTAATTTTAATTCATTGAGAAAATTAATTAACATGAATCACATTCCCACATTTAAAATTGATAACAAACATAAGTGTGATACTTGTGTTGAGGCAAAACTAACAAGATCATCTTTTCATAGTATCGAAAGAAACTCTGAACCACTTGATCTAATTCATACCGATGTATGTGATTTTAATTCAATACAATCGAGAGGCGGTAATAAATATTTTATTACCTTTATTGATGATTGCACAAGATTTTGCTATGTGTATTTAATGAAAAGCAAGGACGAAGCTATAGAGAAATTTGTTCTCTATAAGAATGAAGTTGAGAACCAACTGAATAAAAGAATTAAGGAGTTAAGAAGTGATCGTGGTGGTGAGTATGTTTTCCCTTTTGAATCACTTTGTGAACAAAATGGAATCATACATCAAACCACAGCTCCTTATTCACCTCAATCCAATGGGATTGCGGAACGTAAGAATCGTACCTTGAAAGAGATGATGAACGCTATGTTAATCAGCTCTGGCTTACCTCAGAATATGTGGGGAGAAGCTGTCTTATCAGCTAATTACCTTTTAAATAAGGTACCACGGAAAGAAGCAGGGAAAACTCCTTATGAAATGTGGAAAGGAAGAGTACCTTCCTATAAATTCCTACGAGTGTGGGGGTGTCTTGCCAAGGTAGTCATTCCTCCACCTAAAAAGGTGAAGATAGGACCAAAAACTGTTGATTGCATTTTCATAGGATATGCACATAACAGTAATGCTTATCGATTTCTTGTGCATGAGTCTAATGTACCAGATATTCACAAGAATACGATAATGGAGTCGAGAAATGCATCCTTTTTCGAATACGTTTTTCCTTGTAAAACTACTTCGAATTCAAATGTGCAAAACGAGCACATGAGACTATCATTGAAGATAGTCAGGACCGAGAACAAATAAATGTTCCAGAGGATCAACAAGTTGTTGAACTTGAACCAAGACGTAGCAAAAGAGCTAGAACGGAAAAATCATTTGGTCCAGATTTTCTGACATTTTTGCTAGAGAATGATCCTCAAAGCTATAACGAAGCTGTAAGGTCGGCTGATGGTGCTTTATGGAAAGATGCCATCAATAGTGAAATTGAATCCATCTTACAAAATCACACCTGGGAGTTAGTGAATCTTCCTCCAGGATGTAAACCTTTAGGGTCCAAGTGGATTTTCAAAAAGAAAATAAAGGCAGATGGATCAATTGACAAGTACAAAGCAAGACTTGTAATTAAAGGTTACAGACAACGTGAAGGTCTTGATTACTTTGATACTTATTCTCCTGTAACGAGAATAAATTCCATAAGGATGATACTAGCGATTGCAGTTTTGCGCAATCTTGAGGTACATCAGATGGATGTGAAAACAGCCTTTCTGAATGGAGATTTAGATGAAGAAATCTACATGGAACAACCTGAAGGCTTTATAGCTCCAGGACAAGAAAAGAAAGTCTGTAAGTTAGTTAAATCCTTGTATGGATTGAAACAAGCCCCGAAACAGTGGCATAAAAAGTTTGATGACACCATGTTGGCAAATGGTTTCAAAATCAATGAATGTGATAAATGCATTTATGTCAGAGAGACAGAAGTTGGCTATGTCATTTTATGTCTCTACGTTGATGACATATTGATTGTCGGGAGTAATGTTAAAATGGTGAAATCTACCAAGAATATGCTGAAATCTAAGTTTGACATGAAAGACATGGGTCTCGCAAATGTCATTCTGGGAATAAAGATCTCGAGAAGTCCAGATGGACTTATTCTTGATCAGTCGCACTACGTGGACAAGATTCTTGGTAAATTCAACAATGATGATTCTGCTGTGGCTAGAACTCCTTTAGATGTGCGTCTACACCTATCGAAGAATAGGGGAGAGAGTATATCTCAATTAGAATATTCTAGAGTGATCGGGAGTTTGATGTACTTATCAAGTTGTACCAGGCCTGATATAGCATGTACAATAAACAAGCTCAGCAGATATACGAGTAATCCAGGGGTTGATCACTGGAAAGCAATTGTAAGAGTACTCCAGTACTTACGTTTTACTCGTAATTATGGGTTGCACTATCATAGATATCCAGCTGTAGTCGAAGGATACAGTGATGCTAATTGGATATCTGATATGAAAGACTCAAAGTCTACCAGTGGCTATGTGTTTACACTAGCAGGTGCAGCTATATCATGGAAATCCTCCAAACAGACTGTGATAGCCAGATCTACAATGGAATCAGAATTCATTGCATTAGATAAGTGTGCTGAAGAAGCAGAATGGCTTCGAAATTTCCTAGAGGATATTCCAAGTTGGCCTAAGCCAGTGCCAGCAATTTGCATTCATTGCGATAGTCAATCTGCAATTGGAAGGGCACATAACAACATGTATAATGGTAAGTCTAGACATATTCGTCGTAGACATAATACCGTTAGACAATTACTCTCTACTGGAGTTATTTCGATTGACTATGTAAAGTCAAATGATAACATTGCGGATCCGTTAACCAAAGGGTTAAACAGAGAGTTAGTTGAGAAATCATCGAGGGGAATGGGACTAAAGCCCGTTAGATAAATGTTGATTACGAAGGACACCCAACCTTGTTGACTGGAGATCCCAAAATCTAGGTTCAATGGGACAACCCACTCGTAAAAGACATAATTGGTTCACTGTGGGGGGTTACCCTCTAGTCCATTCCTATGGTGAAATAAAACGGTGATGCTCGTATGGATACAGGTTAAGCAAAGGCTTTTAATGATTCTTATGCGTCGGGAATCCGAGCGGAGTATTACGAGATACTCTTAAATAAGAAATCACCTATGTGAGAGAGAAGTGGGGCCGCTTCAAAGGGAATTGTATGGGGCACAATTCTTAGAAACTCTTGCAGAACCAGACAGATGTTCATGGCCAAAATGGGCATAATCATGAGAACTCAGATGTGTTAGGTAAAACGTCTGTGTGATATATGTTTTCCATTTACATGAACGGCAGTACAGTTCAATGACATCGCGTCCACTGTCAGCCAGTAAATGAGATATATTTTCACAAGGGAAGGTTCAAAGGCTGAGGCCTACCTATCCTATGCAGGTGTTGAACCGTTGAACTCTTTTAGGTCAAAATAAAATATTTCTAAAATATTTTTTGTTATTTGACGGGTTTCGCCATTTTCATTCATGTGGGGGATTGTTGGAAAACCTTTTGAAGTTTCCTAAAAATTAATTAATTCCAGTAATTAATTTGGTACTTCAAACGAAAGGTTTCATTAATGAATGATAAATGGCATACTTATTTAGTGTTCCATAAAAGTTAATTAACTTCATTAATTAATTTGGTAAATGTCTCGTTAATGAATGATAAATGGCATACTTATTTAGTGTTCCATAAAAGTTAATTAATTTCATTAATTAATTTAGTACTTCAAACGAGATGTCTCATTAATAAATAATAAATGTCATACTTATTTTTTTTTTCTCTCTCTCTTCTATATATAGAGAGCATTGTTTTCGTTTTTAACATAGAAAGAAAACACACAAAAAAAAACTTGGCATTTTTGCTTGAGTTTCTCTTTGTTTTCGGTTTCAAAAGAGTTCAAACACTTTTGTGGTTCGTTGGATACGAGTTCGGTGGTGCCCTTGCTCGTTCGTTTTCCGTTGCATCCTGGGAAACAATCGTCTCACGTTCTACTGCACCTTCGGTAGGGGACGAATTTGTTTTAAGGAGATTGTTGACTTCAACAAGCCTCGGAAAGAAGAAGTAGTTCAGCTCATCAATTCTTTCAGAGACAGAGATACTTTCATCGCATTCAGAGGCAGACGCTTTCTTTCTCGTCAGAGGCTCGATTTTTGAAGACGTCAGAGGCATAGGCTTATTTCAGAGGCAGACGCATCATCTGGGTCTATTTTGAGCATCAGGGGCTGAAATAAAGCCTAATTCGGATTTCCTTGTAACTACCGTTTGATAATACTTGTACTACAGTACTCTAAATGCGCAGTTATCGGGATAATATGACAAGGTCATGATTATCCGATTAAAGAGACTAGTTGCTAGTGATCCGATATATGCTTCTTATGGGGCAGACACAATTCCAGCCCCAAGCCTAGCATGTGACATCTGATACTGGATCGTAATACACAATACTTAGTATACTACGCTTGATAAAGATTATGTATTCCTTAAAAGAATATTTCTGGAGAATTGGGTAGGCACGGTGTTTTGCTAGAAGCAAACCATGTCTTGTAAATCGGTAAGAATGTGGTACTAGGTACGCACGTATTCGGATAGTCTGATGACCGTATTTACTGCCAACATATCCAGGGATCTCATGGGTCGCTTCCCAACGATTCACCGATGACACTTGACTTGAATAAAATTAATCTATGATTAATTAAGAGAGAGAAAATTAATCTGGGATTAATTACAGTTTGAATTTATTTGGGATAAAATTCGAATAGAAGAGAGAACGCGATTAATTTAGAATTAATCGATTAAATTATATATTATATATATTAATTGAAATCGGATTTCAAAACGGAATTAAAATTGGATTTTAATTCGGGCGAATGAATTAATTTAGAATTAATTCACGAGCGACTTTCGTAATAATTTTGCTAGGCATTATTATTTAATTAAATTAGATTTAATTACGTCGCGACGGAAAATTCGTTTAATCGGATTAAACGAACCCGGGCCCGAAGTGTGTTGAGCAAGCCCACTTGATTTTGAATTTAAAGTGGGGCCCACGTCACTTACATCATTAGTCAAATCTATTTTTGGTGATGGAAGTGGTTGATGGCTTTTGTTGGAAACTTGTATAACACATTTTGCTTTTTAAAAAGCATATACACATTTTTGGAGTTTGACTTTTGTAATTTGTTTTTAGAAAATAAAATAGAAAACATAAAAGCTCTCATCCCTTCTCTCCCTTTACCGTGTGCACTTCTTCTTCTTCTCTTTGATTTTGCTTCAAAAATCAAGCAAGCTAGCACATAAGGAGTTTAGTGAGGTGATAGGGAAAATCATCCTTGAGTTTGGAAAACAACTCAAAGCTTGGAGCTTCCACAAATACAAATAAAGTTTTGAACTTCATCCACTCATTGTAAGTATTTTTCCGTAACTTATTTATGAATATTCACACAACAAATCATATATTAGAGACCTTGGGCATGTGTGGGACACTTACAGCCTAACCTGACATTACGAGTGTCCTCAGCAAAACGGGGGAACATGTCATCAAATTCCTTCCACTCGATTCCATCTGCAGGATGTTTAAGTATGCCCTCTGCACCGATCCTCTTTTCATGATGCCACATCATGTCAGTCGTTGTGTGTCGTGACATGAACAACCTCTGCAGTCTGGGCGTTAATGGGAAATATAGTAATATCTTCTGAGACATTTTCTTCCCAATATCACGGACTTTGTACCGACTTTCACCACATATCGGACAATATTGAAATGATTCATACTCGGCATGAAATAATACACAATCATACTTACAAGCATCAATGGATTCATACCCCATTCCAGATCACATAATATTTTATTTACCTCGTAATACGAATTAGGTAATTCGCTGCCAACCAGTAACATTTGCCCAAGTAAGTCTAGCATCATATCAATACTTTTGTTAGTCATTCTGTTCATCACTTTAATGTGCAATAATTTCACAACGAAATTCAAGATCGACATCTCATCATCTTCAAATGATATTTTTTGTGTCTCATCAAGTAGTTGACTAAATAAATTTTGATCATTTCCACCTAACACTTGTATGTCACCGCCAACACTATGACCGACTTGTGGACCTTGTAAGTCACGCAAAACATCGGTTATCTCATCGTTTGCAGGTTGATTGTAACTACAACTCCCTTCACCAGAATCAATAAACCGTGATTGAGAATTATACTGCTCACCATGATAAATCCATGGACGGTAAGTTGGTGATATTTTCGGCATGTATAAATGATTATGAACTTCATCTAACTGTTTCTTTTTCCTACTCAAACAATTTGTACATGAATACCGAACACGATCTTCTGCATCAATGTATTGTTTTTCCGATTCCATGAACTCATAAACTCCATTACGGTATTCAACACTCAATCAATCCACCAAGCTCATCCAATTTCTATCCATTTCAGCCAAATATCTACATATAAAAATATAATTATTAGACATTATATTAAACTCATCAACATCAACATCAACATCACCAATTCATTAATTATTTATTTAAGCATACACATATTTAGTTAATTAATTAATTACAAAACAAAATTTATTTTAATCTACATATATGCATCATAAACAACTAACACAATGTATATAATAAAGATAATTATAAAAAATTAAAACAATAATTTTTTAGAATGATTAAACTTAAATTAATTAAGTGAGAGTACTAATTCAAATATAAGGAAAAATAAAAAGAGATGAAATAAAATTTACCTTACGAAAAATTAGAGTTTTGTTGAAACTTAATAGGAAAGTTGTGAGTAAACTTGCAGATGAGAGAATAAAATTGCAGAAGAGATGAAGAGAATAAGGGGGAATAAGTGTTGGTGGCGTTGCATTTTAATATAGTTTTAGCGTCGAATTAAAGTAATTTGACGCTAAAAAGGTGACATTTAGCATCGTTAGCGTCGAAATTAAATTTCGACGTTAAAGGTAACATGATTTTCGGTGGTATTGACAAAAACCTTTAGCGTCGACATACTATTCGACGCTAAATCTTTATATTTTAGCGTTAAATCGCAACACGATGCCAAAAGTTATACGTAATTTTCGACGCTAAAGATAAGGGGATTGTCGGTGGAATTTTCAAAAACCCTTAGCGTCAAAAAGTACTTGACACTAAAGGTACAACTTTTGGCGTCGTATTAGGCATCTGTCGCTAAAAGTTTACCTTTTTGCATCAAAAAGTTATTTCGACGCTAAAAATTGACTATTTGGCTTCGAATCACCGAATCGACGCGAAAATTAATTATTAGCGTCCAAAGTAGTTTCGACGCTAAAGGTCCATTTTCTTGTAGTAAAGCTTTTAAGAAATAAAAAAAAAATTATTTTGACCATACTAGCAAAAGTTTAAAATTTGGGCTTTTAAAAATAGAGCTTAGAAAACTTTTTTAAAGTGTTAAATTTTCTATAATATCCTTATTTAATTTAACAATATTATATCATTTCTTTCATAATATAACTTTAAAAAAAAATTGATTCTACTTGTTCTTTGAGTTTCTGTAACTCTGCCTGGGGCCCGGCTATCCTTCCCGTGGCATACTCAGCCATGTCATCATAAAAAAAATAGGGATTTCTTCACTCACCCTATTCGAGGGCTGCTCACGCCTTCCATCCTCATTGTTTTATGTTCCCACTGTGTGGGGTACTGTCAGATTGGCCACGGCGTTGGTCAAAACTTGTAGTTACTCGGTAATTTTGGTGATGTTGGACTCCAATTGATCAATGTGGGAACATTCGTTGTCTGACGCATCCATGCTTGCTAACCTCTTCTTGACAAGTCTCCTTTTTTTCTCTAACCCAACAGATATCTATGATGGCTTTTAGGACAATGGGTCAGCATGATGCGTGTATGCATGTGATTCATGAGATGCATGTGGTATCAAAACATCATATACTCTTCCTAACTTATTCCTCATGCACCCGTGGTAAGTCCATTTCTGCCCTAGGTATGACACCAATGTGGGGTACACAAAGATCGTTCTCTCCTACGCTACAGGGGTGAACCTTCGCTACCTCAGTCCTTCTTCATAAGTAAAAGACAAAGACTGCTGACCAGTGTAATCACACACGTATAACGCAAGTGCACGTATCGTTCAAGTAGTATAAAAGTATAGATCCCACGAGGACTTAAAACCTTTTGTTATTAATTTATGAAGTCAAATTTTTACGAGTATCTAATGGATTGGTTATTTGATTGGATTGTGACTTTAAACTTAAAACAAGTAAATGAAATTGCTTGAAAGTAGATTTAGGAAAATTTAATTTTATAAAACTATCCAGGGTTATGAATCTTTCCAATATCATTTTTAAAGATGAAGGTTATCTTACGGTTGTGTAATACATCAATTTATTAACCTGGAACACGAAATTATGTAAAAGCCTCTTCCGATGGTCAGATACAAATACCCAGTGTAACCCGATTAATCATATTCCTATGTCAATTAAGTTATCTGAATTCATTAAGATTAAGTTCCAATTATGGCTACCCCCGACCGACAGATATATTCATATCCTGTAAGGAAATCTATTAAATGGTTATTTATCCTCAAGGAAGATCGTGGATTATTAAGTTTAAGGTCTTAAACCTAAAATCATTTTCCAAGTTCATTTTAAGTTTACCGAATCAATCTTATTAATGGTCAGTTAACAAGATGCATTAAGACTAAGGCTCAATAAATAAACCTTTATATTACCCAAACCGTAATTTAACCCCTTATCGGTGATATTGGACTTCATCACAACCCCAGATAACTAACTTAGTTATGACACATAACTAGGGCTGGTAAGAACTTAAATAAAAGAAAAGACATAAAGTAAATTGCTGGAAATTAAATACTGAAAAGTAAATTGCTGAAAGTAAATAAAGTAAAAGTAAATTGCTGAAAGTAAATAATGTAAAAGTACAATAAAAGAAAATGATGTGGTTAGAGGATCCACTTTTATTACTACTATTTTAGATATCTCCCTTAATATAATATATTAATTTTGCGTGATAATTACCAACCAGCCATATAGGCGGTATCCTGATTAAGTCAAATTAATAATTAATTACCAACCGACCAACCAGGAGGTAACCATGCTTAGTCAGGTTAAAACTAATTTATAATTAATTACCAACCGACCAATATGGCGGTATCCTCATTAAGTCAGGTTTATTATATTATAAATAAGGGAGATTAATCTAAATAGCAATAATAAAAACTTTATCTTTTACCCCAGCAAGGGGGAGTTACCTCCTCATTGCATAAAAGTAAATTACGGAAAATAAAGACTTAAAAGTAAAGAAAAGAAAGTGCGAAAGTGGAAATTAATTACTGAAAGCTGTAAATAAACAAGCAAGATACAATCTTCTTAGTTATTCTTAAGGAATTTCAAATAAGAAAGTATGAATTTACAAATGAAATGGCTTGGTATTTATAGGCAAAATTTTACCTCCACCAAATCCATTATTAAATGCTCCACCAAATCCATTATAATTGCTCCACTAATTGCTCCACTAATTACTCCACCAAATCCATAATTAATTGCTATTATGTTTGGTGGAGTTTGACTATTTTTATTTTTTATTTTTTATTTATTTTTTTACTTTGAAAATGACTTTAATAATTACGCATAACAAACTTCCGGATGTTTCATCAATTTCGGTCATGAAATGTTCCGAATTCGAAATTATTTTGTTCTTTAAAATTGTATATCTTTGAGTCTTCTTTAATCTGTAACTTGAATCAGCTCAATCTGATATCAGAGTAAATAGTTATGCCCAAAATACAACAATTGCGCAAAACTGGAATTTCCGAAACTGTACTTCGTTAGAACGCCCTTTCAAGTTTCCAATCTCTAAAATTAATATGTCAAGTCCAATTTTTGCCCTTATTTGACCCAAATTTCATCCTAAATGATTCCATTGAGTCCAAATATTATTTTATCTGCAAAATAGACTAAAACATATCAAAACGTTCAACAAACCTGAGAAACTAAACAAAATATTAAGTAAAATGGGCGATAAATATTGATATATTTTCCGCTCATCAACCGCCCATTTACAATATTGACTAAGCCTATTATGGGGATCATGCCATTGTCTAGAAATGATGAATTGGGCCCTCGGTAATCATGGTTGTGGCGGAGACGGACTTGAAGATATCCAAAAGTATACAAATATGTCATAACAAGGCGTACCCTTCCTGGATGAAAGCCAGTGCGGATATCGAACTCATACATCTGGCATATTCAGATCATGTTTGGACCTTCTAAGCCCATCAAGGTTTTCATACAAGTTAGCCCGTTATCATTTTAAGGCGTTCAATCAGATTATCGCGAGGTGTAAACTTGTCCCAGTTGAAAAGGCCCAACATGTTTACACTTTTGCGATAAGGTGGCTAAATAAATTCAAATGATAGGGGGCCCAAACACAAGGTGTCCCATCGTTACTTTGAAAACTTTTGGCCCAATCATCATAAGATACAAACTCGTCCCAGTTTAAGTGGCCCAACAAGTTCGTATCTTATGACGAGAAGCCCAAATGGATCCAAATGATAATGGGCCCAAACACAAGCATGGGGGTAGCTTCTATAGGACACATAACTATGGTTCCTACGTGGGCTTACAATGGTATGGATAAGACTCTCATCGGCGAAGGGTTACACATAACTAGGTCTCCCCACTCAAGGGTTCGAGCGACCAAGTGAGTACGTCTTTTTTATACCCTAAGTTACGTGCCAACGAGTGATGGTTATCATCACATAACGATCCACCGCCTTGAGTGAAAGCGACTTCACGATACATGACGCCATCTGGGGTAAAAAAGGTATGCACAATATATGAGACTTGGTTAACCAAAGCCAAAGCCACGGAAACTACAAGGCATTATTTCGGGGCCGATTCTCTATCCCCAGTGGAGTCGCTATCTGTAGGAGCGAAGCGGGGTTTACCGCTATGACTATGATGTTCGGTGACCACGACACAGTTAGCCCACGGGGGACAAAACCGGAGAATAAAGGAGTTACCACCCAGCGTGAACTGGGAAAGATTTAAGGCCGTACTCACCCTCGCAAGGGAGGACCTCAAACCGTTGGGTTCGGAATGGTCTTTTACTTATGTCAGTATAATGTACGGGTTCACTCAATGGTATAGTCAAGTCTTAATGCAATTCACGCATAAAAGCGAATAAAAAATGTAATAACACACCCAACCAAAATAATAATCACAATAACATAGTTCCAAAAGCATATTAAATTAAGAAATACGAGA
The DNA here is from genome assembly GCA_019454045.1 of Zanthoxylum bungeanum. NCBI lineage: Eukaryota > Viridiplantae > Streptophyta > Magnoliopsida > Sapindales > Rutaceae > Zanthoxylum > Zanthoxylum bungeanum. Next base: position 482,084 of record SKCR01041365.1, on the reverse strand, counting down.
TGTGGTAACGAAAATTATAATAATCAATCAAAAGCAGGAAAAACGTCAATAATATATGTAACGCATATGAGAATTAACAATGCTAAGGTGGGAGAAAACATGCAATAATATCAATAACATCGTCAACACGCACATATGAATTTTTCCCCAGTGGCACTTGGATTTGTATCCCAAGTACATACCGTATTATCGTCCATTCGGATTCAGCTACAGAATTTACGTCTGGGTTTCCATCCGATATACCACAAGGGATAATCACACATATAATCATCAATGCAATGTAAACAGACATAAAAATATAACCATGCATATACGGATAATGAATAACTAAATAGGTAAAAAAAACATAAAGTATAATCATCAAAATAAACAAACATAAATAAAATAAAGGCGAAAAAAATAACAATAAAAGTGAATAAATAGATAAAAATAAACAACGAAATGTCAAAGAAGAAATGTGGCCAGAGATCTGGCCATTCTTTTGATGTAGGGCTTCACATATACGTCCAGCGAGGCATGCAGCGCCCGGAACTATGAAAATAAATATGGTAAGGGTGCCCTCAGGTCTTACCTTTTAAATTGCTTTCTCGGAAGTGCGTTAGGCCGTCGCCGGAAGGATCGAAGCTTGGTTTCAAGGTTTGGTTTAGTTTCTGATTGTTGGTTCGCTGTTTCTGGTTGCTTTTTTTGGTGATTCTGGTTTGCTGTTTCGGTGGTTCTAATTTTCTAATTTTGGTTGTTTTTTTGGTGGTTCTGGTTTACTGTTTCTGGTTATTTTTTTTGTGGTTTTGGTTTACTGTTTCACGTCCAGGGCTCACGATTTCTGCTTCTCTGTTTTTTCTTTTCCATCGATGTTTCTCTCCTTTTTTTTCTTATTGTTTTCTATTTTTTTCTCATTGTTTTTCTTCTTTTTTTTTGGTGATTTCCCTTTGTTTTCTTCTGTTTTTCGGTCTCCTAGGGTTTTTCAAGTTTTTTTTCTTTCTTTTATGTTTTCTTTTTTTTTCTTTTCGGTTTGTATCCCCATATGGTTGCCGCCCCACTCTCTCCTTTATGATTTTTTTCCGGTGATTGCTTGTTTATCTCCTAGGGTTGCCGCCTAAAGAAGAAGAAGAGAGCCCCCTTTTTTGTTGATGATTTGGTCCTTTTTATAATGATTTGAAGGGATCTCCAAATAGGGAAACAAATCATGGAAATTTGGGAAATATATTATCAACTTATTTTGGGAATAAAATCCCATCAATTTGGTGATGAGGAGATCTCAAATCTTATTAAATTGGTGAGGATGGGATCCCAAAATCTCATTAAATTGGAAAGTTATTTGATGAGGGGATTTGGGCGTGCATGAGCCGATTGCATGGGGTTTTGGGCCGCGTGGATTGCATGGGCTGACGCTAAGGTATGAAGCAGAAGCTGACTGAGCGAATCCGAGGCTGGCTAGTGAGTCTGAATCCAGTGAGGTGCTAATTTTGGAGGTTTTCCTTTCTTCCGGCATTCGTTATTTGCAACTTCCATAACTTTTCATGTAGTTCCTCCATACGAGGCTTATCATCGGGCTCATGCAAAAATACAATGTCTACAGTATCCCCATACACATCCTTGATAATAATATCTATCACATGAATCACAAAATCTATTAGAGATTGAAATTCATGTTTCTTTCTTTTTGTTTAGTCTGTAACTTATTAAAAAATGGATCATTTATTACAATTATTTCATTTAAGTCATTATAATATCTATAAAATATATATTTTTATAAATTTTAAGATACTTTCTATTTACATCTATATAAAATTATAAATAGTAATTTGAATATATTTATTGAAAAATTTAAAAATAAATAAATAGAATCTTAAATGGGTAATGAGGAGGGATGTGGATTTATATATGAATCACGTCTCTTTCCCATATAAGAAATAGGTATTAAATTTAACTCGATCTTCGTCCTCAGTATTAATTTTTTCAATTTTTCAACCCTGAACCTCTCCCCAATTAGAGAGGCCCAATCCTCTTGAGGATTCCTGTCATCACTAGGTTCGTTACATATATCAAAATCCAAATACAACTGTTTCCTTTGTTGATGGTGGTTTTTCACCCCCATGAAGTCAGCATCCTGAGGAATGGCAAGAAAAGAATTTGCGCTTACGATGATGAGTTTTGTAATTGACAGAGGAAAAACCCAAGGTCCTCGTTAGGGCAAGATCAGGCAGAAGGGCCCGAGCCTGAGGCGCAAAATTGATCCGACCAGAGGAGGTCATGTTCCGACCAAATGAGGTAATGATCCGACCAGAGGAGGTCATGTTCCGACCAGAGGAGGTCATGTTCCGACTAAAGGAGGTCATGTTCCGACCAGAGGAGGTCATGTGCATCATCCATAAAGTTTTGATGTGACTATAGCAACTTGCAAGGTGATCCTCTGACACACGCCACCGCATGGATGAATGATACAGGCTATTATCATAATGGTGAAGTGTGGCAGTGTAGAAAACAGAGTGATGTGACAGGGAGTCAGATGACAGGTTTACTTTCGGCAATGGCAGACTCACGTGGCTGACGTCATAAAGATATGGGAACAGTGTTGCATTTCTCTTAGTATATAAAAATGGTGGTCTCATTTTTTAGGGTTGGTAATTTTTTAATTCAAGCACCACTTGTAATAAAACACCAAGCAAACAGCTCGGTATCATACGACTACCCTTTAAAAGAAGTCGGCCGAGCTCGGTTCAGTTATAAAATCAGTATTCCACTTTGTTAACGTGGACGTAGGTTAGATCCATTCCACCGAACCACGTAAATCCTCTATCATTTTTGTGTTTGTTCTTGTTTTTCTGCTAAATTTGCTTTTGGCCCCCCCATAACCAAATAAATTCATGGTTGGAGAAAGATTATTCCAGGAACGGTATTCCAAATCTGCCCTTGGAACGAAAATCACTCGTCAACAGTTGGCACCGTCTGTGGGGAAAGAAAAAAATTAATTGACGTAGTAAGACAATGGTAAGAGACGGGAACCACAGATCGTCAGAGGGTTCAACGACTGAGTGGATGGAGAGAATGGAAGAAAACATGAGGAATAAAATGGAGACAAATCAGGCCTCCATGAAGGTGGTGATGGAAAACCTGAAAATTATAGAAAAGATGAACGATGAAAAGTTGGAGGCTAGTCCAAGCCAGATGAGAGATGAGACAGCGAAGGGAAAGAGGGTTGTAGGCCTGGGCGAAGATGATGAGCCCGGGAGGAAATATCTCCATAGGGTGAGATCTGTAGTGGAAGTCGAAGCCTTACCAACAGAAAGAGTTTGGGAAGAATAAGAGGAGAGGCAAACTCTGGAGTCTTCCGGTAATAGCCCAAGTTTTAAGAAGGACGGACATGAAAGACAAGGTGGTGAAGATCGAGAGGTGTCCAGCCACTGAGGACATCGTGCTCGGAATAGCAGGCGTGAAGAATCTCGTGTGAGGCATCGTGATAATACTGACGACCAGATGAAGGATTGGTTCAGGAAAGAAATGAGAAAATGGGAAGAAAACATGAAGGCAGATAAAAGAGATGGTCAGGACGGAGAAGCAGCCACCCCCTTCACGGAAGGGATCTTGTCAGAAGATTTCCCTAGACAGTTCACCATGCCGTCTATGGATTCCTACAAAGGTCATACTGCCCCCAAATCCCAAGTCGAAATGTTTGTTTTGCTAATGGAGGTTCAAGGGATGGTGGGAGAGACCATCCGTAAGGTGTTCCCTTTAACACTGGGCGGACCCACAATTTTTTGGTTCAGAAGTTTAACTCCAGGGAGCATCAGTAGTTTCTCTCAGCTGAAAAAATCATTTGTTCGGCATTTCAAATGAGCGTGCGTGCTAAGGAATACGGTAGGAGCACTAAGGCTGGTGAAGCAGAAGGATGATGAGCCCTTAAAAGTTTTGTTGACCGGTATCATAGCTTGGTGTTAAAGGTAGGGGTGTATGAATCCCCAGAGGCCTTAGAAAGTCTCAATGGAGCTCTATTGGTCGGGAGGTTGTGGACTCACCTGAGGATCCAAGACGTACCGGATTATGCCACAGCTTGGAGTTGGCCAGGAAGTTTATTTTGATGGAGGAGGAGGAGAAGATTTCCCAATGAGGGGGCACCTGGAGGACCAAGATACTCAGGTCGGAAAATCAGTGGAATTTGGGCAAATATGTGAGGAGACCAGTCCCGGGACAGAAAGAGCTCAGGCCGACACTTCAGGATAATCAAGTTCAGGATATGAGGCCGTCTGTCCAAGTCAAACATGTCTCGGGGGGACAGTGTACACCCCCCCTAAATAGACCCCTAGCCCAGATAGTTCGGGAAGTCTAGGATACAGGTCTATTGGCCGAGCCGGACCTGAGGAGGTTTCTGATTGAGGGAAACAACAGGGCATATTGTATGTACCATAATGTAAATGGACATTCCACGAATAGATGTAGGGACCTGCAGGAGCGAGTGGAAGACCTGGTGAAAAAAGGCTACCTGGATGAATGCATAGACCAGTATTGATAATAGAAGTCATCCGGTCGGGTACTTGGAGTGCTGAGATACTGAGAGGATATTTTCAGTAGAGCCTCTCTTATAATGACCCTCAAAGAGTTGTAAGAAGAGCAGTAGACCTCAAGAATTTGTGTAAGACTTTCTATTTCTTAAATAAACACTTGTTTATCCATGTTTGTTTATTATGGCCCACATAGAGGCCGAGGTATTTTTATGGCTCGGGTCTGCTTTAGTACCACCGAGGCCAAGGTATTTTTATGGCTCGAGTCTACTTTAGTACCGTCGAGGCCGAGGTCTTTTTATGGCTCGGGTCTACTTTAGTACCGCCGAGGCCGATGTGTTTTTATGGCTCGGGTCTGCTTTAGTACTGCCGAGGCCGATGTGTTTTTTTGGCTCGGGTCTGCTTTAGTACCGCCGAGGCCAAGGTATTTTTATGGCTCGGGTCTGCTTTAGTACCGCGGAGGCCAAGGTGTTTTTATGGCTCGAGTCTGCTTTAGTATCGTCGAGGCCGATGTGTTTTTATGGCTCGGGTTTTCTTTAGTACCGCCGAGGCCGATGTGTTTTTATGGCTCGGGTATGCATTAGTACCACCGAGGCCGAAGTGTTTTTTATGGCTTGGATCTGCCTTAGTACCGTCGAGGCCGATGTGTTTTTATGGCTCGGGTCTGCTTTAGTACCGCCGACGCCGATGTGTTTTTATGGCTCGGGTCTGCTTTAGTACCGCGAGGCCGAAGTGTTTCATGGCTCGAGTTGCTTTAGTACCATCGAGGCCGAGGTGCTTCATGGCTCGAGTCTGCTTTAGTACCGTCGAGGCCGAGGTATTTCATGGCTCGGGTCTGCTTTAGTACCGCCGAGGGCGAGGCCGAGGTGTTTCATGGCTCGAGTCTGCTTTAGTACCGCCGAGGTCGAGGTGTTTCATGGCTCGGGTCTACTTTAGTACCGCTGAGGTCGAGGTGTTTCATGCCTCGAGTCTGCTTTAGTATCGCCGAGGCCGAGGTATTTCATGGCTCAGGTCTACTTTAGTACCGTCGAGGCCGAGGTGTTTTATAGCTCTGGTCTGTTTTAGTACCGCCGAGGCCGATGTGTTTTTATGGCTTGGGTCTGCTTTAGTACTGCCGAGGCCGATGTGTTTTATGGCTCGGTTCTACTTTAGTACCGCCGAGGTCAATGTGTTTTTATGGCTCAGGTCTTCTTTAGTATCGCCGAGGCCGAGGTGTTTTTATGGCTCGGATCTGCTTTAGTACCGTCGAGGCCGAGGTGTTTTATGGCTCGAGTTTACTTTAGTACCGCCGAGGCCGAGGTGTTTTTATGGCTCGGGTATGCTTTAGTACCACCGAAGCCTTATTATATTTGTTGGCATGGGGTCAGACTTTCTCCCTCATGACCAAGTGTTATTGGCAAAAGGGTGGTACGTTCTCATGTGGCCAAGTATTTATTTGTGGTTCGGGGTCGGGTTACGTCCCACCGATGCTTTGTTATCTTCCATCGGCACGAGGATGGGTTACGTCCCTCCAAAGCCCTATTATTGTGTTAATGGCCCGAAAGAAAAAAAAAATTCCTCCTGGCTTGTCTTTTGTTATACAAGACTTTGCAGAACATTCCTTCTGGAATCTCGAATTAGAGGGCATGGCCCGAAAGAGGAGAGTAGAGATGGTGAACCAGTCTCAGATTTTTGACAAATGGTCAACCTGTGCTGATTCAGGTCGGTATCGGATGTCCAAGCGTTGAAAAGTTACCACAAGACATCAGATTAAAGCAATATAAGGTGCTCATGAGAGTATCAGTTTGAGGAAATCAGATTTCTCTGGTTTCACGCACCACCATCTTTTTTATAGTTCTCGGCATCAACTCGGTAACTCGTTGATACCGAGAACTAGGGGACGGATGTTGATGGTGGTTTTTCACCCTCAAGAAGTCAGCATCCCGAGGAAGTGCAAGAAAAGAAATTTTCGCTTACGATGATGAGTTTTGTAATTAACAGAGGAAAAATCCAAGGTCCTCATTAGGGCGAGATCAGGCAGAAGGGCCCGAACTTGAGGCGCAGAATTGATCCGACCAGAGGAGGTCATGTTCCGACCAAATGAGGTCATGTTCCGACCAGAGGAGGTCATGTGCATCATCCATAAAACTGTGATGTGACTATAGCAACTTGCAAGGTGATCCTCCGACACATGCCACCGCATGGACGAATGATACAGGCTGTCATCATAATAGTGAAGTGTGGCAGTGTAGAAAACAGAGTGATGTGACATGGAGTCAGATGACATGTTTACTTTCGGCAATGGCAGACTCACGTGGCTAACATCATAAAGATATGGGAACAGTGTTGCATTTCTCTTAGTATATAAAGGGAGGGTGGTCTCATTTGTGAGGGTTAGCAAATTTTTTATTCAAGCACCACTTGTAAGAAAACACCAAGCAAACAGCTCGGTATCATAAGACCACCCTTTAAAAGAGGTCGGTCGAGCTCCGTTCAGTTATAAAATCAGTATTCCACTTTGTTCTCGTGGACGTAGGCTGGATCCATTCCACCGAACCACGTAAATCATCTGTCGTTTTTGTGTTTGTTCTTGTTTTTCTGCTAAATTTGTTTTTGGCCCCCCATAACTAGACAAATTCAAGGTTGGAGTAGGATTATTCCAGGAGCGGTATTCCAAACCTGCCCTTGGAACGAAAATCACTCGTCAACAACCTTTAAATTATAGTTGATTTATGATACATTATGTGAAGAGATAATATGGCTTCATTACACTTGTTAGGAGGGGTATATATCGGTATTTGCTACTTGCATTATAAAGTAGACAGAACAATTGACTTTTGGCAAAATTTGTAACTGCCAAATTTTCGGACAATCCAGCAAGCAGCAATGGCGAAAGGACGTGAATCATGAAGAAAGCACGTGAGATAGCAAAGACTGAAAGATAATACCCAAATAAGTGGATGAGCTAGCTTGATGCTGATGGAAAATCACTTGTCAAAGGAAAATCAAAATCAAAATCAAAATTTGAGACAAACAAAAGTCTAGAGTAGGGGTTCCACAGTTTTTAGGTATCGTAATGTGGGACAATGGTCCCTGCTCCTCTGTCAAGTGGGCCCATTCTCAAGTTGCTATTTCTTGTAATGGGCTCAGTGGGCCCACAATCATTACGTGTTGGAAAAAAAAAAACATAATTTAGCTTGTTAGCGTTTAAACTTACAATCAAAGACCTGTTGCAACGAGGAGAGGTCATTATAAACAACTTTTGTTTTTTTCAAAATTTGACCAATGCAACTATTCAAGTTCTCATAGTGGTCCCTCGTGATAAGAGACTCGTATGGTTGGGAATTTACAATCCATCTCGAGGTTCCTTCATCCCCTGCTAACTTTCGGATCAAATGGTCCCAATAGATAATGTGCCATGTTTATGTGTAAATGACCCAATGAGAGTAATCATTTTCATTTAAAACATACTGAACAGAAAATTGTTTTTTCACCCTTGTTATTTCTACCCAATATTGTAAATGTTCTCAAAAAAGATACATCATAATGAGTTACGGTTCTGTTTTGTAAATGTTTATAGATAAGGTCCAAAATGGCCTCATCATGGAACCTAGTTGAGGTCCAATAATTATCGGGCTTAAAGATTCAAACTTGTAAGCTAGTGCCCATTTACACTAGAGATTGAGATACCAGGAAAGAGAATATTGTAGCATATATGATAACTTTTACTTTTATTGCAAGTTACATATATATATATATATATATATATATAGGGTAATTTTTGCATTAATTTATATTGGAGAATTACATGGTATTGGGTATATTGTGTTGGCAAATTCCGTAACAAACCGTGTTATATTGAGTTGTAATACGCTTGAAGTGCTTGGATATGTTTTGACATCGGCAGATGAATTTAGCAGAATTGCGTTCGTGGTGCGTTAGTCATGGGTTTCGAACGCATATCGTTAGTGTCACGTTCGTCTCTACGTTCGAACGAAGTTCTTGAGGACTCACGTTCAAGATGTGTTAGAACTAAAGTGTCCAGAGACCAACCGTTCGAGTTCCGTTCTTCATCACGTTCGAACGAAATATTCCCGAGGCTTCGCGTTCGAGTCACATTTGAAGTTGCGTTCGAATGATTTTGCGAAATCTTTCGCGTTCGTATTGCATTCTCCGCGCGTTCGAACGTCAGTCACAACTTTTGTATTTTGGATACATTTTTTAAGCCTTTTAACCACAAGGAAAACCCTACCTATAAAAGAAAACATATACTCTTTTTTCAAGTGTTGGAAAAACATTACCCTAATTATTTTTTGCATTCAGTTTTCCAAACCCATTGAAGAGCACCCATCCTTGAAGACCCAATCTCTCATGTCTTCTTCTTTATGGGTGATATTTTTGATTCATCACCATCTACCCTCCAAAAACAAACCTCACCAATACCATAAGCCTTCTGAGTTTGAAGGTGGAGATTGACATTCGAAGCCCTGACGCGAGAGTTTACAGATCCAATTCACTGAGACTTTGGATGTTCTGATGAAAGTTACTTGGTACAGGCTTGGGGAGTTCCTCGGATAATTACAGTTGTGGGAATAGAGTTGGAAAAGTTGTTGCTTTAGGTCTTTTCACCATCTCTGTAAGTTTCTTTCATATGATGGATTTGGGTGGTAGCTTATGTTAGGGTTGGTGCTCAGAGTGTCAATCTGGATCGTATTTATGTCCGATTCATAAATACGAACAATGCATTTTTCCATAATATTACTTATTCAATGGTAGCACCTCTTGTCTTTTATACACATATTCGATCTAATTGCAATTAGATATCTAATTATGATTAGATTGAAACTAAATCTGATTTAGTGATACGTGTATATTAGACAAAGATCCTAGGATTTACAATGTAGTGCGCAGTTACAACGTAGTTTGTAATTGAAATTGGGAAGCGTCACTATAAGTTGTATATCCTTAAATAAAGTTCCTGGTCAAGATTTACTAACACGGGTCGGTTAGTAAAACGCTAAGACCAGTACATGTCGTATATCGTGACTTGGTCCGATGGTTTATCCCAATGAACCATGAGTCTCGGGAGACTCGTATAGACATGTAGGTGTTTATTTAATAAACACTGAAGACTCACTGAAGATTTCCTAATATATGGTACACCAACGTCAATAGGAATCTTCTCGAGTTAAGCGAGCATAATGGTCCTTCAACTTGAGATACCACAGTGGATATATGAGTTATCCTCCACACTTTGATGGCAGTCACGTCACCGATCTATTTAGATCAAACCTCAGCCTGTTCGTTGGGTGTGGATTGATGCTCATGATATCCAGTGTGTATCAAGATAGAATCCGTCAGTCATGTGTACAGGGCATAGGTATCCTACACGTGTTTGCGATCTAGTAAATCCATGGTCGTGGTATAACTTCGGAAACGAGTTCCGAGTGTTATTTAGATATCGTAAATTTAAAAAGTCGACTATATTATACCATAAGGATTTGACGTTCTTATCTATATCTCAGGTATAATATGGATAGCCTGTGACGGAGGGATTATACGTATGCAATGACCTCGACTTGCATAGTTTAGCGAGATTATCCGTGGTCGTCATAATTAATGAGTGGATGAATTATGGACACGAAATTAGATTTCGTGACCGATAAACCTAAATTTAGAGAGTCCCACAATATGAAGTGTACTCGTTGAGCACTTGGGCAACTCATTATGAATATAGATTATTCGTAATACTTCATCGGATTAAATGAGTTAATTCGAATCATTTAAATGGTTAAACGAAAACACATGCATAAGGGCATTTTTGGTCAATCATAATTCTTGTGTATTTGTATTTGATACATAATTTGATTAGATACACATAAATTAATTGTCAAATGAGATTTTGACACATGCTACTAATATATGTATTTGTTATTTAATGTAAATAAATAAATAAATATATATATATATATAATATTATTATTATTTAATTTTTTAGATATTTAAATGTTAAATATTTAAATAATTAAATGATATCTATATTTCATAATTGTTATGTTATATGGCTAATTATTATTGATACATGTGGCATGTTTTAATTAAACTTTAGGTGTGCAAATTTGATTTGTTAATATAAAGTTTAATTATATTTTATTGATTTAAATTATAAAAATGACCATTTTTCCCCTTGGTAAGTCGGTCATCATGTTTTAAAAGGGGAAAATTTTCTTTTCTTCCTTAAGGCCTATCATGGCGGAAATCTTCCATTGAAAAAGCTTCCAAATATTTTGTTTGAAAAACAAAAGAAGAAAGTGAAGAAAATCAAGAAAAGCTTAAGGAAACAAGGAGAATTAAAGGTAATTCCTTATATCCCTAAGTTTGGAAATTATGTTTCTTGTTCTTGATTTACTAGAATGGTTCTAGGGTTTACTTACTTCTTAGAATTTGGGTCTTTTGGATTTGGAGGATGGAATAGAAGGCTTGGTGCATGTGTGAAGATGTATTGAATGATATTATTGTAATATTGATTCAATTTTATCATTTAATGATAATTTGCCATTCTAGAGTGTTATGACCACTCTTGTAATGCCTAGAATTATTCTTGGGTGCTTCATTGGTGGTGACTTGGATTGGTGTTAAGATTAATTAGATTAATGTTGGAAAATTGGATTTTAAGCATGAAAAATTGATATATATTGCTTCTGGATCAGATCTGGAAATACTGTTCATATGGTGATGAAAATAATGTCATATAAATGTATTGGATGTGTTTTGGGTGTTGGAACAATTTCCGGAAATTATTTCGGAGTTGAAATATGTGAAAATTGCCAAAACCGACGTTACCGGTTGACTTTTGAGCCAGCCGAGTGACAGCTGCCCAAACAGTGAATTGGTCACTGTTCGGGCAGCCCATGAACTGCCCAAGCACTATTTGAGCTGATCTGGGCAGCCCCCATGTGTGTTGGTTGGTCGGTTCGGACAAAAACGCATTTTATGCCATTTTACGGAAAAACATTTTCGTAAACATTTCGCGATGTTCCTTAGCTATTTATGTCGTTATTTGATATCGAATAAATATGTTTAGGTAAAATATGAATAAATTATTCATATTGGATATTGAATAATTTATTCGGTAATTTAAAAAATTTTAAAATTACGATTTCACCTGACCTGGGAGCTTCCGCTGCGCCCGCGCCAAAACCCCAAAAATAATGTATCAGAGCAGGTCTGATCCTTCATCCATTACATTAATCATGCTAGATATAATCCAATTTTGATGTTTGCACATGCACATAATCTATATGTTTCTTGACTTTTCGGTTTTACGCTAACGGGAAACGTAACGAAAATTTAATAATTAAGTTAAGTTTTTTTTTCTAAGGTAGAATTGAACTGTTTAGAAGTTGATCTAGATTATATTATGCATTTGATGTGGAGCAAAGCTTTCTTTAGGAATATCCCCGCTTAAATAAAGCATTAAAATGACATGTATTTGATGCATATTTCTTGGTCCGTCTTATCAATACAGTTTATGGGTATCTTTCTATGGCTGCATCCGAGAACGTGCCAAAGCAGTGAGGGTGTAGTTGATAGAATTTTATCCATGGCGAATGTATATTTGATACTAGACAAATTCAAGTGAAAGTGGAAATCCTGAACGTGCCAAAACTGTCATGACTACATCGGTAGCTTGAATTTGTCATTGGCAAGTGAAGCCTTGATACGCCTCCTTGTGAACGTGCCAAAGCTGTCATAACGAGAAACGGTCAGGACCAAAATCAGGAGTCACAGTGAGTGTGATTGACAATGAGTTGTCTACCTAATGAATATACGTAGGCGAGATCGTGTCAAAGCTGTGAGTCGAAATATATTCATGGGGTCCACTTCTCACTATGGAATTCGATTTAATTATTGAATTCCCATTTTCCGTTGGGGATTACGGTATTACGTAAAGTAGTGGGAGACACTGCTGGGTTAAAAATCCATAACTAAGGCAGTGCTTAATTTTATGGAAATTGCTGCTTTTGTTTTCCTTTATTCTATATTGTTAATAGAATTATACTTCTAATCCACTGCATGCATATTACTTGAATATGTTTTCTGACTTCTCTTATGTTTGAGTATTTCTAGAATAGGTTCTAGAATGTTAATAGACTTGGATATTGTTAGATTAGTCTAAATCATCGGGAACTGTTGTTCCAATTTTCTTGAAAATCAAGATGGTTAGTGACTTAGTTTCTAAGTCATGATAAATAATCTAAATAGATATATGTTTTAGGATATAATTGTCTAGAAAGAATAGTTTCTTGTGCGGTAAGAATTGACGTGAATTAGTTCATGTCTCGAGATTCTTGACTGGCATTAAGAAACTCAATTAGGTATTTATTTATCTTATAATGACGTTTCTTGGCTTTAGTGACTTTTAGAAGTCATGTGTTTGACACAATTTGCTGATCAATTATTTGCAATTGTTGTGAATAATTGAAGGCAAATTATAGAGCTTAAGAAATAAGATGTGTATAGTTGTGTGTTGAGAATATCGATTCTCACAATACGACAACTGTAGGTATTGGATACTAGATCTCTCATCTAGTTATTTAAAATAATATTTAATGATTGTTTTGATATTTGATATCAGAATTTGTGACTATTGGATAGTTACTTGTTCTTTATAAACAATTGTTAGATATTTTAATATGACTAGTAGTGTCATTGATGAAGAGATAAACATTAAGAAAAATATTCGGTTAACTGAATGACTTAGAACAATGCTTTATGAGATTTTATCATATAAGCATTAGATGCTTATTTCGTATGGTAAAGGATGGTATGATATGAGATCACACCATATATCCTTATCCATTTAATGAATATTGTATTCAGGATGTAATTAAATCTCATTTAACCAATGATCGTCATTGCACCACAAATTTATTAAACTAATATTTTGGAAGTATGTAATTTAATGAATTATAAATTGCCATAGATGGTTTTCTTTACTTCGTAACTTAGTTAATGAATTGTCATTACTTGGTTACATGTTTCTAAAAGAATATATATTGAACGACTTGAATGGTTCGAGAACTTTCAATATGTTTCTGATGAAACGCGGATAAAATATTTTAGCTGGTTCAAAGATATTCTATTTGAAGTGTTGAAAACTATATTTTAAAATTTATCGTGAGTCTTTGAATTGTTCAAGGATGTTTGATATGATCAAACATGTGAATTTATGGCAATTAATTCTAAAGTTATTTAATGAATGTGATTCTTACTCAATACTATTCTACTACGATTCCATCGTGATGGAATTGGTCAGTGGGAGAAATCGAATCTTATATGATTTGATTCGTTTGATATTGAGTGTTACCGAATTAGTTTCAATACTCTTGGGGTTATGCTCCAGTAACATTAATTCATCATTTTAATTAATGTTCCATTAGTTTCTACAGTTTTATATATATATATATATATATATATATATATATATAATATATATATATATATATGATATGTATAAGTAGAAAACTCGAATCTTGAAAAGTTTGAGATTTGAATCTTTCTTTTGTATAATGGTTATATAATTGAAAGTACTTGCGCCTCGGAGGTACAAGTAAAAGTTTATTATTTATTCTATTTAATAGAATATTGTATTATATTTGATAGAATATCTTTTCTATAATCTCGTGTAATAAAATTATTTAATTACTTGGTGTGTAATATCGGATGTTGACAATTGTAGAAAAGACTTGACTTATTGAAGTCAAATGTGAGAGTGATAAACTGTAATTGAACTACATAATTAATTAGATGAAAAGACCCTTAGACCACTTCCGTATAAGTTTAATAGGATGTCAGAATCATTTACAAAATATTTGATACTTATTGGTTCTGATGTTTTCTTATTGAAGAAAATTATCCTATAACTTATAGTGGGAGCGATATTTGATATCGATTTCGAAAATTACCGTTGAACCATAAATCTAAGATTGTTCATAGCTTACTACGATCAAGTTTTGAACTTGATTAAGCTTTCGTTATGAATCGTTCATAAAATGTGCAAATTGTTTGCCCAGCAAAAGTAAAGTGAGCTTGTTAAAGGTTTGACCTTTATAGTATGACAATGAGAAAAGTTATACTCAGTAATCTATTGTAGATTCTGAGAAAACTTGTCTCTAGTCGCAATAATTGAATAATTAAATATTTGTCGGTTAATGTTGATATTAAACTATGTATTTTGGCTAAAGAATGTAAAGTGGCGTTCCTGAATTGTTTCTTCAAACTAGAAATCTATTGTGCTTTCTTTGTTTGAAGAGTTCATTCTAGAATGGCCCTAGAGTTTGTATTCTACTAAGATCACAGTTTGATATACTAGCTTATAGAGCCTCACTACAAGAAAACTGTGAAATAGAGACGGAAATATCTGTCGCTAATTCGTCACTACTGAACAGTTAGCGACGGAATAGAGACGGATAAATTATGTATCTATTATGTTGGTCACAAAACAATAGCGACGGAAATATATCGTCAATCGCTAAAATTAACGACGAAATTTTTTCCTGTCTCTATATAGCGACGGAACATTCCGTCTATAAATAGAAACGGAATTTTATTATATTAGTACGTAAATTTATAAAATAAATATATTAATTACTTAAATTATAAAATAAACACAACAAAATAGTAAAATAAAAATTTTATTATATAATGTATAAAAAAGTACAACATAAAAAAAATACATCAAATTCCATCTACTGCAGCGTCTCCCTCGAGCTCAGAAACACTTTGACGTTTAATCCAGAGAACGTTTTGATCAGATGGCCCATCAAATTCACTGAAAAACTACCACATCCAATCACCTGGGATTGTGGAAGAAACCCAGATAGGGGAAATCAAACATGTAGTTCCACTTGAATCTGCCTAATGAAAATTTTGCCACATCAACATAAATATATAAGAGATATGTTTATGACTATCCTAAAAGTAGGGGTGGGCATCGGATCCGATCCGATCCGATCCGATCCGATTCGATCCGATTTGATCGGATCGGATCCGATCCGATCCGATTTGTAAATCCGAACGAATCCTGTTGGTCCGGTTCGACGAATTTCGGATCGGATCGGATTTTATCCGATCCGATCCGATCCGATCGAAAAAAATTTTTTTTTTTTTTTTTTGCAAAACGCCGTCGTTATATATAAAAAAAAAAAAAAAAAAATCGATCGGATCGGATTTTATCCGATCCGATCCGCTCGATTTTTTTGACTCAACCCACCGAATTCGGATCGGATCGGACCAATCCGATCCGAAATAGGATGATTTCGGATCGAATTGGTCCGATTCGATTCGATTCGAATTCGGATCGAACCAATCCGATCCGATCCGATCCGATAATTATCGGATCGGATCGGATCGAGTTTGATTGTTTGATTCGATCCGATTCGTGGGCATTTCGGATCGGATCGGATTCGGATTCGGTCCGATCCGATCCGAATCCGATAATGCCCACCCCTACCTAAAAGCATCTGTATAGTATGCATGATCTTGATAGTATTCAATACAGAAACTTGTTATATCAACAAGATGCTATTTATATTAATAACAACTCCCAATTCACTTGGAAATCATGGATCCATATTTAATTTGAATTGAAAGAAAAACAACATTCAATAATTAAAATGAAAAGGTATTTACCAGAAACTGAAGAAGAAAGGGAATAAGTGATTCATGGGGCCGCAAACTCTTATCGTTTGAGCCAGAACTACCCATAACCTGTGAAATCAAACCAAATAGGCAAAAACATTTAATAACCTCTATCTACAGCATAACAACACAAACATTATACAACGCAAGAAATATAGCATACCTTCAGGCCTTGCTCCAATGCCAGAGATATAGCATGTGTGTAACCATCATCTGCATAAACCAACAAGAAAAACACAAAAGCTAGTAAAGAGAATCATGTAAAACACAAAAGCTGATTCAAAATGAAAATGGCATACTAGAAAAAGTCCATTAATCTTTAGCTTATAAAACCCATCTCAATTTGGTATCATCAAACAAGAAGAAGAAACTCTGCAACATCAACATTAAACATTAAGGCACTTATACTCTTTATATATAAACTTTGTCAGAGACATTAATGAAAGCATACAGAAAAAGTGTCAACCAGCTATACTGTAATCTTCTGCATGCTCATAAAGATTATAGCTCCCTGCCATTCCCACCTTTCCTATTAAAACTAATAGGAAAGAAATTCTTCCTGTAATTGTTAGTGCAGCAAATTAATCAAAACTTTCCAATACAAAGAAATTCATTTCTTGGGAGTACATATGGGGAAATTTGGCCTAAAGAGAACATTTGGCCCTACAAAAGCACTGTTAATTACTAGATAGATTATACAAGAAATATAATAGAATTGCAACCGTGAATAAGTTTTATTGAGAGCGAGGTTCATCAAAATTACTATGTATTGATGTTTTACTAGACTATTTCTTCTTTATCATTGTTTCAACATGTAAATAAATAATTCTTTTTTACACTAAAATCTATTCATATTTTCAACATGTAAATGAACAATTTTTTGAAGTAAAAATGAAACAAAATAAAATCACCGCCTAACGTTATATACGATTGATGGTACAACTAGAGCTGAGTGCTGGATTAATTTACTTTCAATTTCATTATTTCAACATAACATTGTAAAGTTTATGTGGAAAGTGGGTAAGGAATATTTAAAGGAACTGAAACGAAGCCGTTTTGAAATCGTACCTTGGAAACTACTGTAACATATATCGTTATGCTGCCTTCAGGGGCTGTAGTAAACTTTGTAATTGCTCAAAACTAGTGCTCTTTTTAGCTTCTGACTGTTTAAAATTTCCATTTCTTTTTCGCTTTCGTATTCTATGCATTCTGATATCATCAAATACGACACATAAAATTAACCAGCTTCTTAGCTTTGATCTTGTCTTTGATTGAGAAATATATAACAAGACGGTCTTGAAAAATGAGAGAGTAATCATCGGCAGCAACATGAGCCATTCTTTAACTGCCCTTCTCAAGCTTCATTGTCTTATAAGACATGTAGCTTGTTCTTTAGATAGTTAAACCTTTGAACTAATAGTGCCTTCGTCATGATGTCTGCAACTTGATCTCTTGTGGAACATACTGAAATTCTATCTTTTTTTCTGCAACTTTATTCCTGATTAAATGCACATCAATTTCTATGTGCTTTGTTCTTCCATGGTAGATGGGATTTTTTGCTAAAGCAATTGCACCTAGATTGTCACATATGACTTTAAGGATTGTTGAGAGTTTGATTCCCAACTCAGAAAATAATGGACTCAACCAAGTTACCTCTACAGTGGCATGCGAGAGGGCTATGTATTCAGCCTCAATGCTAGATCTAGAAACCACTTTTTTCTTTCTTGAACTTCAAGAAATTAGATTTCCAACTAAATAGATGCAATACTCCATGTTGATTTTCTATCATATTGATCAGCATTCCAATCTGCATCTGTATAGGCCAGCAGCTTGAGTTCTCTTTTTGGTGTGAAATAGATTCCATGATTCATTGTATCCCTCAAGTATCTGAGTACTCTTTTGCACCCTTTCCAGTGCATTAATTTTGGACTTTCCATGAACTGACTGAGCTTGTTGACACTATATGTGATTTCTGGTCTTGTGATGGTGGCATATTGGAGACCTCCAATCACACTTATGTACATGGTTTTGTCTTCAAAGTTTGCCCCCTCCTTCTTCAATTATGCTTTCCATTCTAAACTTCACACTTGTACTCATTGGTGAACTGCAACCCTTACACTCATTCATCCTTGTTCTACTTATCAAATCTTGAATGTATTTATTTTGAGACACATGCATCCCTTCTTTGTTCCTCTTTACTTCCACTCCTAAGAAATAACTCAATGATCCCAACAACTTCAATACAAAGTCGTCATTTATTTTTTGTATAACCTCTTTGATTTTATCTTCTTGATTCCCTATCACTAGGATGTCATCTACATACATTAGGATGATAATAATATTGTCATATTTATTGATAAAGAAAAAAGATGTATCAGATATGGCATTTTTAAAGCCCCAGTTCAGCAAGACACCTTTGATTTTGTCATACTAGGCTCTAGGAGCCATATAAAACTCTTTTCAGTATGCAAATGTAATCTGGCTTCTCCTTATCAATGAAGTCGTCAGGTTGAGTCATAAATACTTCTTCTGTAATATCTCTATTTAGGAAGACATTATTCACATCAACTTGCTTTATATCCCAACCAAAATAAACTGCTAGGCTTAGAATTATTTTCACTGTAGATGCTTTTACTACTAGACTGAAAGTTTTAGTGTAATCAACTCCAGTAGTCTAAGTGTATCCCTTTGCTACTAACCTGGCTTTGAATTTTCGACCTCACCATTTGGTTTGAAATTTACTTTATACACTCACTTATTGCCAACCAGCCTCATACCAGGTTCTTGCTTGACCAATTCCCATGTTTTTATTTCTATGTAGTGCATTATATTCCTCAACCATAGCTTGCTTATATTTAGAGTTCTTCAGTGCCTCATCAGTGCTATTTGGTATCTCATTCTCCTTTGTATTTTCTCTTTTGGCTAAGTAAATCTTTGACTTGTATATTCATGCCTTAGATCTTGTGACCATAGAGTATGTTGATTATGTTTGTTCTCTGGGCCCATATGAAATGTTTTCAAAAGGTTCGTCAAGATTATGTGGTATATGTTATGTGTTTGCAGGGTAATCTGTATCTAGGGTATGAGAATTTTCACTTGAATGGTCAGTGTTTTCATTTTGGGGGCTATTATTTGAAGGTTTATTATTTTGTTCTGAGTTTTGGTGTTGAGGAAAATCACTATCAAGAACTGTTTCATTATGACTGAATTCAAGGTCTTACATTTGATTCATATGACAAGATACCTGTAAAAATTATGAATAAGTAGATATGGTGCTGTCAGTTTTCTTATTTTCTCCAAAACCATTATTTGTCTTGAAGGGATATTCCCTTTCATTGAAAATAATATTTCTGGCTATGTAGATTCTACCTGAACTATGTACACACTTGTATCATTTGTGCATATGATTATATCCTATAAATACACACTTAGAAGTATAGTAATTAAGTTTATTGGCATTATAAGATCTTAGATGCCGGTTACAAGTGCAGCCAAATACCTTAAGAAATGAGTAGTCAGGTTTGGTTTTGTAGAGTTGCTGATATGGTGTGTTGAAATCTAGGACTTGATTAAGGAGTCTATTTATGAGATACACATCAGTTTCAAAGGTTTCCCACCATAGTTTGAGAGGCATATTTTCTTGAGCTAAGAGTGTCAATCAAGTCTCTGCAATATGCATATGTTTCATTTCTATTCTCTTATTCTAATGTGAGGTGTAGGGAAAAATGTTGGGGCAGTTGTGGAACCCATATGGTCGGATTGGTGTCCCACGCAGCAGAAGTGGGTCTAACCCAATTATATCAGGGATAGGTATATTTTAAAATATTTTAATGAAAATTACATTCCGATACAAATCCGTAGAAAAAAATGGGGACCAAATCAGAGTCCGGAAACTCCGGAACGAAAAAAATGAAGTTTTAGTGTTCATCAGCCCTCGGAGTCGCAACGCGGAGCCTTGGGAGTCGAGACGCCCCAAAGTGTGAGAGCAACTGCGAGAGCTGAACATTTCGGCGTAGCGACGCGGAAGAGTGGGAGTCGCGACGCTCCTAGGTCTGATGCTTAGTATCACGACGCTGGAAGGTCAGTGTCGCGACGCTCTCATGGGAGTGAGCATTTTTCAACTTCAAACCAATCCTAAATACTTCCAATTTTCTCTTATCATTTCAATACACCTTAAAAACAATTTTAACATCAAAACCAACCACAACACATATTATACAATTAATATGCATGTATTCTAAATACATATATGTATTTTTTGAATCAAAACATAAATCAATTTAGAATCCCACTATGAAATATCTCATGAACAATTCTAGTTCACCCAAAGGTGGTCAAATGATTCTAGAATTGTAGCCAAAACTCTAAGCTTTAATCTAGAGTTCCAAACTCTTATTAATTGTTCCATATCTAACATGAACATATTTGACTTAATTAACAAGCATAGTGTGTTTATACTTCCAGAGCATCCTAACCCAATTTATTAGTCTTATTTCAACTTTAAACTATGTAATCATGCATCAAATACACAATTCATCATTATATGTCTCACTAATGAAAACTCACTAAAGAAGAACATAGCTTAAGAGAAGTTCAAATTTACCAAGTAAGCTTGATACAAAGATCCAATCTCTTTCTCTTTGTTGAAATGGTTGGAGAACTTCCAAGGATTGCAAGCTTGACTCCAAGATCGATTCTTGATTCCAATGCTAGCAAGCTTCACTCCAAGATCCAATCTTGATTTCTCCTAGATGAAATCGGTTCAGGTCAGTTTTTTCGTTTTTCCTTCAAACCGCGCGGGATGGCGGTTTGGGAAATTAAAAACCGAAACCGCAAATTTGATAAGGAAAACCGCGGCGGTTCGGGTTGGCGGTTCGGGTTGGCGGTTTAGCTGTTTGGGCGGTTCGGGTCGGCGGTTTGAATTATAAAACTTTTAAGAAAATTTTATGTGTTTTCACATTATAATTGAAGTAGAAAAAATACATAATTTTCATTTATTCATGGTATATTGTCATATGATCATTAAATATCTTAGAATATCTATTCCGATAATAATCAAATATAAATATAAAATAAATAAAAATATGTGTAAGAGACTAAGAGTGATCTAACAAGTGTTGGTTCAAATTATCGGAACCAAATATATAATAAATTCGTGATAGAGGTAGAAGGAACCATATTTCATTCTCAAATAATAAGTAACATATAATATCTTCTTCTTTTTTTAATTCCCACTTTCCTTCTCAAATAATATAACAAAATATTTCAACACAAAACACACGTGTTGTGTATGTGTGTATATATAGATAAAATAATAAACACATTAAAAAAAATAATAGTGGTGTTTGTTTTGTGGTCCTTGGTTTTGAAAACGTTTTAAGTCACGATTATTAACCTGTTAAGGCTAGGTACCATTAATTTTAAGAGAAACAGTCCTAGCCATTATAACAAAATCTTTCATATTCTAATTTGCGGTTTGGGCGGTTCGGTGCGGTTCGGTGTGGGTCAAAACCGTGCACCGACCCGAAATTTGCGGTTCGATTCGGTGCGGTTTGAAATCATTTTTAATATTTTTTCAAATCACGCGGTTCGGTTCGGTGCGGTGCGGTTCGCGGTTTGACCCGAAACCTTGTTCACCCCTATGAAATATTGTAGATACCTCACAAAGCTTCTCTAAACACTTCTATAACTTAGGCTAATTTCTTTAAGAATTACTTGTATTTAGCTTTCTTAAGCTTAATTAAAACATTCCTAAAGCTTTCTATTTATAGCAAAATTTAGGTAATTTTTAATTAATAAAAGTTCTAATCAACTTTTATGTGGGCTTAATCTAATTTGTCCAAATATATATAATTAAGTGTGACTAATCACCTTTGTCTACCACTTTGATTTAATCCAATTAAATCAAGACAAAGATTAGGAAATGGATTAGTTCAATGTTTGTCACTTTGATTTAATCTAATTAAATCAAGTCAAATACACCTATAATTACATAATTGCAATTACCATAATATCGTCAAATAGTAGAGATAATTATGAAATTACGATAAAACCATTGTGTAAATATTGAATTAATTCAATTAATCCAATTAGGTCAAAGTAAATAATCAATGTTATCAATAACATTTGATTATCTTAGTTAATAATTATAATATCGAATATTATCTTTTATAAAAAATAATCGGCTATCCAAGTGCTCAAAGAGTACACTTCATATTAGGACTCTCTAAGTTTAGACACATTCGTCATATAAGCCTAGCTAATATGTACGCAATTCGGCCACCTCTGAATTCGCGAAAAATACAAACGACTTTTCTGAACTATACAAGTCGATGTCATCACATATGTTTAATAATTCCTCTGTCATAGGCTATCCGAGTTGTATTTAGGAAACATAGAATACACCGTCAAGTTTCCGAGGCGCACATCACATGTCAACATGTCCATGATTCTTTACAACTGATACGATCTACCATGGGTGATCGACTTTGGCGAAAGTTTTTAGAATCGTGACTTACTTACATTGATACCTAAATCTCTTATGGTACACATACGGGCCGACAGATTCTATCTTGATTAGCACTTGATTAACGAGTGCATCGATCCACACCCAACGAACATCTAGATACCAGACCATGAAAGGTTTCTAACATACATGGCATCAAATTATGAAGGATCTCACACAAAATCATTGACATCCTATAGTCAAAGGATCACATATGTTACTCGACTCGATGAGATTCCTATTGACGGTGGTGTGTACTTCCAACTATTAGGAATCATTTGTAAGTCATTCAGTATTCGGTCCAACCAATACCCACACGTTTATACGAGCTTCCAAAGCTCATGATACATCTGGTTTAAACCATTAGAACTCTAATTCCAATATACGACATGTGTTAGTCTTCTAATTTATATGAATTCGATTGTATTCTAAAACCAACGACTATGAATATTTACATTAAGAATAGTTTACAATAGTAATATTTATCACAATATCGGACCACTTAATGTCCAGTATTACTACAAGACTATTCTAAGGTCTATGTCATTCTTAACATATTTATACATCAATCTAATATACATAATAACAATATCATTAATAGGGTATGAAATGAAAATGTAGTTATTTTATTAATAAATAATAAAATATACAATACATTATTTGGATTGGCATTCCAAGCATTAACTCCAACAAACTCTCACTTGCTTAGTGCTAATCTGGATGGTACCGCAGTCTCATCTCCTCCACATGTTTATCAAATAACTTAGGAGGTAAGACATTTGTAAGCGGGTCTGCTATATTGTTTAGTCCTTGAAACTTCAAGACCACTATATTTTTCGTTCAATAATCTCTCTAATTATGCGGTATTTTCTTTCCAAGTGCTTAGACTTGGAATGCGCCTTTCGGCTCCTTAGCCTGCGCAATGGCTCCGCTATTATCACAATATAATAGGATCGAATCCTCAATACTAGGCATAACGCCAAGTTCTGTGATTAAATTTCTAATTCATACAGCTTCTTTAGCAGCTTCTGAAGCCGCTATAAATTCTGCCTCAGTGTTGGAATTAGTTGTTGAGCCTTACTTTGAACATCGCCAACTAATCGCACCACCGTTAAGGATAAATATGTATCATAATATAGATTTTCTATTATCTGGATCTCCCTGGAAGTCGGAGTCTGTATAACCCTTAACTTATAGCTCATCTTCTCCATATATCAAAAAATTATCCCTAGTACCCTTAAGATATTTCAGGATATGTTTCACGGCTGTCCAATGATCATTACCTTGATCAAATTGATATCGGCTAGTCAAACTGACGCTGAAATTGATCTCAGGTCTTGTACATAGCATAGCATACATTATGCTTCCAATACAAGAAACATATGGCAAGTTAGAAATTCTAACTCTATTTTCCTCAGTCTGAGGTTCCATTTTCTTCGAAAGATGTATGTCGTATCGAAAAGGTACATTTGTTGTCTTGCAGTTGGTAAAACCGTACCTTTCTAATAATTTATCTATGTATGTCGATTGCGATAACCCTATAAGCTTCATAACTCTATCTCGGTATAGCCTTATACCTAATATATAAGAAGCTTCACCCATATCTTTCACGGAGAAATTCTTGCAAAGGTATGCTTTCACACTTTGCATCAATCCTATATCATTTCCAATAATAAGGATGTCATCCACATATAAGACTAACAAAACTATCATTATCCCACTCACTTTCTTATAAACACACGGTTCTTCCTCGTTCTTGATGAAATCAGATAATCTAATTATCTCATCAAAACGACGATTCCAGCTTCGGGATGCATGTTTAAGTCCATAAATAGACTTTTGGAGCTTACAAATCAAGTTTGAAGTCTCACTGAATATGAAACCATTTAGTTGTTCCATATAGATATCCTCCTCAATGAATCCATTTAGGAAAGCGGTTTTCACATCCATCTATTATATCTCATAGTAGTGATATGTAGGGATGGCTAAAATAATCCTAATAGATTTTAGCATGGCTATTGGTGAAAACGTTTCCTCATAGTCAATCCCATGACATTGAGTGTAACCTTTCGCTACCAGTCGGGCCTTAAATGTTTCCACCTTTCCATCGAGTCATCGCTTCCTTTTGTAAACCCATTTACAACCAATAGGTTTAACTCCTTCGGGAAGTTCAACTAAGTCTCAGACTTTATTGTCATGCATAGAATCCATCTCAGATTTCATGGCTTCCTGCCATTTTCCCGAGTCGATATCCAATATCACTTTTTTATACGTAGTCGGATCTGTTTCCTCTAAGAGGAGAACATCAATGCTCACATCAGATATTAAAAATAATCTCTCAGGAGGACTTGATATTATATTCGCCTTATGTAGAACCTGTGTTGTAGATCCTTCACCTAGTTGTATCTCTGGTTCCATCTCAGGTTCCTTAATGTTGGGATCAATCTCATCAAGTTCAATCTTTCTACAATTCCCACTTTCTCTCAAAAATTCATTTTCAAGAAAGTAACAAAATGAACAACAAATACATTTCATTGCTCAGAATCGTAGAATTGATATCCCATGAAATTATCGAGATATCCAACGAACCTATATTTATACCCCATGGGTGCTAGTTTATCCCGCGGTGCAACTCTAACGTATGCAGGACAACCTCAAATCTTTAAATGCTTAAGACTTGGATTTCTACCGAACCATATCTGATAGGGGATCGTAGAAACACCTTTCAATGAAACCCAATTAAGTATGTAGATATCAGTAAGTAAAGCGTAACCCCAAAGGTAATAAGAAAGATTTGTATAGCTCATCATGGATCGCACCATATCCAATAAAGTATGATTTCTACGCTCAGACACACCATTATATTGAGGTGTTCCCGATGCGCTATAATAGGCAAGAATTCCATTATCCCTTAAATAATTTCTGAATTCTTCACTCATGTATTCACCGCCTCGATTTGATCGAAGGCATTTGATGAATTTACTGGTTTATTTTTCTACTTCGTTTCAGAATATTTTAAACTTGTCAAATATTTTCGACTTATGTCTCATCAAATAGACATATCTATATCTAGACTTATCATCCGTGAAAGTCACGAAGTATGTTGAACCATCATGAGCGGCATGATTTAATGGACCACACACATCGCTGTGTATTAGCTCCAATAAATCTCCAACACGGTGTCCAACTCCAAGAAATTGGGCCTTTGACATCTTCCCTTGGATACATGACTCACAAATCGGATAAGGATCTAAGGTAAAATTTTCAATCAAACCATCATTTATCAATTTGGATAGACGTCTAACACATATATGGCCCAATCTCATATGTCATAATTAAGTATTATTTAATTCAGATTTCCTACTTGTATTTTCCTCTACATTAAAGATATCTCTATCTATTTCCAAAACATAGTGACTGTTAGATAAAGAACATTCACATTTCAATAAATTATCTTTATAATATATACATAAAGCTCACTCTTTAATGTTTATTTTATATCCCTCTTTATCTAATATTGGCATGATATTATTTGTCTGATAAGTGAGGGTATATAATAACAGTCATGTAAATCAAATTTAAATCCATTAGGGAGATTTAGAACAACCGTTCCTATGGCTTTAACATCCAATGTCTCGTCATTGTCAACTCTAAGCTGGATCTCCCTTTTATTCAGCCTTCTTTTAACCCTCATAACCTGCATGGAGTTGCAAATATGAGTAGGACTGCCAGTGTCTAACACTCATCCACTATTTTCATCTAAGGCTAATGAGATGTCAATAATAGGAAAAATACAAAGCGTACCTAAGGGTCCTGCTTTTCCTTTCAGTTCTGGACAGTCTTTCTTCCAATGTCCAGAATTTTTACATTGTAGACATTGATCACGAGCTATTTGCGGTTTTACACCTTTGTGTTTCTTGGAGTTTTTCTTTGATATATTCTTCTTCCCCATTTTTATTTTCTTTGACTTCCCAGAAGTTTTTGAAGAGCCAGCTTCACCATGGAGGTACAAAGTGAGGTTGTCATTCCTCATATCATGCTCCGTCGTGTGTAACATGTTATGAAGTTCTTCATAGCTGGCTTGCATTGAGTGCATATGGAAGTTTAATACAAATCCAGCATAAGTTCCATGCAAAGAATACATAATCAAATTACGGCCTAACCGTTCATCAATCACAATGTCATATAGTTCCAGATATCGGATCTGGTCGATCACATTCAAAACATGAATGTTGACAGCTCATCTATCCTTAAGTTCAGCACAAAAAAATTCCTTAGACCTCCGATATATTTCGATCTCTTGATTTGTCTCGAACAACTCCTTGAGTGTTCACATAATGCTCCAAGCATATGGTACCTCTATGTACTGTCTCAGCAAATTTGAAACCATCGATCCTAAAATTTAGGATTTCACCTTCAGGTTATCATCCTTCCATTTTGCAAAAGTGTCTCGCTCTTCAAGAGTGGAGTTAGGGTCGATTTCTACAGGAAATGGATTGATAGTTACATATGTCAACTTCTCAAACTCCAAGATAAGGCGAAGGTTCATTTCCCATTCGAAATAGTTCTCAGATCCTTTTAGTTTATTAGAATCCAAAAGTCTAATCAATGGATTTGCAACAGCCATCTACAAGACAACATTTTAAACAGTAGCAGAACATTTTTTATTTCAAAATAATAACACTAATTAATTATGGAATTTTAAATCTATTAGTGCCATCTCACTACTTTAAGTAGTTTCGTAATCTCCTTTAACGGAAAAATAGAAATTTGACTATCAAAATTTCATAGCGGGAAGTGGATCCCATGACATTTACTACAACCTCACATTAATGACGGATTTGGCCTTTATAAACTCATTAGGTAGACCTCCAATGTCAATCACTTCATGTAACTCATGGTCCTTGTTCAGCCTTAAATGCTCAAATAATTAACTTTACAAATGGCAGTGTTAAACGGTGCGTATTGGGGAGGAAGCTTAATAAGTAAAGAACACATTTCCTTGATCTTGGCTCAGAAAAATGAAATATATGACAGAATGTAGCGCTGCGAGGCTAAGTTGTTCAGCTTATTTTAAGCAAGTTAATCACCATATATAATATGTCCCGGGTCTTTGTCCGATCGATGATGTTGATGATTTGCAATTCTTTTGATTCATTTTCTTCACACGTTGATCACTTTATTCAACTTGTTTTTAAACTGCAAATTTGATTCAACTTTGGATCCTGCCATGTGGAGATTAAACAATTCCTGTAGGCTTCTAGCTAGTAATGTCCCTTCATTGTCAATTAGGACCATTGATTGTCAGACAAATATGGAATATTTATTCAAATTCTTTCTGCTATTTTATAAAAAGGAGACGCTTTTAACTCCAGAAATATAAATTTTTTCCTTTATATGTTCTTTGATCTTTCTCATGTCAATTGTTTGTACAGTATTGTGTTTTAATGAGATAACTCCTCAAGTAGGGGCAAAACCATGAGTTTTTCTGAGGAAAATTTATAATTGTTGATGGTGGTTTTTCACCCCCCAAGAAGTCAGCATCCGGAGGAAGGGCAAGAAAAGAATTTCCATTTACGATGATGAGTTTTATGATTAACAGAGAAAAAACCCAAGGTCCTCGTTAGGGACAGATCGGACAGAAGGGCCCGAGCCTGAGGCGCAGAATTGATCCGACCAGAGAAGGTCAAGATCCGACCAGAGGAGGTCATGTTCCGACCAGATGAGGTCATGATCCGACCAGATGAGGTCATGATCCGACCAGAGGAGGTCATAATCCGACCAGAGGAGGTTATGTTCCGACCAGAGGAGGTCATGTTCCGACCATAGGAGGTCACGTTCCGACCAGATGAGGTCATGTTCCGACCAGAGGAGGTCATGTGCATCATCCATAAAGCTGTGATGTGACTATAGCAACTTGGAAGGTGATCCTCTGACACACACCGCGTGGACGAATGATACAGGCTGTCATCATAATTTTTGAGTATGGCAGTGTATAAAACAGAGTGATTTGATGGGGACTCAGAGGGCAGGCTTGCTTTCGGTGAGGTAGTTGGGGCAGAGAGCCCGTCAATCGGCCGGAAATTCACGTGGCTGACGTCATAGAAATATGGGAACAATATTACTTTTTCTTAGTATTTAAAGGGAGAGTAAACACATTTGTAAATGTTAGCAAATTTTTTATTCAAGCACCACTTGTAAGAAAACACCAAGAAAACAGCTCGGTATCATACGACCACCCTTTAAAAGAGGTCGGCCGAGCTCGGTTCAGTTATAAAATCAGTATTCCACTTTGTTGCCGTGGACGTAGGTTGGATCCATTCCGCCGAACCACGTAAAACCCTCTTGTCAATTTTGTGGTTGTTTTGTCTTTTGCCAAATTTGTTTTTGGTCTCCCATAACCAAACAAATTCACGGTTGGAAAAGGATTATTCTAGGAGCGGTATTCCAAATTTTCCCCTGGAACAAAAATCACCCGTCAACAGTTGGCGCCGTCTGTGAGGACAGGACAAAAAGCAACTTGCGTAGTGAGACAATGGTAGGAGACGGGAACTACAGATCTTCGGAGGGTTCAACGACTGAGTGGATGGAGAGAATGGAAGAAAACATGAGAAAGGAAATGGAGACAAACCAGGCCTCCATGAAGGCCTTGATGGAAAAGCTGGAAAGACTAGAAAAGATGAACGATGAAAAGTTGGAGGCTGGTCCAAGCCAGATGAGAGATGAGATAGCGAAGGCAAAGAGGGTTGTAGGCCTGGGCGGAGATGATGAGCCTGGGAGGAGGGATCTCCAGAGGGTGAGATCTGTAGTGGAAGCCGGAGCCTTACCGACTGAAAGAGTTTGGGAAGAAGAAGATGAGAGGCAAACTCCGGAGTCTTCCAGTAACAGCCCACGTTTTAAGAAGGACAGACATGGAAGACATGATGGGGAAGATCGAGAGATGTCCAGCCACGGCGGACGTCGTGCTCGAAGTAGCAGGCGTGAAGAAGCCCGTGGGAGGCAACGTGATAATACTGACGACCAGATGAAGGATTGGTTCGGGAAAGAAATGAGAAAGTGGGAAGAAAATATGAAGGCCGATAAAAGAGATGGTCATGATGGAGAAGTGGCCTCCCCCTTCACAGAAGGAATCTTGTCAGCAGAATTCCTTAGACGGTTCACCATGCTGTCTACAGACCCCTACAATGGTCATACCGACCCCAAAACCCATGTCGAAAGGTTTATTTTGCTAATGGAGGTTCAATAGATGGTGGGAGAGGCCATCTGCAAGGTGTTCCCTTTAACCCTGGGCGGACCGGCAATTTTATGGTTCAGAAGTTTGACTCCATGGAGCATCAGTAGTATCTCTCAGCTGAAAAAATCCTTTGTTCAGCATTTCAAAGGGTCATGTGTGCCTAGGAAGACGATTGGGTCATTAAAGATAATGAAGCAGAAGGATGATGAGCCCCTCAAAAGTTTTGTTGACCGGTATAATAGCTTGGTGTTAGAGGTAGGGGCATATGAATCCCCGGAGGCCTTGGAAAGTTTTAAGGGAGCTCTCAAGATTGGGAAATTGTGGTCATGCCTGAGGATCCAAGAGATACCAGACTATGCCACAGCTTTGGAGCATGCAAGAAAATTTATGCTAATAGAGGAATAGGAGAATATTGCCCGAGGAGGGGGCACCCGGAGGACCAAGATACTCAGGTTGGAAAATCAGCGGGATTTTGGCAGAAATATGAGGAGTCCAGTCTCGAGGTAGAAGGATCTCATGCCAACGCCTCAGGATAATCAAGTTCAAGAGAATAGGTCGTATGTCCAAGTCAACCATGTCGCGGGGGGGACAGTGTGCACCCCACTGAACAGACCTATGGCCCAGATAGTCCGGGAAATCCAGGATAAAGGTCTATTGGCTGAGCAGGACATAAGGAGGTTCCCGATTGAGGAGGAAAACAACATGGCTTATTGTATGTATCATAATGTAAGGGGACATGCCACGAATGGATGCAGAGACCTGCGGGAGCAGGTGGAAGACCTGGTAAAAAAGGCTATCTGGATGAATGCATAGACCAAGTGGCTGTGGAGGCAGACCAATGCTGATAGTGACAGTCATCAGGTCGGGTACTTGTAATGCTGAGATGCTGAGAGGATATTTTCAGTAGAGTCTCTCTTATAATGACCCTCAAAGAGTTGTAAGAATGGCAGTAAATCCCAAGAATATGAGTAAGACTTTCCATTTCTTAAATAAACACTTGTTTATCCATGCTTGTTTATTATGGCCCACATAGAGACCGAGGTGTTTTATGGCTCGGTTCTGCTTTAATACTGCTGAGACCGAGGTGTTTCATGGCTCGGGTCTGCTCTAGTACCGCCGAGGCCGATGTGTTTTATGGCTCGGGTCTGCTTTAGTACCGTTGAGGCCGAGGTGTTTTATGGCTCGGGTCTGCTTTAGTACCGACGAGGCCGAGGTGTTTTATGGCTCAGGTATACTTTAGTACCGTCGAGGCCGAGGTGTTTCATGGCCTGGGTCTGCTCTAGTACCGCTGAGGCCGATGTGTTTTATGGCTCGAGTATGCTTTAGTACCGCCGAGGCCGAGGTGTTTTATGGCTCGGGTATGCTTTAGTACCGCTGAGGCCGAGGTGTTTTATGGCTCGGGTCTACTTTCGTACCGAGGCGGATGTGTTTATGGCTCGGGTCTGCTCTAGTACCGCCAAGGCCGAGGTGTTTTATGGCTCGGGTCTGCTCTAGTACCGCCGAGGCTGATGTGTTTTATGGCTCAGGTATGCTTTAGTACCGCCGAGGCCGAGGTGTTTCATGGCTCGGGTCTGCTTTAGTACCGCTGAGGCCGAGGTGTTTTATGGCTCGGGTATGCATGGGGTCAGAGTTTCTCCCTCATGACCAAGTGTTATTGGCATAATGAGAGAATATTCTCTTGTGACCAAGTTTTTATTTGTGGCTCGGGGTCGGGTTACGTCCCACTGATGCCTTAATATCTTCGATTGGCACGAGGCTGGGTTACGTCCCTCCAAAGCCCTATTATTGTGTTAATGGCCAAGTGTTATTGTCTTTTGTTATACAAGACTTTGCAGAATATTCCTTCTGGAATCTCGAATTAGAGGGCATGGCTCGGAAGAGGAGAGCTGAGATGGTGAACCCAGTCTCAGATTTTTAACTAAGGGTCAACCAGTGCTGATTCAGGTCGGCATCAGATGTCCAAGTGTTGAAAAGGTACCACAAGATATCAGATTAAAGCAATATGAGGTGCCCATGAGAGTATCAGTTTGAGTAAATTAGATTGGTCTCCGGTTTCATGCACCATTATCTTTTTTATAAATTTCTTGCATCAACTCGCTAACTCGTTGATGCCGAGAACTAGGGGACGGATGTTGATGGTGGTTTTTCACCCCCAAGAAGTCAGCATCCCGAGGATGGGCAAGAAAAGAATTTCTTGCCTCGTTGATGCCGAGAACTAGGGGACGGATGTTGATGGTGGTTTTTCACCCCCAAGAAGTTAGCATCTCGAGGAAGGGCAAGAAAAGAATTTCTGCTTACGATGATGAGTTTTGTGATTAATAGAGAAAAAAACCAAGGTCCTCGTTAGGGCGAGATCAGACAGAAGGGCCCGAGTCTGAGGCGCATAATTGATCCGACCAGAAGTGGTCATGATCCGACCAGAGGAGGTCATGATCCGACCAGAGGAGGTCATGTTCCGACCAGAGGAGGTCATGATCCAACCAGAGGAGGTCATGATCCGACCAGAGGAGGTCATGTTCCGACCAGAGGATGTCATGTGCATCATCCATAAAGCTGTGATATGATCCTCTGACACACGCCACCGCGTGGATGAATGATACAAGCTGTCATCATAATTGTTGAGTATGGCAGTGTATAAAATAAAGTGATTTGATGGGGAGTCAGAGGGCAGGCTTGCTTTCGACGAGGCAGTTGGGGCAGAGAGCCCGTCAATCGGCCGGAAATTCATGTGGCTGACGTCATAGAAATATGGGAACATTATTACTTTTTCTTAGTATTTAAATGGAGGGTAAACACATTTGTAAAGGTTAGCAAATTTTTTATTCAAGCACCACTTGTAAGAAAACACCAAGCAAACAGCTCGGTATCATACGACCACCCTTTAAAAGAGGTCGGCCGAGCTCGGTTCAGTTATAAAATCAGTATTCCACTTTGTTCCCGTGGACGTAGGCTGGATCCATTCCGACGAACCATATTAAACCCTCTTGTCGATTTTGTGGTTGTTTTTTCTTTTACCAAATTTGTTTTTGGTCTCCCATAACCAAACAAATTCACGGTTGGATGAGGATTATTCTAGGAGCGGTATTCCAAATTTTCCCCTGGAACTAAAATCACCCGTCAACAATAATATTTAAAGGTTTAATTTATAAATTTAGGATGATATTCTGATTATTATTTAGTATTAAAGGCTAAAAAAAATTTCAAAGGGCCACCTGATATATAAGAGACTTCCCTTATTCTCAGGCTCTTTTTTAAGGTAAGTTTCCCATTAGATGAGATGAAGAAATAAAGGATTTCTGGAAAATAAGAATGAATAAGGATTTCAACCAAAGCCATTGCTTCTTCGATTAGCAACCCATTGCTTGCTTCAAACTTCTTTGGTTCCCAAATCTTAATCTCACCTCCAACTCCCAAAACAACAAAATTATCACCAGTTAGCTGCACATTTTTTTCAAGGACCAAAAGATTACACAAGCAATTCTCCAAAAAGAATCCAGCAATGTATCATCATCAGAAGTCTCTAAGCAAAAAACAATTACAATTGAACCTACTCTAGTTGTTTTGCTCTTGTCTTCAATAACCCCACAAGTTCTGGCCATAAACAACACATCTTCGCCATTGATCCAAGCCCAACTGTTCGCGATTTTGTATAGTACGCAAGTACATGTATCGTACAAGTAGTATAAAAATACTGATTCCACGAAGAATTGTTATTAATGTGTAATACTAAGGTTTTATCAATCTGAATCTTATTTACACTAATGATTTTGAAGAAAGAGGTATTAACTACTAAATCAAATGAAAAGAAAAATAAATTTAAACAAAAGAAAGTAGCAAGGTAAGAAAAACCTAAGATCATAATTTCCTCATAATAATCCCTTAAATCTTTCTCCTCTCTTTATAATTGATCAATTATAATGCATTATTAACATATAACATGAAATTATCTACAAGCTTCTTCCGATGGTCGAGTAGAAACATCAGCTTAATTCAATTACCTATATTTTTATAGTAATTAATCTAAGCCAAATTCATTATGATCAAGTTCTAATTATGGCTAAGCATGCCTTGCAGGTATATTCCTATCCTGCACAGAAATCTATTCAATAGAATGAGATCATACGTTATCAATTCATAAGGCTAAACAAAAATTCTCTTCTCCAAGTTCCTTAGGATTTACCACAACTATCATATTGTTGGCCAAGCAATAGAAAATATTAAGCATAGAAAATGATAAACAATCCACATAAAAGGTCACAAATCAATCATAAAAGAGATTCAATTTAATAAAAGTTCATATTGGGTTCTATTGCAATCCTAAAACAAGATCTAATTCATGATGAAGAAGATAAACAAAATTATCATGATATTCAACATAATAAATAACAAAGAATGGATAAAGAAAACAAATCATGAAGGTTATCAATCTTCAATATCCAAGTTCTTCAATCTTCTCTTCTTAATCTTTATTTGAATTTCGTGTTCTTGATTGTTATTGAATGATTGATGTGTTTAGAGAGTGTTTTATCCTCAAAAGAGGCTTATTTGACTCTCCAAAAACGTATGTGAAATAACCTTAGACGTTCCCCTTTTATAGATATCATTAAAACCAAGTTTCTTATTCGCTTTCGGAGTCTTCCGTATCAATGTCGTAATATTTGGGTCTCAATATCGCGACATTAGAGGATGTTACAACATTGGGTTACTGAGTTAAATTTTCTCCCTGACTTAGAATGTCGCAACATTGAGTTAATCAATTTTGCAACATTGCATCACTTTAAATTCAAACTAGATTTTTACCATAATAGAGTCTGATTTAGTCTTCGATATATGATATAAAATTATATATAATTGAGTTTTCTTTCTGATGCAACTTGAATTGCCTCATTTGGACATCGTATGGAAAAAGTATGGCCAAAATACTGAAGGTTATGCAAATTAGGAAGTAACCGGTGCAAATCAGGAATTTCGGATTTTTCACTCCTTTTAGCTTAATTTTTCATATAATGCATCCTAAACAATAAAAAAAATATTAATGCATTTAACACAATCAAGAACATAATTTATGAGGAAAATTAATGATAAATACACTTGAAAAGTGTATATTATACGCACTCATCACCAACCCACTAAACCAAATCCTTCAAATTCTTCACCTTTCAATCAAAACCTGTTACTAACGGCGCCTAAACCAGAGTCTCAATCTTCTTACCTTCCCGAAGGCAGCCAAGGGTGCTCCGACGAGTTCTCGAACGCCGTTAAAAGAGGTAAAGTTGAAAGGGTTAAGTTCCATAAAGACGATTATGCCCTTCAATTATCGGTCGTCGTGCCATTGTGATTGGTCATGTAAGTGCCCTAATTATTACCTATTATTCCCAACAAGATACCTTAGTGTAATTGCAGTAGCAGTTCAAGGTCCAACAATATTCAGATACATGTGATACAATTATAGTATACCTAAACTGTCAAATCTCAGCCCTAAATATGTTGGGGTCAGGAGCAGCAGAAGGCGCGATTCAGGCGAAATCACACCTTTAAAAAAATTTCAACTTACCGAATAAATTATTCATATGGGATAAATTATGCAATATCCCATATGAATAATTTATTCATATTTCACCTATACATATTTATTCGATATCAAATATGGACATAAATAATTTAGAAATACCACGAAATTTTTTCGAAAATGTTTTTCCGTAAAATAACATAAAACGTGTTTTTATCCAAACCGACCAACCAATACATATTGTTAGGGTCAAATCAGAGGTGGCGCAGCAGAAGGAGCGCGGTTCGGGCGAAATCGTAGTTTAAAATTTTTAAACTTACGAATAAATTATTTAATATCCAATATTAATAATTCATTCATATTTCACCTAAACGTATTTATTCGATATCAAATAACGACATAAATAATATAGAAACATCGCGAAACTTTTATGAAAACGTTTTTCCGCAAAATAGCATAAAACGCGTTTCCGGCCGAACCGACCGACCAATGCTCATAGGGACTGCCCAGGTCAGCCCCTAAAATATTTGGACAGTACGTAGGCTGCCTGAACAGTACCAGTTCGCTGTTTGGGCTGCAGTTACTCGGTAACTCCGTTTTTCACGCATTTTCACTCTGAAATAATTTGCGATAAATATTTTTCTTAGGTAATTAAAATAAACTAATTTATTCTAATTACTCAATTAATAAAAACTGAATTTTTATCTGAAAAATCAGATTTATCATTAATTGCAATAAGACCCCAAAGATTTGCAATTTAATCATTTTAGTTTTTAAATATGTCAATTACATATTTAATTGATTTCAAATCAATCCCAAAATAATTTTTACAATTTTGCAACAAAACCATAAACTTTTCCAGATTTGCGCAAACTGCCCAGTAATTTTCCAGAATTACGAAACAGCCCCTGAACTTTTCATTAATTGTAATTTGGCCCAATTTGTTCAAAACACATCAAGATCAAATCCAATCAATCCCAAATTTGACATACATCAAATATACATCAAATAATAACATATATATGAAAAGCCCCAAAATTTGAGTGGGTTAAGAACCGTAATTTCACAAATTACTCAAATTGGGCAATTTACATTAAATTGATAAAATTCAATACTTTAATCTTCAAATTACCACACCAATTAAATCTCACCATCATGAAATTAATCAAGAACAATTCTAGGCTAATTATTAATGGCTAATTAACTCTAGAATGGCAACTTTAATTTTCTAATTAATTTATTAAGCTCAATTACACTAATAAGCTTTATAAATCAATTATACATGCTAATTACATCCAACAAGCTTTGAACAAATTTAATTACAAACTTAAAGAGTATAGACATAATCTTAACAACACAATTTGAAGTTAAGAATATTTGAAACAATTTTCATGTTGAAGGAAATAAAGAAATACTTAATAATTTTTCAAAAATGCTTAAGCTTTTCCTTTTGTTTTCCTCCAAATGCTCTCCACTCTTCTTTGCAATTTTTGTTTCATAAACTTGTGTTTTTGCTCTCTGGAAACTTATTGAAAAACCAACAACCTTTTTGCCTTTTGTTTTTCCTTTTACGTAAATGCCATTAATTAAAACAAATAAAAATAACAATTATTTTAATTTGTTTAAATACCATTAGTGCACCTTTTCATTTACTTTAATAAAGCAAATAAATGTGTTCCAATGGCATTAAGCCATTTACAAACTTTAATAAAGCATAAATCATTACAAATATATTTGTAATATTAATTAATTATTTATTTAACAATTAAATAATAAATATAAATATCTCAAATATATGTATTATATTTACATTAAATATCTCAAATACATATATTAATGATATATTTTAAATATCACAATTTGATATTTAATTAATGTGTATTTAATAATATCAAATATTAAATACAAATACACATTAATTCGGAAATGACCGTTAGGTCCCGATTGCATGTATTTTTCGTTTAACCGTTAAACGAGTTATAAATAATCAGTATTATTTATAGCAGTTGCCCTAGTGCTCTACGAGTATATTTCATTAGTGAGACTCTCTAGATTCAGGCATATCCGTCACGAAATCTAATTTCGTGTCCATAATTCACCCACCCCATAAATTATGATGATCACGGATAAACTCGCTAAATCATACAGGTCGAGGTCACTGCATACGTATAATCCCTCCGTCACAGGTATCTGGATTATCCCAGAGATATAGATATAAACGTCAAATCTCTATAGGAATAATCTCGTCGACGTATCAATTAGCAATCTCTAAATAACATTCGAAACTCTCTTCCGAAGTATATTATGACCATAGATTTAATAGATTGCTAATCACAAATGGACTACCTATGCTCTGTACACAGAACTGACGGATCCTATCTTGATACACACAGGATATCATGAGCATGAGTCCACACCCAACGAACAGACGGAGGTCTGATCTAAATAGATCGGTGACGTGATTGCCATCTAAGTGTGGAGGATAACTCATACATCCACATTCCTATTGACGTTGGTGTACCATCTATTAGGAAATCTTCGGTGAGTCGTTCAGTGTTTATCAAATAAACACCTACACGTCTATACGAGTCTCCCAAGACTCATGGTTCATTGGGATAAACCATCGGACCAAGTCCGATATATGACATGTACTGGTCTCAACGGATTTTACTAACCGACCCGTGTCAGCAAATCTTGACCAGGAACTTAATTTCAGGATATACAACTTATAGTGACACTTCACAATGTCAATTACAAGCTATATTGTAATTGACCAACTACGTTGTAAATCCTAGGGTCTTTGTCTAATGTATATACATATCACTAAACTAGATTTAGTTTCAATCTAATCGAAATTAGATCGAATACGTATATAAAAGACAAGAGGTGCTTCCATTAAAATAGTAATATTATGGAAAAAAATGTATTTTTCGTATTCATGAATCAAACATAAATACGATCGGGATTGGCTCTCAGAGCACCAACCCTAACAATTTCTCCCACTTGCTCTAGTGACAATCCATGATATCATATACACATCCTAATGTGTATCACATACTCATGGCCCTCAAGAACTCACCTAGCGCTCAAGAGGTAGGTAATAACAAGTAAGCCTGCTATGAATTGTTGAGTTTGTCCAACAAACACACTCATTTTCCTTAGCAAGGATCATTCATATTTTTGTAGAAACTAAGTTCTACATAACGTGTTACCCAAATACTCAACGAGTACACTTCATATTGTGAGACTCTCTAAATTTAGGTTTATCCGTCACAGAATCAAATTTCGTGTCCATAATTCACACACTCGTAAATTATGACGATCATAGATAATCTCGCTAAACTATGCAAGTCGAGGTCATTCCATACGTATAATCCTTTCGTCACAAGCTATCAATATTATACCGTGGATATAGATAGGAACGTCAAATCCCTAAGGTATAATATAGTCGACTTTCAAATTTACGATCTCTAAATAACATTTGAAACTCGCTTTCGAAGTATATCACGGTCATGGATTTACTAGATCGTAAATACGTACATGATACTCATGTCATGTACACAGGACTGACGGATTCTATATAGGGATGGTAATTTCTCCCACAAACCCGTAAAACCGTAAAAACACACCCGCAATGGGTAGGATTTAGTAAATATTTAAGCGGGTTTGGTGCGGGTTGGGTAATTTAAAACAAAACTCGCTGCGGGTTTGGTGTGGGTTTGGTAATTAAGCAAAACCAGTGGATACTCACTGCGAGTATCCGCTACCCGCAAGTTTAATTCATTTTTTGTTTTATATCTTTAGGGCAAAAAAATTTCTCATATAAAAGGATTCACTAACTTATAATTTTTGAATTGCTCTCTCTTAATATTTTTGAATTGTTTTTGGTCATGGTTCAATAATCTTGATGATATGAATTTAACATAATGAAGGATATTCAGCTAGTGATTCATGGATGTAATTGATATAATATGAATTTGACAATATGTTATAAATATTTTAAATTTTTATTTATGTGTCATAATTTACAAACTGTCAATTTTTTTTGTATGTTATGAAAAAATATCATTGTTTAATTAAAACTATTATATTATTAAGAGAGTAAGGGAATTCAATATTTTAAAAACCCGTAAAAAAATTTGCTAGGTACCAGTGCGGGTTTGGTAATTTATTTTTATATACGGGTGCGGGTTTGGTAATGAAAATTAAAACTCGCAGCGGGGTATGGTGCGGGTTTGGTAATTTATTTACATATGCGGGTGCGGGTTTGGTAATGGCAAACCTGCACCAAACCCTACCTACTGTCATCTTTAATTCTATCTGATACATGATATCATGAGCATCAGTCCACACCCAACGAGCAGGCGAATGTCTGATCTAAATAAATCGGTGACGTGACTGCCATCAAAGTGTGGAAGATGTCTCATATATCCACAGTGGTATCTCAAGTCGAATGACCACTATGCTACTCGACTCGAGAAGATTCATATTGACGTTGGTGCACCATCTATTAGGAAATCTTTGGTGAGTCGTTCAGTGTTTATCAAATAAACACCTACACGTCTATACGAGTCTCCCAATACCCATGGTTCATTGGGATAAACCATCGGATCAAGTCTCGATATACGACATGTACTGGTTTCAGCGGATTTTACTAACCGACATGTGTCAGTAAATCTTGACCATGAACTTTATTTGAGAATATACAACTTATAGTGACACTTCCCAATGTCAATTACAAACTATATTGTAACTGCGCACTACGTTGTAAATCTTGGGGTCTTTGTCTAATATATATATATATATATATATCACTAAACCAGATTTAGTTTCAATCTAATCGTAATTAGATCGAATACGTATATAAAAACAAGAGGTGCAATCATATATATGTAATATTATGGAAAAATGTATTGTTCATATTCATGAATCAGACATAAATACGATCTGAATAGGCGTTCCGAGCACCAACCTTAACAAAATAAACTTTTGGGATATAATAATCACGTAACTAATGATCATATTTAGTAATTTCACTCTTGAGATGATTCATTTTGGAGATCTAAATAATAATTCTCTGAATAATGAATTCATCAAAGGGATGAGAGTTATTTATAAAAAGTGAAACTCTGACATATTAAAATTAATGGGATTTAATTACAACTCTTTTTTTGGAAACATTGGAAATCCCGTCGGCAAGCCACCCAATTCAGGCTTAAGCGAAGTAGGTAAAACCTTCGGCTGCCCCAGGATCTTACAAGAAGTGCACTCCCTGAATTTGAACCTAGAACTTGAGTAACCAAATTATAATTCTTATGCCACAAAGTCACACCCATTGGAGGCAATTTAATTACAACTCACTTATCTTAACATGCAAACGTGCTACTCAATAAGTGGAATTAATAACGATAAAGTACTAGTACTTTGCGTGCATCCGGACAAAACATTCATCCGGATGTCCGTATTAGAAAATCATTATATATATATATATATATATGGTGTTCTGATTGAAAATGCAATATTAGAAGGGGGATTCAAACAACACTGTTCATTATTTGAGATCTGTTTTTAGAGGGAATTTCGTCCAGTTTATGTTACTTCTGTACTTTGACGGACAAAATTCGAAACATATAGCTGTAATTGTTTGCCAGTTTATTTCTAGTTGAAAAACATTGCACAATGATAAATCTTCTGTATTACAGGTGCACTCCAGAGGAAACTTTGAAAAAATTGCTAGAAGAACACCAGGTTTTACTGGAGCAGACTTGCAGAACCTGATGAATGAAGCAGCCAGACGACGAGATATCTGATGATCTTGAGAGGATCATTGCTGGACCAGAGAAGAAAAATGCAGTTGTCTCAGACGAGAAAAATAAAATTAGTTGCGTAATTATTATTCACTTTCTTCAGGGTCTGAGCTCATTTTGTGTTTAACTATCTATGCACATCCAAATTGCAGAGGCTGGCCATGCTTTAGTTGGAAAACAGCATATTCAAGCACATCATTGACATCCTTCACAAGCTTGAAAGATGGAGAAGAATTCATGAGCCTTTTCATTGATGGAAAAGCAGAGTTATTATATATATATGTTGCCTAATTGTACATGTAAGCATCAGAATTCAGATCCATGTTGTATTATAATTTTCTCCATGGCATGAATATCATATCTTACAATCCAAGTTGGGGCAAGGTACAGATCGACTGATTAATTATTGCACAACAGAGAAGTATAGAACGAGTATATCACTCCCTGTATGGTCCATTTTGGAAGAAAACCATATTCCTAATTTCAAAATTACATTTAAAAAAAAAAAAAAAAAAAAACGCCATATGTTTTCTTACAATCACAACATTGATTGAACACAGGTTACAAAAGAATGTTACAGTTTCTCAGGACCCTCTCCCACTCCGTTGCCTTTTTATTTCTAATGAGGCAGCCTCCTTCAACATATCGGCTCCATCCTTGTGCATGTCCAGCTTCGCAAGGGCAACAGCCTGCATGTAAAATGCTGTGGACCAGTCGGGATAAACACATTGTGCTTGCATTGCATCTCGAAGTGCAGCATCTGGCTGGTCACACATAAGATGGCAAAGACTTCTTCGTGCATAGACTGTTGGGGAAACCATGGTTCCCACATCTATGAACTGCACATACAACATCGTAGAAACAGTAAGAATTAACCAATCACTAGAACATACTTTAACCAAGCTTATCTTGATTTTTATCTTCAATCAATCTTTTTAGGTTTTGAATTGGGAGTAAGTCTGTATGATTAGGGCTAAATTTCACAAAAATCAAATCTATCATCCCGTCTAACAAATGTAATAAAATTCCAACATTCGTTTTTTTAGGCAAAGAATCAGACCTAAGACCTATGCCACTCCACACTTTCACACAAATATCAGTATGTGTATGTAATACAACTCCCAAGAACTTAACACAAGTATATTATATGACTTGTTCCCAAAAATATAAATAAATAACAAAAGTCAGTATTGGAATAATGAACAAAAGGTATGGTGTGGCACTTAGTATAAGAATGCCAGTTCTTATCCCCCAAGAAACAAATACATACCTGAGAATAGCAATCTATAGCAGTTTTAAATTCCTTCTCCCGGAATGCCACATCCCCGCGCTTTCTGGCCTCCAACATATCTCTCATTTGTTGGGTCCACTCTTGAAAAGACAACTGTACGAATCCATAAAATAAGAAGAAGAAGAAAACATTTAGTATATCATTCCAAATAACATCTGAAGATCTGCATTAGAACATTTCAGTTACCTCATTGGTTCCCTCATCATCTTTGTAGTGTGTCATCACCAAGATCTGGTGGATGGCTGTGAGGTCCATCCGTGAACAAGCATCGCCCATCGGAGAACGAGGGTGCTGCGGAGTAGGAGGTGCTTCCTCTTGCCTTGGAATTCCCAGCATGACATAAGATGGAACCTGTAAGCAAAAACTTATGAACCTCAAATACCGATGAAATGCTGAAAGCTGTCATCTATTAATATACCACTAACAGTAACACCCCCTTTACTGCATGCCCTAAAACCAATTAACAAGTGTGTACAAAAAGCAGTCCATCCAACTTCAGAAGAGCAAGAACCATAAAGACAGAAAGCCAAACTTGCGAATTTCTGGCAACAATGAGGAGGCTTTCCAAGTGCATAACCTCCAGATTATAGAGACCCAACATCAGGCAAACAGTTGGAAAGAAGCCGACACAAGCATGTCATGCCAACTTTCAAATATCCTACTGGTAGAAAGAACTCCCAGCTAACAATCAGCAGCTAACTCAAAGTATACAGAATATAAAAAATTGTGTATACAAAATACTCCATCCCTCGAGGACAGATAAATCAGAGTTGTGGCAGACAGTTGCGACAAGAAGTTGACTATTATGACAAGAAATAGTATCATGGATCAATTATAAGAAATAGTATCATGGATCAATCATACTCATAATTAAAAAACGTCTGGATCTGATCCCATATTGGATTTATATTCGAATTGATAATATTTAAATCAAAAACATTATTAAGGGCACAAATGGCAGTAGCGAGAATGCGTCAAAGCAGAGATCTTACATCAGGTCTATTTTGTAGGGGAGCAAGTGTAAAAACAAGATCTTTTGTATTTGGCCGCTCCCTAGGTTCATATTGCAAACACCGCGAAGCAAGATCAAAGACCACTGTGGCCTCTTCAGATGAAAAGTTTCCCTCCAAATGTGAATCCATTAAGAGAAGAATATTTTTTCCCCGTATCATATCAAGTGCCTACAGATAAATAAGTTAGAGAACAGCAAAACAAAATATGCAGAAATCACCTTTCCCACATTAACCAAAAACATCAGCAATTATGTCAATGAGGCCACTCA
Source organism: Zanthoxylum bungeanum (assembly GCA_019454045.1). Lineage (NCBI taxonomy): Eukaryota > Viridiplantae > Streptophyta > Magnoliopsida > Sapindales > Rutaceae > Zanthoxylum > Zanthoxylum bungeanum. The sequence goes on along the minus strand of SKCR01041365.1, from coordinate 438,278 downwards.
CTAATGAAGAAAACAAGAGAGTAATGTAATAAAGTTTTGAATGGCAGGTTAAACATGATTCTAATAAACTCAAACTCCATTACGTCTCATCACAGTCTTTATCTAAATACTTATGATAGACCGCCAATTTACTGAATGCACCATTAGTTACAGCATCAAAGACCAAGCTCAACAGTCTCAACCCCGAGTTTAAATTTGATGGATACAGTGTTCAAAACAACCACGTCCCATATCATATGAACAGAAATTGAAGGTTATTACCCTAAAACACCCAAATCGTAAAATTCACTGAGGATATATCTAAAACCAAGACAACCCCAATTAAGCCAGTGGCAACACAAAACTCTCAGTCAAAAAACACTTGAACTGAAGGCAGCAAACAGCAATAGGCCATTTTGATTTTATAACCCTAATTACCAAATAGTTGGTTAACTAGTCCATAAAAATATAGGTATCAAAAGAATATTGTCCAGCAAAAAGGTTAAAATCCATTGACAGTTTCTTTCTCCCAAAATCAGAACCATAAAACACATGTTTGTTAAAGCTTACTAGGGAAAAATAAGTTACTTACATGACTTGGGGGAATATGCTTTCCGCTGAGAAGATCCAAAAGGACAGTCCCAAAGCTGAAAATAACACTTTCTGGAGTTACCCTTCCTACATTATGGATACATATAAATTGGAATTGGATACATGCAAAGTTATCTTAAACCAATATAGAAGATTGAAAAGTAAATATGTCCATGGGATATGTAGATGAAAGTAGTTACCATTTCTTAGATATTCTGGAGGTGTATAGGCAAGATTTGTGCTATAACTTTTTCCGTCGCTGCTGTTTTTCATCAAGCCAAAACACGAAAGCCGGGGATCACCATTCTGCCAAAATCATCCACAAAATTACCTACTTTGCTCATGCAAAATCCAAAATATCCATAAATAACAGCATCTTAACACAATAAAAATGATAGAGCTACTCAAACCAAAGTATAAACAAAGAATAGGTCACCTCATCAAAGAGAACCCTATAGGCGTTCAAATCATGGTATAATGGACGTCCTTCACTACTGCAATAATCTAAAGCTTCAGCAATATAAAAAGCAACTCTAAGACGCATTGCCCACTCAATGGTTTGATTCTCCCCTATCAATGTAAACAATGAAATATGAATCAAAAGTTATGGCTGTGAATTAGATATTCCGAACTTAAAAACAATAATCCAATCTGAATACTACAAACACACAGAGATCATGAAAACAAGGACAGTTGATATATCTACATGGAAACTGATACAGAAAACAAGTAAGCTGACTGCAAATGAGAAGTAGCAAGAATTCACTAGTTTCTTTTTCCTTAATGTATTTTAAGCACAATTCACATCGTTGTGCCGAATTTTCATATTGTTGAAGTTTCTTCACACACCCAATGCCAAACATCAAGTTGGCATTCCAATAGCACAAGTGATGCAGCTTCCCCCATATGCAGAAAATGATACCTTGCAAAGCAATAACTTAGGGAAGGATTCTAACCGCTATGTTTCTACTTAATTTTCTAAAGTGTTTGGTGAACACTTCCCAACCACTCAGCAGCTGTGGATTAAAAAAAAGCAAAAGTTACCTTAATTATACAATAAAACGTAGTTTCTTTAGCAAACTTCCATTTAAAAGACAGAACTTACAAAAAAGAGTAATTGCATTAAAATTAAGGGGTCAATCAAACATTAAAAACCAGCAAATTTAAAACCCATACAGTGAAATAAATGTTTGGCAAGAGTATCATTCGGCATGTACTCGGCCACCAGCAACCTCTCATCACCATCACAGCAATATCCAATCAAATTCGCCAGCCTCTTATGCCTCAGCTTCCCCACACCCCACGCCTCGTCCTATTTTTTTTTTTTTTTAAATAAAGAAATTAGGAACCCAGGAAATGAAACAAATTGAATTTACATATAAAAAAATACTAATAAATGAAAATAAACGCCATACAGCAAACTGTTTGGCATCGGGCCAGGCGACTTTGGTGAATTTTTTAACGGCGATCCAACGGCGGTTATCATTTCCGTCATGGAGGCGGCCTTTGTAGACGACATTGGGAGCCTTCTCGCCGCTTTCGGATACGACAAAATCAGAGCTGAAGTTGTTCGTAGCGGCTTTGAGGTCGGCTAATGAGAACTCGGAGAAAGCCAGAGAGCCGTCTGAGCAAGCAGCGGCTCCGACGGAGCCAGCGGTACCATTAGAAGGCTGAGACGGATGATTAAGGTGATTTTGCTGTGGATTCTTGTTATCAACCGAGACGTGTCCTTTCAAGAAGGTCGATTCGCAACAGCCCATAACTCGGTCGAGTTGACTCAGAAGAAACAAAACCCCCAGCTCAGCTGCAGCAAAATAATAGTATTAGCTGTTTGGTTTTGTTTTTTGTTATTATTTTATTTTCTCGAAAGAGTTTTTGTTTGTGACTGAGTGAACCGCTCGCTCGCGTGGGTGAGTGTGAAAGAAAGATGATGAATTGAAAGCAGAGAGAGAGAGAGAGAGATTTAGTCAGCGTAGACTGCACTGCACTAGTTTTCCTTCCATCATCGTGCAATTACAATACATTCTCGTATTTTTTGGTTTCCTATAATGAAAGCCCCATTTTCCCCTTAATTTTGGTAGGTGAATAACGACGTATGATCTGTATTTTTCTCCAATTATTATCTTACAAATAATTTCTTAATATAAAATTAAAATTAAAAAAAAAAAAAAAAAACTTATGAGGTGTAATAATCTCTAATAATAATAATAATAATGATAATATAAATCTATATTCAAATAAATCTTTCCTAATATCAAAAGTAGGATGATTTAGTATTAAAAAGATAACGTAATTAGAAAATATAAACTCTTCTAAAATCTTCACTTATGAAATTAGTTTCTATTATAAGATAATAAGAGATATTGCTGACAATAAATAAACACTGTTAAAAAATAAATAATGGTTGAAATGATCTAAATAAACACACACTTATACTTTCTCATCACACCTATGTATGTCACAATTCCCTCGTTCCACTACCAACAATCCCTCCATAACTCCCCCCACGCACAAATGTCATAAATGACCCTTTTGTTATTGTTTCTCTTCTCTTCTCTTCTTCTTCTTTCTTGCTTGAACAATGATAGACAGCCACATCTCATGCATAATTTGTCATTCATAATTTCATTTTTATTTCTCTACCTCTAAATTTTAATTTTCCAATATAAACTTCTGTCTTGGTGTCTTGTGAGTGTGCTTTTGGGAATATGTCATCATTGTTATGTTTGTTTGTCTTCTTTTCTGAACCCAAAAAAAATATATATTTCTCTCTTATTAAAATTTTACATTATATATCATATTATTTATGTAAAAAAATAATAATATATTAATATTTTGTAGTGTAGTAAAAAATTATTAAATAAATAATAATTATATAAAATATAATTATATATGTCATGCGTATTGATTGAATATATCATGTCACCCTTATATTTATTTTATCATCTTGGATTGTCATTTTCATAAGGGGTATTTTTGTCTCATCGTCTCCTTGTTAACTCCTCACAATATTTTAGAACCCATTTGGAAGTGTGTTTTTTTTTTTTTGAAAAAGGATTATCATTAATAAAATAACTTAAGAAGTGAGAATACACCTAATATTTGAAGGAAAATATTTTTTCCATATAACAGGGTAATCAACGCTAATTGTTAGTTTTACAAGTGCGTGGGTAATATTGTTACAAAAACGGGAAGCAAAACAAACAAAAAATATATCTAACCTAACAAGCTTTTCAGTAATATCTTCAATGATCCACAGAATCTCCGTCATTGTGCCCTTCCTGTTAGAAATCAAATCCACAACCTGAGAACAATCGGTTTCCACTACCAGTTGGCGCAGGTTTAGTTCTTCCGCAATCTTTAATCCAAATCTTATGGCTTCAGCTTCCGCTATCCGGACATCCCCATTGAATAATAAACTTCTAATTGTTACGCATAAAGCCTCCCCATTTGGGAGTGTTTAAAAGGATAATAAAAGTTTTTTTTTTTTTGCCAAGAAACATTAGTTAAAATAGCACTCCTAAACTCAATATTAATCATGCTCCTTTTTACGCGCCATCCTCTTATTTGGTTTTTAAGTTGCAACAAAAGTGAATTGACATATAATTTGGTAATCATACTAAAATGATTGATTGAATAGATTATTTTACTACTACTTAATTAGGGATGCATGGTGTCCCAATTTATAAAGTAATTTGAATTTATTAATTAGTAAAAGATTAATATGATACACACAATCAGTTAATGTAGTATAAAAGAATCGTCCTATAAATATAAATGCATTTAATAAAAACAAAAAATAAATGTCACGTTGCAATCATATAATAGTATAGATTTTAGTATTAATGTAAATAAAATGATAAGTTGTACATTTCTCACCCATTCATTAACTCTATATTAATGTCTCAATTAGTTCTTTAATAGCCTATTACAAGCACACTCCGTCTATTAAATAATCACAATCTCTATGGAATAACTAATATCAACATTTTATCTGACCCTCAGGTTCAGTGACAGAAAACTTAAAATTTGATTATCATATCATGAGTTTTAGCTCAGGGGTGTATTTTTTTTTTATAAGAGCTAGGGGTGTTCATGGATTGGGTCAGGTCAGAATTTTACGAAATCTAATCGGGTAAAGTCACTCGAAATTGCAAACCCAAACCTGAAATTTGATTTGGTAAACCAGACCGGGTCGGGTCGGCCAAAAAAAAAATTATGTATTAATTTTTATGACATAAATACTAACTATTTTATGTCTCGAAATTTGTCATACATATAAAATTTCAAGATAAAAAAATAATAAATAACTGAAATAATAGTAAAAATTTTAAAAAAATAATAAAAATCTATTTTTTCGAGTCGAGCTGCGTCGTCAAACCCATGACCCGAAACACAAAAATCGGGTCGGGTCGAGTCAATCCGAAATTGCATTAATTTTTTTTAGAACCTGACCGGGTCGAGTCACATCAAGTTAAGTAACCGAAAATTTTATTTATTCTGTTTAAGTCCAAATTTAATATATTGACGGTCAGATTTTCAATGTTTACAAAAAAAAAAAAAACTTTATCTGTTTTGTAAGTGATCAACTTAGGTTGCAGGGCGTGTGTTCTATTAAAAGCCATCTAAATGTAAGAGATCCGGCATGTGGGATGTGGCAATTCATATATGATTAAAGCTTTTAATACAAACATAATGTATGTAATAAATTTAGTTTCTTATTTTGGAAATTTACATATTTGAAGGCTTAGCTAAATTAAAATTTTACATACATCACATTGATAATTATTAAATGCCGTATATAGTTATAATCTGACATCAAATCCCCAGACCTCTTATATTTGTGGATAAAGTAATTTAAAATATATATATATTAAGATAAAAAAAAATTGGATGAAGTAATTTTAAAATTCAAGTTCCTTACCATGATTAATGGAAGAACAATTTTAAAAATTTTAGACGAGGGAACATTGTTGACTGATGATTGTAATTTGACTCTTAATCGGTTTAGACGATCGCCTAATATCTTATCCCAAATAAAAGGTTCCATAAAAATTTATGTGTGTATATTTAAGTGTATTACATAATTATAATGGATTTGTATGTAAAAATAAAAAAAATTTTCATAATTAATTAATTAATTAATTATAATATAAAATTATTAAATTTTAGTAAACATTTACATTGATCGTTCTTAATTTCCAAATAAATAACATGATTATTTTATTATTCTAAAAATAATTATAATTAAATAAAGTCTCGTCATATTTTTTTCGCCTATGACCAAAAAAAAAAACTTGTCGTCCTGTACTTTAAAGAGAGTGGCTAGGCTGAGTGAAAACTAAAATAGAAAAACATGACAAAAAATGAGTGGTAATTTTATAGTAAACTAATAAAAAAAAAAGGGCACAATCAGTCTCTCAAGTCCACAATAGAGGTCCATCTCTATTCACACCAACCGACAAATTTATTTGCTTTTTGGTATAAGATCAGTTTGTTCTCTCTCAGGTTCAAGGTTCGAATCCCACTAGATGCATTTCCTTGGGGCCATATCCCTGGTGAGAAAAGTCAGCGACTTACCCTGATCTGTGTTGGGAAACTTTTGAGGGCACGAGGCACATGTCCCGAGAATTAGTCGAGGTGCGCGTAAGCGGGCCCGTACACCCCGATTATCAAAAAAAAAAAAAAAAAAAAAAAAGAAGCAATTTAATTGAATTATGCACGTAATTGCCTCTGTTATATAATACAAAACAGAAATTGACCAAACCTATTTATTGAAACACTCGGCCGGTGCTAGAGCTACAAGACAAAGGAAAGTATGATCCAGAGAATCTATCTGTTCCTGTGGAGGCTGTGAAGGAGTTGAGTTGGTACTCGTCGTGTAAATTTTTAATATATTTTTTTGTAAATATGTGTATGAATAGTTTTTTTATTATGAATGAAATATACAGTTTCATCGATATATTTTCTTTTAAATGGTAAAGATGTATAAGACCTAAGAATAATTAAATTATAAAGTAATTATAAAGGCGTCGCAATAGACATTGAGAAATATTATAACGGTATCATTCTTGAACATTTTTTTTTATCAAAGTTTACATTCTTAGTCAGTAAGTAAACCTGGGAGACCGGTACATATCGTATAACAGAATATTAGATTCCGGTGATTTATCTCAGTGAGCACGAGTATAAGGAGACTCGTGTAAATATGTAGGAGTTCATAGCCGATGAACACTGAACAACTCACGAAAGATCCATAATAGATGGTACGCTTGCGTCAATATGAGCATTCTCGAGTTAAGTAAGATATGTAAGTGTCCTATACATGCCAAGGATCTCTAAGGTTTGATTTGTGTGTGAATAAATCAAAAGGAGTTGCGGAATACTCACATTGATCGGCTTTGAATTTCAAAACTTTCGAAGGATGTAGGAGCTCCAAGCTTCGTCGTTGAATTCTAAACTTGAGGGTGAGTTTCCCTATCACCTTTACTTGACTCCTTTAAGTGCTAGCTTGATGAATTTTTGCCACAAAAATTCAAGAACAAGGGAGAGGGGTCACAGTTTTTTGAGGTAGAAGAGAGAGGAATAGTTGTTTTCAATTTCCAAAATTGGTGTGTTATGTTTTTTCAAAAACTAGGTTGGTGTAAATGAAAAAGAATTCATTAAATGCAAGCCAACTACTCACATCAAACTTAAGACATTTGATGTAAGTTGTGGGTCCCACCACAATTAAATTCCAAATTTAAGTTGGCTTCTCCAACACATTTTGGGTCTGGGTTCGTTTAATCCGATTAAATGAATTTTCTGTCGCGGCGTAATTAAATCCAATTTAATTAAATAATAATGCCTAGCAAAATTATTACAAAAGTCGCTTGCGAATTAATTCCAAATTAATTCGTTCGCTTGAATTAAAATCCAATTTTAATTCCGTATTGATATCTAATTTCAATTAATATATCCAATATATTATTTTAGCCCAATTAAATAAATTAAATAGAAAAATATTATTTAACTATTAAATTTATTTTACCGATTAATTCCAAATTAATCGCGTTCTCTCTTCTTCACGAATTAATCCCAGATTAATTCATGACGCAATTAATCCCAGATTAATTCTCTCTCTTTTAATTAATCTCAGATTAATTATTGTCGTAATTAATCCCAGATTAATTTTCTCTCTCATAATTAATCCCAGACTAATTCTGTTTGAGTCGAATGTCATCGGTGAATCTTCGGGAAGCAACCCAAGAGATCCATGGATATGTTGGCAGTAAATCCGGTCATCAAACTATCCGAACACGTGCGTACCTGGTACCGCATTCTTACCGATTTACAAGACATGGTTGGCTTCTAGAAAAGCACCGTGTCTACCCAATTCTCCAGAAATATTTAACGAGGAATATGTAATTTTTATCAGGCGTAGTATACAGTGTATTGCGTATTACGATCCAGTATCGGATGTCACATGCTAGGCCTGAGGCTGGAATTGTGTCTGCCCCGTACGAAGCATATATCGGATCACATGCAACTAGTATCTATAATCGGATAATCATGACCTAGTCATATTATCCTGATGACTGTAGTACTTAAGAGTACCAGTTTCGTATCCATGCGTGATCATCATCTCCATATGACTGAAGTGATACTTCCATCTTGACATCACACCCAACACACTACGATTCTCAGTATACTCAGAAAAGGCGTACACAGAACCTGTTAAAGCCCCGGATGATCAAAACCAAAGTATACTGATTGTCGCAAGTATTAGCGATGCAAGTCTCAGGTTAAGACCAAATACATCTACCCTGATTCGGATTCCCATAGACACATAATCATACTACCAATGAGATTCCGAGGGGTCTATCCAGAGCAAAGCTGTTCCTGTACCATCGGTAAACAGAACCTCCTATTATACTTGCATAAGTATCATATACTTAAATATATGAGAACTGTGTCGTTAAACTTCCATAACGCGCACAAGTGTAATACTAGTTTATTCCGCATTATCGATATCCAGTCTCGATAATACTATGAATATGGATATTTAATGATTAAACCTTTAGTGGATTAATATTGTCTCATATCTTATTAATCTGGTACTAATCATATGAACTTTTATCATTTATATATCTAAGTAATCTAATTACAAAATGATAAAAGAGCAATTTTATTTGTCACATAGTTAATTTTGTACAAGAACACCTTGTCCTTTATAAAATAGTGATGTTATGGGTCATAATTGTCCAACAATCTCCAACTTGGCCTATAGCCAATCACTCAAGTGTCCGACACTTGAACTATGTACGGGTCGCTCATGCTTATGCTGAGATATCGTTTTCGCCAGCGGATTTACAAGGTTATCATCTGATGCGATTTATTCGATCATCACATCGCCACGATATATGATCTCACGAATCAGATAAAATCGTCGAAGTACATATTTGGATCGTTGATGAGACCGTAATTCTTTAGCCTGTGTTATAGCCTAGCTCAGTTGCTAACAGAACTACTCCTAATCCAATTAGAAATTTTATAGATCCAAAATGTTTCTTTTGCTGCCTCAGCCGCATCAATATATTCTGCTTTTTTCGAATCGACAATAGTATATTGCTTGGAATATTTTCAGCTCACTGTTCCGTTGTTCAAATAAAATTACTTACCCTTATTGCGACTCAAAGTCATCTTTATCGGTTTGGAAACTTGCAACGGTGAATCTAGTCACTTCAAGTTCTCATTCTCCATGGTTTAAGAATGTATCCTTAGTTCGTCTAAGATACTCAATGATGTTCTTAACATCAATCCAGTGATCATCGCTTGGATCGGCCTGATTGTGACTCCACATGCTCAAAGCATATGAGACACCGAGTCGAGTACATATCTTTCAATGTACGGGTTCTCAGAGAGTGCCAACAACTTTTAGATTTATCACAGTAGATCCTTATTCCTAGAATAAAGGTTGTCTCTCCCAAGTATTCAAGTAGAATTTTAATGAAAGCCAAGCTTTCACCGATTGTAGTATGGGACTGTCATTGCTAAGAAGCAATACACCATCAACGTTTAGGACAATCATTGTAAATGCGCTCCCACTAACCTTCTTATATACACAAGAATCATCTTCGTTTTGAATGGAATCATATACCATTATGATCTCATCAAAACATTGGTTCCAAGAACGCTATGCTTGATTCAATCCATAAATGGATCGATTTAACTTGCAAACCTTGTTTGCATGTTTTGGCACGACAAAACCGTCAGGATGTTCTTTATATCCTCCAAAAATTTTCCGTTAAGGAAAGCGGATTTGGCGTCCAGCTGTCATATTTCATAAACGAAATATGCATCATTAGCAAGCATTATCCGAATGGATTTAATCATGGCAACGAGTAAAAGGTTTCTTCGTTATCGACACCATGTTGATGACGATACCCTTTCGCTACAAGCCTAACTTTGAATGTTTATATGTTGTCATCCATGTATGTCTTCCTTAAAGACTCATATAGTACCAATAGGCACTATACCTTCCAGTACATCAACCAGTGTCCAAACTTGGTTGATATATATAGAATCTATTTCGGACTTCATGGCACTTTGCCATAAAAGGAGTCAATACCTTGTATAACTTCCTCATACATAGTTGGTTCGTCTTCCTCAATAAGATTGACATCTACATGAGGTGGGATCAGAAACTCATACCTCCCAGGTTGTTTTCTGACTCTCTCTGACCTACGCGGTTCTTGTGTATTCGAAGATTATTGGTACAATTTCATCTCTGATGAACTGTTGGTGTTCCGTGAGGATTCGGTGCCTGAAACAATATTACTCCGATTTTCATCGAGTTTTATTTTCCTCCCACTTACCACTGCATATAGGTATTCCTCTTAGGAAAACCGCATGGAGAGCAACAATTACATTGTTCTCTTGTGAGTTGTATAAGTACTATACTTTGGTTTCCCTATGACAACCTACAAATAGGCATTTATCTGATTTGGGTTTTAGTTTGGTACCATCCAAATGTTCAATTATATACCCAGCATACCCAAATCTTTAGGAATGAGAAACCAGGTTTATTTCCTGTCCATATTTCATATGGAGTCTGTCCAACAAACTTTGACGAACCTTATTCAAAATAAGTATTGCACAGTTCAATGCATATCCCGTGAAGAAAATTGGTAGCTCAGTGCGACTCATCAATAACCTAACCATGTCCAACAAAGTCAGGTTTCTTTCGTTCGGACACACCACTCAATTGAGGTGTTCCGAGAGGAGTCCACTGTGAAAGAATACTATACTCTTTCAAGTAATCGAGAAACTTATTGCTCAAGTATTTTCCACCACGGTCCAACCGTGATGTTTTAATACTTTTGCCGGTCTATTTTTCTACTTCGTGTCGAAACTCTTTGAATTTATCAAAAGTTTCTGATTTGTATTTCATAAGATACACATAACCATAACACGATGCAACATCCGTAAAGGTTATGAAGTATTCAAATCGACCTCTAGCCTAGCTAGACATGGGCCCACTTACGTCACTATGAACGAGGGCTAACAGCTCGGTGGCATGTACACTTTTACCGTTAAAAGGCGTTTTAAGAACTTTGCCTAATAAACTAGATTCACATACATCATTTGAATTAGAATCAAATCTGTCATAGTCTCCACTCTTCGAAAGTGTGGATATACGAGTCTTGTTAATGTGTCCCAGACAACAATACCACTTTTAAGTCTCAACAGATTTATTCAGTTTGAGCTTTTTGTTTGTCATATTATATGTTTGAGATTCACTTATATTTTAAATATAAATGCTGTTATTCACATCTAATGTGATTATCTCAATATCATCTTTATAAATAAAACACTTAGTGTTTTAGAATATAAGGTATACCCGCAACGGGTTAACTAGATACAGAGATAATGTTCCTAGTCAAACTAGATACATTATAACAGTTTCTTAATTTAAGTACATGCCCAAAGGGCAGTTCCAAATCTTAGGTTTCTACGGTCAAAACAGCGACTCTCGTCCTGTTTCTGATTCGCAGGTCCATCTCACATGAAGTCAGTATCCTGCTAATCAGCAGATCTCGCACATCAGTACATATGTATGTTCCACATCCAGTATCTAAAATCCAATTTTAAAACCATCAGTGGACATGTTTATAACAAACATACCTGAAGCCGGAGCCTTGCCCGTCTTCACTTCCTTCATGTCTGCCTTGTCCATACGGTAGTCACGCTTCTAGTGACCCCGTTTGCCACAGTTTAGGCAGACATCTTGGGATATGTCATTTGTCTTCCCAGAAGACTGTGACGATTTTGCCTTTGCCACTTTTCACATCCCTAGAAGTCTTCGGCCAAGCCTAGACCTTCTGGGATGTAGAAGTAAGATGCGATTTGCGCTTCTTGCCCTTTTGCAAGCTCTGACTCTGTCTCCTTGAGCATAGCCATTAACTCTCCAAGAGTTTTTCTTTTGCAATTAATACTTCTAAGATCTAAGAATAGATCTATGAAGATCCTTCAATTTCAATATCATACTATAAGGATATAATCCTTAGTTCTGACGAAGAAATTAAGGAGTCTTTACGGCAAACATAATAGATTGAGCATTAAAGTTATCATCACGATGAGTCTTCCAAAGCTCATGCTCTACTATTTGCTCAACTCCGGGCTTAGGCCCGAGTGGTCGCTCTATCAAATAGATTAACTTCTCAACTCCCAGGACTATCCTGATATTCGTTTCCTATTCTAGAAAATTAGAGTCGTTTAAAGACATTTTCGCCCAGGATTATGTTCTAAACGCTAATCTTTCAGTTATCTTGATTCCAATAGTCCAACTATCCAATCAACGATTTCGGGTACAATCAAATATAATGATTACTATAGTCTAATTATATAATCAACTACAATTGATTGGTTAAATTTAAATGTATTGATTACTATAATCCAATTATATAACCAACTACAAATGAATTAGTTTAATACAGTCCAACTGTTAAATTACAACAACAATTGAATATTAGTCCAACTAATATATATATAAATAATTAATGACGAAAAATGAAATGAGCGCATATTGGCAAGTATCTAAACGAAATTGCAAATTTAATACTTGCCTCCCACTATTTTTCGGCGAGCCTCTAACCCTCAGTGGAGTACTCGGGAAACCTAGTTTCCTAGTGGGCTAGGATCCCGTTAAATAACACACAACCTTGACTTTGGCCAACAAGTTGTATGAAACTTAACTAGGTAGATCTCTAAGATCAATTGGATCTCATCCAATTCCTAGATCCAGTAGGTGGACTTCCAAGTCCGAAACATATATCCAATATATGCCAATATATCCGATATATTCCCTAACCTTTTTCCTCTGAATCAATTAAGCCTTGGCTTTGGCTCAACAAGCTTAATGATACCAGTCAAACGTGACCCATTGACAGTGGGAAAGCTTCGTAATCGAGGCCGATGAACAAGAAGTGACCTTGACTTTGGCCAACAAATCACAACTTGCCCAAGGCGTACGATATGGAACAAAGCCTTCATGATTCAAACACATCCGCGATGGACAAAGGTCTTGACTTTGGCCAACAAACCAATGTCAATCTTGCATTTTGAGAGAGAATCACTCAATGGAAGGAAAAACGCTCAATATAAAATGAGGGTTTTTGTCGCGATTTGGCAACCATTTATTATCTTTAATTAGGTCTCATCATACACCCTTAAGCATGCATTCTAAAAGCATAATAAGGCGTGAATAAAATAATAATGATATTCAGATGGATATATAACAAACTTGTTCCTAGAACAAATCTCTCCATTTCCTCTCTCCCGCTAGCATTATTCATACTTCTACCCAATTACATAATACTTATAAAGAAACCTCATTTACATTGAGGGAAATTTGTGAGAAGAGAAATACAATGAGAAAAGAAGTAATAGGCTGGACACGCAGGTCCAATTTAATAAATTCTAAATTTATTACAATAATTTCCAAAATTGCCCTCACCCATCTAATATCCATCTGATATACATTATTCATACATACATCCAAGTATTCACACAAAGCATGTTATCAATCAATCTAATCCAATTAATTAATCTTTGATTAGTGATGTTCAAACAACGATTTGATTTGCGCGAGTCCAACTCGTTTAAGAATAAATACTCAAAGTAAGTATTCTTGAATTATATCGAACTACAATTTTAAATCCAATTTAAATTATATTCAATATTAATTCATATTTAATTCCAAATTAAATAATTACACACTTTTAATAGTGCCTTTTAGACTTGGATTCCAAATCCAATCTTAACGGGTCTCAAAGGCCCAATTAGTATCCAATACTATTCAATTAAAGTCCAATGGGCTTTCAATTAATTCTTAAGGCATGGGCTTTGGCAATTATGGGTCAAACCCAAGATGCCAAGGCCCAATTAGGAATCACCCTATGCCAAAATCAATTTAGGCCCATTAGGTCTAATTAAAATTTTAAAGGCTCATTATCATATTTGGACTTTATGGAAATGGTTTTAGGCCCAATTGGATCCAACCAATTATCCTAAACCAAACTTGGCCCAACCAAGCCCATTAAGCCCAAATACAATAAATTAAATTAACTTATTATTCCAAATTACAAATTAAATCAATTCAAGTGTAATTACCATAATTAATTAATTAATCTAATGCTTCCAAAATACTAATTAATTCAATTAATCATGCTCAACATTTCTAATTCATGTCCAACATAAATTGAAGCAAAATCAATCAATTACACATGCTTCATACTCACGATTTTGGCAAGGAAATTATCATACAATTTGATTTCAATCCAATTAAATCAACATCTAACATACATTTCCTGCCAATTAACATATCCAATTGCTAATTTTAAAAAAATCACCATGAGCAACCTAAGGGTAATTTTCGGCCATGATAAAAAATTGAGGATTTTTTATCTAATCAATTTTTCTCAATTCCAACAATGCACAAATCCAATTGAACATCATATAAACATAACCCAACCATCAATTTAGGCAAATCAAGCTCCAAGCCAAAAAACCCAAATTAAAGTATATGAACCCTAAATTCAAATCAAGCTTAAATCTCGCTCTGATACCATTGTAAGTGTCCTAGACATGCCAATGATATCTAAGGTTTGATTTCTGTGTGAATAAATCAAAGGGAGTTGCGGAATACTCACATTGATCGGCTTTGAATTTCAAAACTTTCGAAGGATGTAGGAGCTCCAAGCTTCGTTGTTGAGTTCTAAACTCGAGTGTGAGTTTCCCTATCACCTTTACTTGCCTCCTTTAAGTGCTAGCTTGATGAATTTTTGCCACAAAAATTCAAGAACAAGGGAGAGGGGTCACAGTTTTTTGAGGTAGAAGAGAGAGGAATAGTTGTTTTCAATTTTCAAAATTGGTGTGTTATGTTTTTTCAAAAACTAGGTTGGTGTAAATGAAAAAGAATTCATTAAATTCAAGCCAACTACTCAAATCAAGCTAAAGACATTTGATGTAAGTTGTGGGTCCCACTACAATTAAATTCCAAATCTAAGTCGCCTTCTCCAACACACTTTGGGCCTGGGTTCGTTTAATCCGATTAAACGAATTTTTTGTCGCGACGTAATTAAATCCAATTTAATTAAATAATAATGTCTAGGAAAATTATTACGAAAGTCGCTTGCGAATTAATTCCAAATTAATTCGTTCGCTTGAATTAAAATCCAATTTTAATTATGTATTGAAATCTAATTTCAATTAATATATCCAATATATTATTTTAGCCCAATTAAATAAATTAAATAGAAAAATCTAATTTAACTATTAAATTTATTTTACCGATTAATTCCAAATTAATCGCGTTCTCTCTTCTTCACGAATTAATCCCAAATTAATCCATGACGCAATTAATCCCAGATTAATTATCTCTCTGTTAATTAATCTCAGATTAATTATTGCCGTAATTAATCCCAGATTAATTTTCTCTCTCATAATTAATCCCAGATTAATTCTATTTGAGTCAAATGTCATCAGTGAATCTTCGGGAAGCGACCCAAGAGATCCCTGGATATGTTGGCAGTAAATCCGGTCACCGGACTATCCGAATACGTGCGTACCTGATACTACATTCTTACCGATTTACAAGACATGGTTGGCTTCTAGCAAAACACCGTGCCTACCCAATTCTCCAGAAGTATTCAACGAGGAATATGTAATCTTTATCAGGCGTAGTATACAGTGTATTGCGTATTACGATCCAGTATCATATGTCACATGCTAGGCATGGGGCTAGAATTGTGTCTGCCCCGTACGAAACATATATCGGATCACAGACAACTAGTCTCTATAATCGGATAATCATGACATATTCATATTATCCTGATGATTGCAGTACTTAAGAGTACCAGTTCCGTATCCCTACGTGATCATCATCTCCATATGACTGAAGTGATACTTCCATCTTGACATCACACCCAACACACTACGATTTTCAGTATACCTAGAAGAGGCGTACACAAAACCTGTTAAAGCCCCGGACGACGAAAACCAAAGTATACTGATTGTTGCAAGTATTAGCGATGAAAATCTCAGGTTAAGACCAAATACATCTACCCTGATTCGGATTCCCATAGACACATAGTTATACTACCAATGGGATTCCGAGGGGTCTATCCAGAGCGAAGCTGTTCCCGTACCATCGGTAAACAGAACCTCATATTACACTTGCATAAGTATCATATACTTAAATATATGAGAACTATGCTGTTAAGCTTCCATAACGCACACAAGTGTAATACTAGCCTATTCCGCATTATCGATGTCCAGTCTCGATAATACTACGACTATGGATATTTAATGATTAAACCTTTAGTGGATTAATATTGTCTCATATCTTATTAATCCGGTACTAATCATATGTATTTTTATCATTTATATATCTAAATAATCTAATTACAAAATGATAAAAGAGTAGTTTCATTTGTCACATAGTTAATTTTGTACAAGAACACGTTGTCCTTTACAAAATAGTGATGCTATGGGTCATAATTGTCCAACAACATAGTGGTCCTCAGACTTGAGATACCACTGTAGATATATGAGTTATCATCCACATTTTGATGACAGTCACGTATTTGACCTTTTTATGTTAGACCTTCGAATGTTCATTGGGTGTGGACTGATGCTCATGATATTTGGTAAAATATCCAAAGATGATTCGTCAGTCTTGCGTACATGATTTAGGTGTCCACTTTATAAGATTGCGATTTGTCAAATCCATGACCATGATACACTCGGAAATAATTTCCGAATATTTTTAAGAAATCGCAAATCCATACTTCGACGGGATTATACCTTATGAGATTTGACGATTATATCTATATCTATGGTATTTATCTGGATCCCTATGACGTAAGGATTATACATATGCGAAGATCTCGACTTACATAGTTCAACTAGAATATATGTGGTCGTCATAATTTGCGAGTCAGTGAATTATGGACACCGAATTAGATTTCGTGACAGACATACCTGAACTTAGAGAGTCTCATATAATTGAAAATACTCGTAGAGCAATATGACAACTTATTAAAAATAATGTTGATTATTCAGAAATTGTTTAATGGTTAAACGTAAATTACACATGTGGGTTTTTGGTAATTTCTAAATTAATATGTATATGTATTAGATACATAATTTGATTAGATGCACATTAATTAATTTTCAAATATTTTTATTTACACATGTTATCCATGGATGCATTTTTATCATTTAGTGTAAATATAAAATACATAATATATTTAAATTAATTGAATTGATTAGTTAAAGGTTAATTACTTACTTACTTAATTAAATATATATACATAAGTTTATCTCATATTTTTATGACATATGTTTTATTTTAATGGGTACATGTGGCATTAGTTAGAAGTTAGTGAAAATAGATATTTTGTTTTGTTTTTTGAAACAAGCTACCTGCAGCAAGTAGCTAGTTGATTGTAGGTTTAGAGCACGCTAGGATAGATTCTTGATGAACACTAAAAAATACACATTTATTAAAAGAAAAATTAATCATTTTAAAATTATAGTTTCATTAATCCTCTTAATTTAGCATATTAATTAAATTTATGTTTTATATATTTTTATTGTGATTTTTATTTCTTATGTAGATGAAATAATATTTTGGATGCATAACTAGAAAAATGGACATGACATTTGAATTTTGGAGGTCAAAAACTTGAAAGGCCGTTCTAACAATGTACAAATTCAGAAATTCCAACCATGCACAATTTCATATTTTAGCCTTAAATTTTTACTCCGATATCGGATTGAAGTGATTTCAGTTCCAGATGAAAGAAGACTCAAAGATATACAACTTTTTTGTTGACAAAATTTTCTAGTTCTGAATTTTTCAAGACCGAAATTGATGAAAAATCCAAAATGTGTTATATGTTATTATTAAAGCAAAAAAACAAAAAACAAAAAAAAAAAAAAAATTAAATTAAATATTTCAAAGATATAAATAGAGTTGTTCTGCACCTCATTTTCCTCAGCCCGGATTCCATAATTTTCTCTGAAAATTTATGGAATCTAGCTCTTCTGTGTTTTATTTTTTATAGCTTTTATTTTTTTGTAATTTATTTTTCTTTCGATAATAAAATTATGAGTGTTTTTATTCAAATTATGAGTAGTTAATTGCATCCTACTGGGGTAAAGGGTGAAGCTTTTAATATGAAAATATAGATTAATCTCACTTATATTATAATATATAAATTGTAATTTAATGATTAATACTTAATTTAAATCTGGGTTAATTATTGACAAACTCTATTACCGCCTATATGGCTGGTTTTATTTATTTGGCATAATTGAGTATCTAACTGGACTTGTTATAGACAAATATTATCACCGCCTTTATGGCTGGTTTTATATGTTTTGACATACTTAATTCATGAAATAAATTAATTGGGTAATAATGACATTTATATATTATTGTTGACGGTGGATTTTGGTCTCAGGGTAATATTGGAATATCACTCCCGAGGAAATCCTCCCTCAATAGTGAATTTGTTTGGTTATGGGGGACCAAAGGCAAACTTAGCAGAAAAACAGATAAATACACCAATCAACAAGGAGATTTAACGTGGTTCGGTGGATTTGGATCCGACCTACGTCCACGGGCACAAACAAGATGATACTTTTATTATTCAAAATGCGCTTCTCAGACCGTTATTTGTGTTTTACAAGTCAGAGCTTGGTGATTCTGATCTCAACTCTACCTTGCTCTCAACTTGTTCCTCTTATTCTCTCTTTTTTGTTGTTTCTTTTTCTCTTCACTCTACCCTCCTATTTATAATGGTGAAGAAATCATATTCCTATTTGTACAAGAATTTCCTAGTTGAAACAATTTCATTTCCCATAAGGATTCCTAGTCAAAACTGTTCCCTTTTTCCATAAGGATTCATAGTCAAAAACTACATTTACTTCTTTTATCATACTAGGACATTGACTTACTAGTTTACCCTATGAAAGTAGGATAACTTATTATCTTATCTCATATGGATAGAATGCCTTATTTTCCCGATCATGTCTTGCCCTATGCTCGGTCTTCATGTGGTCGGTCATGATGGTCATTTGTGCTGAGAATGCTGCTACCGATCTGATAGTGCTCGGTCATCCGAACCAAAGTGGTCGGCTATCGGATCATAAAGTTCTCGGCCACTCACTCATGTGGTCGGGTCGGTGTTAATGATCTTTGACCAAGGAGAAAATTACCCTTTTGCCCCTGTCGTGCTGTCTTAAATACCATAGTGCTCTAAAAAACCATCAACATCTGTCCCCTAGTTCTCGGTAACAACGAGTTTGCGAGTTGATGCCGGGAACTATAAAAAAGATGGTGTGCCGATGAATCCGTCGGTGGTCACTCCAGGAATCGCAAAGAAAAATGTCTTGGCTGCAAATCTGGTCCTTCCTGCCACCCTCATGTGCTCAGTCAACGAGGATCCCGATATCTACCCGTGGAGACAATGCTTTGCCCTTATGCTGACGACGGCCGACTCGGTGGGACGTAACCCGACCCCGAGCTGAAATGAACACTTGGCTCCAGGGGAAATGTTACGTCCCCAGACCAAAAGGTCGGACTCGGTGGGACACGACCCGACCCCGAGCTGAGATGAACGCTTGGCCCTGGGGGAATAACGTCCCCAGACCAAAAGGTCGGACTCGGTGGGACACGACCCGACCCCGAGCTGAGATGAACGCTTGGCCCTGGGGGAATATTACGTCCCCAGACCAAAAGGACGGACTCAGTGGGACACGACCCGACCCCGAGCTGAGATGAACGCTTGGCCCTGGGGGAATATTACGTCCCCAGACCAAAAGGGACGGACTCGGTGGGACACGACCCGACCCCGAGCTGAGATGAACGCTTGGCCCTGGGGGAATATTACGTCCCCAGACCAAAAGGGACGGACTCGGTGGGACGTAACCCGACCCCGAGCTGAGAGAAACCAAGTGACCTTGGCGGAACGAATCCAGCCCCGAGCCGAATAAACAAGTGGTCTCGGCGGAACGAATCCAGCCCCGAGCTGAATAAACAAGTGGCATCGGCGGAACGAATCCAGCCCCGAGCTGAATAAACAAGTGGCCTCGGCGGAACGAATCCAGCCCCGAGCTGAATAAACAAGTGGCCTCGGCGGAACGAATCCAGCCCTGTGCCAGGTAATCTTTGGGACTTGCTCAGAAGGGAATTGAATCAACCTTGTGAAGCCCTACCGAATCTGGCACGGGCGTCCCCTTGCCAGACCAGCGAAAAACAAAATTAAAACTTTGAAAAACAAGACCTAAAAGGTAGGGGTGACTCGGTACTTGTCCCAAAAGAAAACTTTTTACAAATGTAAACAACAGCACGGATGCCTCAAAACAGCGTCCTGCCTGAGGCCTCCAAAACACAATTCTGAATCTTTCAATTCAGTGTCCCGGCGAACCAGGATTCGGATCAAATAGAGCGTTTGATTGGTAAGGGCACATCTACACAGTCGGTTCACTGGGGAGCCTGTGTATCATATGAGGGCTCCTCCTTACCACGCTGGAGTAGGCACACGCTACAGGGGCACCACTCATCCCCGTGCTGCATCTCTCGCGGATCCGAGGTGATGAATGGATCAAAGAGTGTCCGGGATACTAAGGGCACATTCCTCCTTAGGCCCGGCATCACTGGAGCTAGCAATCGTCACGGGGGCATCATTATCCCCCGTGCTATGCTTTCCCACGGATCCATTACATCGGGTAAGTGAGGATCAGAGAGTGTTCGGTAACACTGGAGCAAGCAATCGTCACAGGGGTATCATTCCTCCCCGTGCTATGCTTCTTACGGATCCTATGCATCGAGTATGTCCCTGGGGACCCCGAGCTGAATGAAACACTTGGCTCTGGGGGAATGTTACCTCCTCAGTCCAAAGGAGCATGCCTCGGTGGGACATAGCCCGACCCCGAGCTGAAAAAGGCACTTGGACCTGGGGGAATGTTACGTCCCCAGTCCGAAGGGCTGACTCGGTGGGATATACCCGACCCCGAGTAGAAGAAGGCACTTGGATCTGGGGGAATATTACGTCCCCAGTCCGAAGGGCTGACTCGGTGGGATATACCCGACCCCGAGTAGAAGAAGGCACTTGGATCTGGGGGAATGTTACGTCCCCAGTCCGAAGGGCTGACTCGGTGGGATGTATACCCGACCCCGAGCTGAGAAAGGCACTTGGATCTGGGGGAATGTTACGTCCCCAGTCCGAAGGGCTGACTCGGTGGGACGTGCCCGACCCCGAGCTGAACGACCCCGGCGGAATAAGATCCAGTCTCGAGCTGATGGTTCGAGGGGCCTTGGCGCCCGACTGTCTTTATGTAGTGGGCGTTTGAGTATGTCCCCTATCTTTGAATATGTCTTTCAATTTTTTTTTTTTTTTTTTTTTTTTAGAAAACGGGTAAAAAATGTTTTATTCATATTTGGGGACATACTGTCCTCCTTACAGTTCTTCTGCGTAATACTTTGAGAAAAAACTTTATATTTGGTTCATTGGTGGGCATTGTTTGATACCGACCGCCCATTTTGTAATCTCGGGGCCTGTTCCGTAAAGTTCTCTCTCCTTGGTTTCCTCGGCTGTTGTGAGTCGAGCATTTTTGTTCGGCCAAACGCCTGGGCCTCTGTCTTCTTCTTCTTCTCCCTGGTTCCTTTGTCGTTTTCGACTGTCTTCTACGATGCATAGAGTTTCTCGTGAGAGAGTTGCGAAGCAGCTGCGAGCTGTTTTCTGGCTTCCGCCCACAATTCCAATCCCTTCCCGGGTTGGGAATTTCAGTTTTAGGTGGTAACATGACATCGCAGCTTTCGTTTTCATCATGAAGGGTCGTCCGACGATGGCCTGGTAACTGCTCATGCAGTCTACCACAGTGAAGTCTGTCATGATCGTCCGGGTCCGGGGATGTGTCCCGACAGTTATTGCCAACTGTATTCTTCCCAGTGGGATAACGGCTGCTCCTCCGAAACCGTATAAGGGGGTGCTATCGTTGGTAAGGGTTGCATATTCTACCCCTAGGTTGTCCAGCGCTTCTCTGGAAATTATATCCACTGCGCTCCCGGGGTCCACTAGGATTCTGTCTACTTCTGACCCGCTGATGACTGCCTTGATTATCAATGCATCGTCATGAGGGAAACTTACTCCTCGGGTATCCTCCTCGGTGAACATTATTGGTACTGACCGGCCTCCCGGTAGCCTTGTGCCCTGCTCTGTTTGTAAGAAGACATCTGGTCCTTGGGTTCTGCTGTAATCTTTCCTTGACCGGTCCGGTTAGAGTTTCCGGCCAGTTTTCTTCCTCCTGCGATGATATTGATTTGGCGACCACGTGCTCTTTGCTGGCTGTCATGACCTCGTGGTCGATGTATTTGTTGAGATACCCGTTCCGTGCCAGGTCTTCCATTTGTTCTCGCAGATCTTTACATCCGTCCGTTGCATGTCCTTTGGCGTTGTGGTGTACACAATAAGCCCTTTGGTTTCTTTTGTCCGGGGGGAATCTTCTTTGGTCGGGTTCTACTAAGAGGCCTTTCCCCTGGATCTCCATGACAATTCGCCCTAGTGGTTTCTTTAGGGAATGTATGCATCTTCCCCGACCACATGGTTTACTTGAGTTGCGGGCCTTTTGCATTGATCCTTTTGTGCCATTGGTTCGAACTCTTTGGGTCTTGGATTGAACTTCCGGAATTCTCTCTCCGGTCGCCGATGGTCTTCTCTCCTGGTTACCCTTTCCCTGGTGGTTGTCCCTCTCCGGGATACTTTTTCCTCGCTTTCTAGTAGGACGTACTTCCTGGCTACCTCCAGTGCGGTAGCGTAGTCTGGTGTCTCATGGATCCTCAGGTGGGTCCACAGTTTCCGACCCTCAAGGCTCCTTTCAAACTTTCCAGGGCCTCGGGGGATTCATACCCTCCGACCTCGAGTACCATATTATGGTATCTTTCAATGAATATCTTCAGAGGTTCATCGTCTTCTTGCTTCATGAGCCTGAGTTCTCCAATCGTTTTCTTAGGAACACAAGCCCCTTTGAAGTGTCGTATGAATGACTTCTTTAGTTGTGTGAAGCTGTTGATGCTTCTCGGAGCTAGGCTTCTGTACCATAGGATGGCCGGTCCGGCCAGAGTTAGGGGGAAAACTTTGCATATGGCGTCGCCCGTTACTCCCTGTACTTCCATCAGGAGGACAAAGTTTTCGATGTGGGATTTTGGGTCGGAGTGGCCTTTGTATGGTGCCATGGTCGGCATGTTGAATCGCTTCGGGAACTGTGCTGACCTTATCTCTTCCGTAAGGGGAGACCCCTCTTCCTCGCCTCGGGTGTCTCCCCCCCCGATCTTCAGGCTTTCTCCCCATCTGGTCATCTCTTTTCTCAACCAAGATTTTATTTCACGGGTTGTGCCCCCGTGCCGCCTCCTGTGTTCTTCTGTTCGCCTGTCGCCCCGGGCGTGGCGTTCTTTAAACTCAGAGGTCTCCTGTACGTCTTCGTTATACTTTCTATCCTCCCTCTTGGAGTTGTAAAAACTGTCGGAGGAGGGGTCGGGTGATTGTTCCTCCTCTTCTTCTTCCCATGTGTCTTCTGATCTTCCTACCACCGCAGATCTTATCCCATAGGGGCCTTCTTTCGGGGTCCCTCGTCTTCACTTACATCTACTACTCTTTTCCCTCTTTCTCTCCTCTGTCCGGCCTCGGTTTCAGTTCTCTCGTTGTTTGCTCCTTCCATTCTTTCTAGTCGATCCATCATAGACCTCATCCCATCTTCCATTCTTTCCATCCAGTCTATTGCCGGACCTCCTGGTTGGTGATTTCCGTCCTCCGCCATTTGTCTTATCACGTGAACTGCTTTTTGTGAAGTTCCCCACAGACGGCGCCAACTGTTGACGGTGGATTTTGGTCTCAGGGTAATATTGGAATATCACTCCCGAGGAAATCCTCCCTCAATAGTGAATTTGTTTGGTTATGGGGGACCAAAGGCAAACTTAGCAGAAAAACAGATAAAACACCAATCAACAAGGAGATTTAACGTGGTTCGGTGGATTTGGATCCGACCTACGTCCACGGGCACAAACAAGATGATACTTTTATTATTCAAAATGCGCTTCTCAGACCGTTATTTGTGTTTTACAAGTCAGAGCTTGGTGATTCTGATCTCAACTCTACCTTGCTCTCAACTTGTTCCTCTTATTCTCTCTTTTTTGTTGTTTCTTTTTCTCTTCACTCTACCCTCCTATTTATAATGGTGAAGAAATCATATTCCTATTTGTACAAGAATTCCTAGTTGAAACAATTTCATTTCCCTAAGGATTCCTAGTCAAAACTGTTCCCTTTTTCCATAAGGATTCATAGTCAAAAACTACATTTACTTCTTTTATCATACTAGGACATTGACTTACTAGTTTACCCTATGAAAGTAGGATAACTTATTATCTTATCTCATATGGATAGAATGCCTTATTTTCCCGATCATGTCTTGCCCTATGCTCGGTCTTCATGTGGTCGGTCATGATGGTCATTTGTGCTGAGAATGCTGCTACCGATCTGATAGTGCTCGGTCATCCGAACCAAAGTGGTCGGCTATCGGATCATAAAGTTCTCGGCCACTCACTCATGTGGTCGGGTCGGTGTTAATGATCTTTGACCAAGGAGAAAATTACCCTTTTGCCCCTGTCGTGCTGTCTTAAATACCATAGTGCCTAAAAACACCATCAACAATTATAAAAAGTGAGATTTCTAATTTTGAAATATTAAAAGTGGATCTCCTAACCCCAACATTTTATTTTATTATTGCAGTTTAATTTAAAATTTTCAATCACTTCAAACAAATCAATCTTTTTATTTTTACTCGAATTATTATTTTATTTTACTAAATCTATTTCATGTGGATCAATCCCGGACTTACCAGGTTATTTTATTACTTCGGCACTCTTATACTTGGGAGTAAAGAACCACTTTATGAGTGTTGTCAATTCTAACTAATTCTTTCTCTCCAGTTTTGCTCTTCCTCTTTCTAGGTGAATGAAGCAACTTCCGGTAGCTACCGAGCGTAAAGTTAGCTTTTGGCAGCTCATGGACCGACCGAATGAGGGGTTGACTCTGCTGCCGGGCTTTGAGGAATGGGAGCAGCTTTGGAGTTATGCATCTATCCGGGGCCGGGGGAACAAATAGCAATTGGCATGGGTATTTTATTCAAACTTTGTGGGTTGTTGTTACTTGTTCTTTTAGAGAATAATAAGAACAAAGACTTTTTTTTTTTTTTTTTTTTTTTGAAATCGTTGAAAACCCCGCCACCAAACCACCCATTCTGGGCCGCCAACAAAGACTTTCTAAAGAACCTTAAGTGAGAGAAACTTGGGGAAATCAAATCGTAAAGTATTTTTATTGAAGAATTGAAATTTTAAGGCAAGTTTCCTTAATTCTTTCATTATGATATTGTTTTATTTTGTTTTATTTGAATAGATATGATGTATTGTTTGTCTTTCTTCCTCTTGAATATGAGTTTTATTTGTTGAAAGCTTTTTGGATAATTAGCATGCATGTGTAGTGATCCTTTAAGTTTAATAAGTGTTATTATAACTTAGGGTTATTTACGTTTTACTACTAAAGTAATGATAAAATAACAATTGGATACTATGAATATTAACATATTACATTTTACTACTAAACTTATATAAAATTTAACATTTTACTACTTTTCCATCCAAATCGTTAGTTGACCGTCAGTTGACCATTATATCATGCTGACATCGTAAGGATAAAATAATCTTAACCCGCAAATTATTATAAATGATAAATATTCTAAAAAAATTTAAGGGTAATTTTGTCATTACGAAATGAAGAACAAAAATAAAAACTAAAAAAGATATTGACAATACAATTACTCATTGTCTTTATTGTTACCCTCCACTGCCAATGATATAATTGAACAAAGAATTAATGATTATTTAGTACATCTCTTTTATTGTTATACTTTAAAGTATTTTGGATATTATGAGAATGTTAATTATTAAATTATTTTGGTAAATTAAATTCTTTATTTTGTTGGGTTTTATGGACAATTTAGAGATTAAAGTATTTTTATAAATGTTATTGTTGATTGCATCTCTTTTATTGTTATATATAAGATTTAGATATGTTTTTAAAGGGTATAATTGTAATTTTTACTTTTATTTTATTTTGAGGATAAAACAGTCTTTTTAAAGGTCAACTGACGGTCAACTAACGGTTTACATGGAAAAGTAGTAAAATGTTAAATTTTATATAAGTTTGGTAGTAAAGTGTAATATGTTAATATTCATAGTACACAATTGTTATTTTATCATAACTTTAATAGTAAAATGTAAATAACCCTATAACTTAATATTGTTAAAGAATAACAAGTTGTCATTTTAGAGTTCTTGTACCACTTTATGACGACCTAAAATTATTCTTGAGTGTTTTTCATGGTGGTGAGACTTTTTTTATGTTAGAAAGTTTGGATTAAAGCTTGATTGAAAATTAATTATGGTTTTATTTGGTTAATTTGATTAATTAAATAAATTAGGGTTTATGCATATTTTCAAAATTGGGACTTTTCATTTCTTGGATGTAATCAAGTATATTGAATATATACTAATAATTTTAGTAGTGTTTTATAAACATTGAAATGTGTAATTGACACTTTAGAACTAAAATGAAAAAAGTACAAAAGTTTATATTTTGGCCTAAATTCGGCCAATAGGTATTTTGGACATTTTCAAATTTATTTTTGGGATTTAATATTAAAATAAATAGTTTATAAAAAAAATTAAAATTAAAAAAAATATGATTTTTCATCCGTTGCGATAATTACGCCAAGACAAAGTATGTATTCGGTACTAATTAATAAGGTCCAAAGTGAGGATCAAATTTGGAAGAAGCAAGAGGAAACAATATAGTAGTTTAACAATATGTTAGGATTTTGGGAGTGACAGCTGGCCAATCTTACGTTCAGTAATCAATTACTTGTGTTTTAAGCAATAACTTTTTCGCCAAGTAGTGGCCTCATTGGTAGTTGATTCCCAAGCTGTGTCTTGGTTGATTTAGAATTTGTAAGTCCCGAGCTACGTCTCGATTGATTTCTTCTAGAATCTCAGTTGATAACATATTATAATATATGTAGTTTGTAATAATTCAAAAAAAAAAAAAAGCAAAAAACTTTTTCATTACAAATGAAATCAATTTATAACGACTCCCACTCAAATATTGTGAATTTGGATTAGGATAGGACAAATTGTGTGGTCTAAGCCCTTTTTCCTCAAAGAGCTAGTCCAAACCCAGTGTTGAGAGCTACTAATTGCACCCAAAAATTGTATAGGCATTTTATATGCCTCAAAAAATGCAAATAAATTTTGGGTTGACCTGAAATCCGTCCAGTAGTGCTAGTATGCATTACCAATTAACTAGTTAGTAAGAAAGTGTTGTGCCTCTCAATTTATCTCAATAACTCAAAATTTTCAATTAATTTAATTTATTTTAAAATATATTCTCATTTATTACTTTTTTTTAATAGCCTTATTCCTAAATTACTATCGTCGCTTTGGATTTCACTTCATTTTCAATATAGTTGCTTAATAGTGGGAACATCAGCAATATTATAATTATCGTCCACTCGTATTCTCAATAGTTTAGTTTAATTTAACTAGGTTAGTTTTGATATTTATAAGATAAATATTAAATTTATATGGGTTCGACATCCGACTAATAGTCACTGTATTACTTGAGTGATACATGCACTTGCATGCTAAAAATATAATATTGCGATCAAGTTTTTGACGTTGTTACCAGAGACTTAATTTATTCTTCTTTATTAATATTAGGACAACTTTACTTGCTTAGCTAGACACTCCTCCTTTTTTATTTTTTATATTTCTTTTGTTTTTATTTGATTTTCAGGCATCATGAACGACCAACGGTCTGAACCACTGGAAGTAGCAGCGCCAGTCCCAATTCGGGACAGGATGAAACCGATCATTGATGGACTCATATAATGTATCATCCCACCACCCCTTCTGGCCAATGCATGTGACAACAAGACATTTATTCAAATGATACAACAATTAGTGTAGTTTGGGGATGGCCCGAATGAAGATCCAAATGCACATGTGCGCAATTTCCTGGAAATATGCAACACTTTCAACTTTATTATAGGGGCAGAAGAAGCAGTTCACCTACGAGCTTTCCCATATTCATTGAAAGACAGAGCTAAGTGATGGCTTAAATCACTGCCAGCAGGATCTAGTACTACATGGATAGACTTGGCCACCAACTTCCTCGCCAAGTATTTTCCTCCCGCCAGAACAACAATGCTGTGTAACGCCATCACGTCATTTATGCAATATGACTTAGAGTCCTTATACGAGGCGTAAGAGATATATAACGACATGATGCGTACGTGCCCATATCACGACATTGCAATATGGTTACAAGTCCAGATCTTATACAATGAGCTTAATGGAATGATGAAGAGTACATTAGACATAACGACTGGAGATGCGCTAATGGCCAAAGATAAGAATGTTGCATGAGATCTACTAGAAGAGATGGCTAACAACAACTCCTTATGGCCAACTGAAAGAAGTATTCAACAGTGAGCAGCAGAAGTCCACGGGTTAGAACTAAACACAACTATGAATTCTAAGCTAGACCAAATCTGTAAATGTCTAGAGATCTTCAGTAAGTAGGGCGTGAACAATGCTGGAGCCTGGAGCTACAAGTACAAGATATGAGAGAGTACAAAATGGAGAGCCATACGCTCCACATGGCGAGTTTGTCAAGTATGTTAACAACTACAATAGACAAGGCCACATCCCCTACTTAGATAGCTACAACTCTGGGTGGCAGAACAATCAAAGCTACAAGCAAAAGACAGAATTGAAGAAACTACTAGAAAACATGCTCAAGAGGTAAGAAACCAAATACGATGCCCTATTCCAGATTCAATCCGTAACCATAAGTGCATCGGAGACCCAAATTGGACAGCTTGTGATTAATCAAAGTCAGAGGCCACTATGCAACGCCATCTCAGTCATCCATAAGGAAGTAGAGGATGGGTGTATCACGCAAATGTCTGATGAAGAGCTTGATGAGGAAATTCGTGAATACATAAATTCTCTTGATGTTTCACCTAGTTTTAGACCTAAACTGCAATCTCCATTAGAGGAATCCACCGAGAAGGGGACAAAGAGAGTGTCAACTGTTAGAGTATATGCCCTAAAACCAGTTATGGATGTAATGATCTAAGGCATAATGTTTGTAATATAGTTTGTTATTTATTAATAAAAGACATTTGTCAACTACACATTATTACATCCATATTTTATGTGTATGTCCTGAGACATTATGTCAGATGAATATCGTTAATCCAAAAGACATTTGCGATTATGATAGTTGACGATATTTATATATGTCTCAAATTAAGTTCTTGGTAAAATATGATTGTTATACGGAACAATGATATATCACTTGACCATTATTATTGTTTGTCGCCTAAATTGACATATGATGTTAATAGAATGGATGATTAGTCTCATATCATAAGGACACAGACAATAGATATTTCATTAGTAGAATTAAATATCGAACACGACCACATAAATATAAGATCACATGATAATATTATCTAAGGTCATTGATATTCGTAATAATACATTAATGTCGTCATATCCTCTGACCTGAGATCATATGATGACTTATGCGGTAGTAATATTGGTTCACTAGTATATCCTCATTCGACTATCAACGTCCTTTGAATAAATACTAGATTGAGCGATTGACGTACGAAGTCACGTATGCTTCAAGATGGGATCCGATAGCTTTGATAATAAAAGAGATGTTTCAAGTAAACTCAAAGTTGTGGATATAAGTCTTTGGCCAAAGCAGTCGATATCTTAGAGATATCAAATCTACAAGATAAAGTTTAAAGATATGTCGAGTATAATGATTTGACTTTACCATGATCCCAGACTCGATAAGAAACATAAATATCGGAATGAATGAGATGACATGCTCGAAGTGTATTCTAACAGGTTCATATGTTTTCCTATTTCATTAATTGACTAGGGGCCATGGCTTGCTGCTAGGCGATTACCAATGGTCTGTGGAATATCATAGAGATGAAATATTAAAGAGTTAATATTATTCCACTGCTACTCGATAATGAACTTAGGACGGTTGCACAATATAGTTCTCGTCTATGTTACAAATTCGAGGATGTTTATTAAAAGTTAATAAATGATTATTTAGGTGTTTCCTAATTGGATTAGGATATTCAGGATATTTCGGAAATATTATTTTGATTAATAAATTCGAAATATAAAATAAGATTTAATTGTTAAATAAATATTTGATATTTATATTAAATAAATTAAATGTAATTTTAATTAATCCTTAATTAAAATTAAGTAAGTTAAATTAATTAATTAATAGTTAATTAATTAATATTCCAAAATAATATTTAATCTATTGAGTTTTAATTTAGTGGGTTAACACCCAAATTAATTAGAATCCAAATTATGATTAAATAAGTAAGTTTTTATTTAATTAGGATTCCTAATATTTGATTAAGTATCCTAATTTTATTTTGGAAAGAATCTTTAGGAGACCAAATTTAATTTGGGGAAATATTGGATTGAACTTATTGTATTGGGATACAATTGAAACAAATCTTTTGCCCCTATATATATATATATGTATTCACGTTAACAAAGACAGTGAATCAATTTCATTATTTTGTTGTTGTTGTTGTTTATGTCAGCAACAATATATATGTATATAAGCAATTGATTATTAAGCAAAAGAAAAAGCAATTTGCGTGAACACAAATATTGTGTTTTTGTGATTTGTTCTCTGTTGGAATAGTCTCAATTCGTTCCAAAAGACTCCAACATCCTAGAAAAGAAAAAGAGTTTTTTTTTTTGTTCTCTCAAATGGGAACGATTTGTTCGTAGAGGAGTGCTAGTGTGCCAACTAGAGGTGCAACGCTTGATGCACTATTGCGAGAGAAAAAATCAAGGAGAATATTCAAAAGGCTCGAGAAAGATAATAAAGTACATCGAAGTATGTTTTATTATTAGTAAATATTATTTATATTGATAAATAAAATATTTGTTACATGCATGTTAAATTTAATATAGATTAATTTAATAGTATATTGTTTACATCAACAATGGAATAACCACGATCTTTAAAGTGGTTTTGGAAGAAATTTTTAAATTCCAATCACATGGATGCTTCCGCGCTAACCCCAAAACCTTACAATGATATCAGAGTTTTGAGGTTATGTCGTTTTGATGAAAACAAATTAAAGCATGTATATGAGATCTTAATGAGAGCTGTTCGGTTAGACTATTATTTTATGTTGATAAAATCGTTATTTTTGGCTGAAACTTTTTGTAGAGACACTAGACATATGGACTAACGATTATGTAAAATTTCAACTCAATCGGAATTCGGAAAGGTCGTCTGCTACGCGAAACATTCCGTTGGATAGAACCTGAAAATTCAGGATGGCATATTCCGCAGGACCAATTTCTAAAATTCTGAAAGTTTTAGGGATTTATTGAAAATACCCAAAACGATCAGAGGTGAAATTATAATTTCTGAAATTATAAATATTTTACAAAATTTCAGAATTAAAATTTGAGTAAGATTAGAATTTCCTTTTCCATTAAATTGTTTTTGGAAAGAATTCTAATAGAAATTGAGTTGTTGCTAGTTTTGAACTAAATAATTTTTTAGGAAGTTAGACCTATATAAAATTTTAATTGGATTAAAATTAAATCACCACAAGAATCCTAATACAACTTTGATTATATCTCTTGATTATTTAATATGATTAAAATATTAATTGATAATCAAAGTATAATCTTTAAAAGTTTCAAGATTAGTAATAAGATTATTCAAGCCAAGAAAGCATAAAACCTTCTCGAACAAAGAGGTATTAAAGAGAACTCTGTCACCAAAGCGATAAGAGCCTAAGAAGGTAGGGACTTAAGTGTTCACGCTGGATCCTCCTCATCTTCTGGGAGTTTTACTATAGTTACCGAACTGTGAAGGATTGTCTTAAACCAAATGGAGCAATCTTATTAAAGCGTTAATAAAAGATTAGGATCCCCCTCATCTAGAGCCAAACATAAAAGTTATGTGCTAAATATGCTTGTGCACGATGAAAGTATAAGATACAAAGACATCGAGACGCACTAAAAGAAAAGACCTAAATCATATAAGATATGAATAATTAAATAATCCCCAAGATTTAATATTAAGCATTAACCTTCCAACACAATCAAATAGTCCACTGAATATATTTTGGTAATCCCAAAACCTATTAGGTGAGAGATTCTTATATGTTTAATTACTATTTGACCTGTTCGTATATGTAGCCTAATGATTGCAAACCCAAAACCTATTAGGTGAGGGCCAATCACATGTGTTACGTGACGAAAGGTGTTGGACCTAGCTTAACTAGTGAAGATGTCAAAACCCATTAGCTGAGACATTGTTTGCTAGAGGTGGAAATGTCGAGCCTTGTATAGAGATACAAATCAAAGGAGTTTTGACTTATTGCAAATGAAGTGCCAAAACCCATTAGGTGAGGCATGATATTAACAATGAGAACTAGACGTCCTACTAGAAATATATCCAATAATATTTCTGTTTTCCGCATAAGGGAGTATGAAATTCGAGTAAAATTAGTGGGAGCAACATTATTTAAAAGACCTTAAATTTTGTTTAAATATTTATTACAAAATTATTAACAAACTTGTGTTTTCAACAGAGTACGTGATACAAAATGAATCCACTAACATCAATACTTGACAAAGATAAACTCACTGGCCCTAATTTCCTAGATTGGCGTCGTAAGCTCAAGATTGTCTTGGATTACGGATGTCTTTATTATGTTCTCGATATGAAAGATCCTGATCCTATTGATAATGATACTCCTGATGAAGAGGTCGATACTTTCTATAACTGGAAAGACGATGAGCTTAAGGTAAGAAGCCACATCAAAGCCTCTATGAGCTCAACTCTACAAGAGCAATATGAGAGGGTGGACTCTTCTGTGGAAATCATGGAACACCTACAAGAGTTATATGGTGAAAGTAGTGAAACTGTTAGATACGATATAACTAGCAAGTTATTCAGGATAAAGATGAAGGATGAGACTCCAGTCTCTGATCATGTGCTCCAAATGATCAATTTGATTGATCAAACAGATACATTTGATCTAGGACTAACGTTCAAGGTTAAGATGGGTTTGATCCTACATTCCTTGACTCCCCGCCTTCAAGGGCTTCATTTCCAACTTCAATATGAATAAGTTGATTAGATAAACTAGGTCACTTAGTGAGCTTCATGGCTCATTAAAGACCTATGAAAAAAATTGAAAACATCTTGAAGGTTGAGGGAAATGATAAAAAGGTTGTTCTTGCTGTCTCTAGTCCTCACAAGGACAAGAAAAAAGGAAAGGGCAAGAAACAAGGCTCCAAGAAATCTAAGCCCACTGGAGGAATATCGAAGAAAAATAAGGAAAAGAAGGCCCGAGATGAGTGCTTCTATTGCAAGAAGAAGGGACATTGGAAGATGAATTGTCCTCAGTACCTTGCAAGCTTGAAAAAGCAAAAGAAGGTATGTCATCGTTCTTTGTTATTGAAATGGATCTTGGAATAAGTTCCATATCTCATTCATGAATTTTAGATTCTGCTACGACCTCACATATTTGTATGTCTCCGCAGATTCTAAAGAGTAAGAGGTTACTTAAGGAATGAGAAGTGGTTCTGAAAGTTGGGAATGGAGAACTTGTCTCTGCAACCACCGTAGGGGCGTGTCAACTTCCTATGCCATCAAGACATTTAATTTTATTAGATAAAATTTTACATTTTCCTAGTGCAATAAGGAACATTGTTTCCATTCCAGTATTAAGAAAATGTAATTATGAATTTCATTTTATCAATGAGAAATGCAATATTTATTATTTGAATAAATTTGTTGGTGTTGCACTAAAAGTAAATGGATTATATGTCTTACAAATGAATGAGAACCATAATAAATAATTAAATACAATAACAACAAAGGACCAAAAGATAATCCTAATTCAAGATTCATTTGGCACTTAAGATTAGGTCATATTAGAGAGAAAATAATTTCACAATTGGAGAAGGAAGGCTTACTTCCTTCATTAGGTTTAGAACCTTATCCAACTTGCGAATCATGTCTAAAAGGAAATATGAACAAATCACCTTTTGTAGGACAAAATGAAAGAGCCAAAGAAACCTTGGAACTCATACATACTGATGTATGCGGCCCACTTAGTATAGTGGCCAAATGTGGTTTTCAATACTTCGTTACTTTCACTGACGATTGTTCAAGATTTGGGTACTTGTACCTAATGAAACATAAGTCAGAAACTTTTGTAAAGTTCAAAGAGTATAAGAATGAAGTAGAAAACAAATTGGGAAAAAGTATTAAAAATCTATGATCTGATCGTGGAGGAGAATACTTAAGTACCGAATTTCAAGATTGTCTTAAGGAACATGGAATAGTGTCACAAGTAACACCTCCTTACACACCTCAGTATAACGATGTCTCTTAAAGGAGAAATTGTACCATATTGGATATGGTACGTTGCATGATGAGTTTTGTTGATATATCGACTTCCTTTTGGGGATATACTCTCCAAATAGCCTTGCATGTTCTAAATAGAGTTCCGACCAAATCTGCTCCCAAAACCCTATATGAGATATGGTATGGGAAACGTCATAATTTAGGATATTTGAAGATTTGGGGTAGTCCAGCTTATGTAAGGAAAGTCTTTACATAAAAGCTAGACTCAAGATCTGAAAAAACTTAATTCATAGGATATCTCAAGGATACGATAGGATACTACTTCTACATTCCATCTGATTGTAAGACAGTGGTTAGTAGGAATGCTACCTTCCTTGAGGACCGTTTGGTTCAAAAGGGAAGTACTGCGAAAGAAGTGGACATAGATGAGGAAGTCTCTCAAGAAGAGGATTCTGGAAAACGAATTGACTCACCTCAGAAGGAACCAGAACAAGTAGAACAAGAAACACCTCAAGAAACACAACCACTTCATAGATCACTTAGGGAATCTCGCATGCCACTGAGATATACCCTAGTCAATCAACAAGATTTTGAATCTTTTATGATTGGTGAAACAGTTCATGTTGATGACCCAAGAAACTATGAAAAAGCAATGTCAGACATTGACTCTTTTAGATGGCTTGAAGCTATGAATTCTGAAATGGAATCCATGTATTCCAATCAAGTATGGACACTTGTTGATCCTCCTGAAGGAATTGATCCTATTGGGTGTAAATGGGTCTTCAAGAGAAAGATTGGAAAAGTAGAGACTTATAAAGCTAGACTAGTGGCAAAAGGATATACTCAGAAAAAATGAGTTGAGTATGAGGAGACCTTTTCGCCAGTATCTATGCTAAAATCCATTAGAATTATTTTAGCTATAGCAGCTTACTTTGACTATAAGATTTGGCAAATGGATGTAAAAATAACTTTTCTAAATGGATTTCTTGAGGAAGAAATTTATATGATATAGCCAGAAGGTTTTACATCTAAAGATGATAGTCAAAAAGTATATAAGCTGCAAAGATCTATATATGGTCTAAAGCAAGCATCTAGGAGTTGGAATCTACGATTTGTTGATACGATCAAAATGTTTGGTTTTATCAAAAATTGTGGATGAGCTCTGTGTTTACAAAAAGGTCAGTGGGAGCGCCATAACGTTCTTAATATTATATGTGGATGACATATTACTATTGGGAAATGATATCGCTATGATGACTTCAGTCAAAGTATGGTTATCCAAAACATTCTCAATGAAAGACTTCGGAGAAGCAACCTACATTCTTGGCATAAGAATCTATAGAGATAGATCAAGAAGAATGATTGGTTTGTCCCAAAGTCTGTACATAGAAATGACAGGGTTTTATGGCGGAATATCGGTAACGCAGCAGAATCGCAGCGGAATCGCGGAAAATCAAAATTTTCCGGTTTCAAAAATTTTCTCGGATCAATTAAATAAACTTATTTATTTAATTATCCAATTATCAAATTCTGAAAAATTACACAAGAAATCAAATTTCTTGGTAATTACCGAATTGCCCCAAAACTTTGTAAATTGATCATTTTAGTCCAAAAGTTGTCAAATACAATTTTGGATGATTCTAAATCATTTGTAAAATATTTTTCAACACATCTAATGCATCAAAATCAGATTTCACACAAATCCCCAATTTTTAGTCTAATGCCGTGAGCCATCAAAATTTTCAATTAATTGCAATTTGGTCCATTTAGTTCAAAACATGCCAAGATCAAATCCAATCAACCTAAAATTTTACATGCATCATATTCATACCATAATACATCACATATATGAAAATCCCCAAATTTGGAGTGGGTTATGAACCCTAATTTTCCATTTTCACCAAATTGTCCAATTTTACCAAATCTTTAAAATCCAACACTTTAATCCATTCAATACTTCACCAATCTAGCCTCACCACTTTGAAACAACTCTAGAATAATTCTAGGTCACCAAGGAGTGGCTTACCAACTCTAGAATGGCAACTTGATTTTCCATAAATCAAAAGTACAGCTTTGAAACCATTTCAAGCTTACTTACATGCATCAATCTTTCATCAAAGTTCACAACCAAAATA
This sequence comes from Zanthoxylum bungeanum, assembly GCA_019454045.1. Lineage (NCBI taxonomy): Eukaryota > Viridiplantae > Streptophyta > Magnoliopsida > Sapindales > Rutaceae > Zanthoxylum > Zanthoxylum bungeanum. The sequence continues at coordinate 401,449 of SKCR01041365.1, read as the reverse complement.
AACAGAAACTATAAGAAGAGAGACAACACCAAAGCAACACAAATGATGCTAAGCATGTTAGAAACATTTTTCATGTTGAAAGCTTTAAAGAAAAACTTACAAAACTCAAAGATTTCCAAGCCTTTTCCTTTAGCCTTCAAGCTTTTCTCTCAACTACTTTTGTGTTTCATTTGATAACTTATGAAATCCTTAAACCCTAAAAGTGAAACAAAACAATATATACTCCCCAAAATTTGCCTTGGGCGAAATTTAGGGTGTTTACTGTTTATAAAATATCTAGATATTTTTTGTTTGATTTAAAGTTACTTTAATCAACTTGCAAATTTTATCATTACACCTTTAATGAAAATTCATAAGTCAACAAAAGCAACTTCAAAATATAACAATTATATTTATTTTATGGTCATGGCCGAAAATTATAAAAGAAAAAGGAAATATATATTTTCATTTTAAACAATTTAATCAAATATCTAAAGAAGTCAAAACCATTTTGACAACCTTTTCTTTAAGTATAAAGTCAACAATTTACACTTATAATCATTTCCTAACTTTATCATTTGGTGAGATATTTATATTTTAATTATATTAATCATTTAACAATTAAATAATTAAATAATTAATTAAATACAAATATCTCAAATATATGTATTATATTTACTTTAAATATCTCAAATACATATATTAATGATATATGTCAAATACCTTTATTTGACAATTTATTAATGTGTATTTAATAATATCATATATTAAATACAAACACATATTAATTAGGAAATTACGGTTCGACCCGTTTGCATGTATTTTTCGTTTAACGTTTAAACGATTTATAAATAATCACCATTATTTATAAAAGTCGCCCTAGTGCTCTACGAGTATATTTCATTAGTGAGACTCTCTAGATTCAGGTATATCCGTCACAAAATCCAATTTCGTGTCCATAACTTACCCACCCGTAACTTATGACGACCACAGATAAACTAGCTGAATCATACAGGTCGAGGTCATTGCATACGTATAATCCATTCGTCACAGGTATCCGGATAATCCCAGAGATATAGATGTAAACATCAAATCTCTATAGGTATTATCCCGTCGACTTATCTATTAGCAATTTCTAAATAACATTCGGAACCCACTTCCGAAGTATACTGTGGCCACAGATTTAACAGACTGCTAATTGTAGAAAACAGGACCTGGGCGACGCCGTTCCTAGGCTCGCGGCACTAGTTGGGAAGTACGAAATAACATGGAGTCGCCATCCGGTGTGAACCGGGACAAAGATTTAAGGCCGCACTCACCCCTCGCAAGGGAAGACCTCAAACCGTTGGGTTCGGAACGGTCCCTTACTTATGTCACTTGTAATAAAATGATTTATGTAATAATTTAACCAGGCTTGAATAACATTTATTTCCAAAAATATCATGCTTCTAAATTCATATGCATACATCAACAAGTTCATCACAACATGCAACATCACATGGCAATCTCATGAAAATATTTCAATCCTATGATATGGAAAACTAAGAATAACATAATCATGCTTGAGTACTATCTCATGAACCTATTAACCAAATAACATGCTAACAGCCTAATCATGCTTGAATACAATCCCAAGAACACATAGAATGGATAAATGTAGGAATACAAACAATACGGTTGGCTATATAACACAAGAAAGATCAACCAAGAGGCAATTATGCATGAATATGATAAGACAGACTCAGTTCAGTGTGTTCATGTTCGTGTAGCGTTCGTAAACGCGTTCGAACGGAAATGAAACAGAATGCTGACGTTCGAGTAGCGTTTGATAACACGTTCGAACGGAAATGAAACAGAATGCTCGCGTTCGTATGGCGTTTGATAACGCGTTCGAACGGAAATGAGACCTGATCCATGATAAGGCAAAAATGCTTGCGCGTTCGAGTTGCGTTCGTAAACGCGTTCGAACGGGAACAGACCTGATGCATGAAATGGGACACAATACATAAACAACAAAATAATGGGGCGCGGCGAAGTACTGCCGTAAAGGTGGCCTTTTGGGGCTATTGATCTCTCAAAGAGAGGACCTTTAGACCAACATACTAAGCCCATGCGCTCGACTGAATCATGCATACAAAGAATTAAAAGCAATGATATTAAACATAGTGTGCCCGATTGAACGTATCTTGTATCCAACCGGGCACACATCAACCGGCGCGGCAAAGCATCATGGTAAAGGGTTTTAGCCCCTCCCCATAGGGGATCTCACATCGCACTTACTAAACCCATGCGCTCGGTTGAATCATGCATACGAAAATAAAGACAATCATATCAAACTAGGTATGCTCGATTGAACGTATCTCGCATTCAACCGAACACACATCAATCGGTGCGGCAAAACGTCGTGGTGAAGGATTTTTAACCCCTCCAATTAGGGAACCTTTCATCGCACTTACTAAGCCCATGCACTCGATCATATCATACGAGAATAAGCAACATACAGAATTTAAATGACAAGAAATAAATAAACCAAAGCAACACAACACAAGAGAAGGTGCAGTTTACTCAAGTGATACGTGGAGTTGTGTCCCATGTACATACCGCACTACCGTCCATTCGGATTCGGCTACGGAATTTATGTCTGGGTTTCCATCCTACATACCACAAGAGACAACACTCTTCCATTCATCCAATACCCACAACACACATCATACACACACAAGATTTAACAAACAAGTAAAATACAATCAAAATAAATAACAAAAATCGGATAAAGACGAGTGTGAAAAGTACCCTCAGGTCTAACCTTTTAAATCACCTCTCGGATGTACGGTACACGATCGTCGGAAGGGTGGATGCTCCGCAACTCTCCCGGTTCACTGGTTCACTGTTCTCGTTCGTTGTCTTACTGTTTTGAGTCCGTTTTGCTGCTGTTTCCTTGTGGTTTCACTGCCGTTTCCTCTTTATCTTTTGCTTCCTTTTTCTTGGGTGTGTTCTTCCTGTAATTTTTATGTGTGTTGTGTATGAGCTAGGGACTAGGGTTGAGAAGGTTGGTGAAGGCTTCTTTTTATAGGCAAAGGGTTGGGCTTGACAAGGAAAGAGATTTGGCTAATTAAAGAGGGATTTGATTTGGTTTGGTTAAGGGAAGTCAAAGATTGAGGGGGGGACAAATCTTGGCTAGATAGGGAAGGTTGAATATTTGATTGGCTTGGTTTAGGAATACAATATTTTAAGTTTGGGAATAATCTTATTAGATTGGGAATATAATTGGTTGATTGATTTTAATTAGGAATGATTATATTTTGATTTAGTATGTGATTTGTTTAATTTAGGCATGATTTTAGTTTAAGTTGGTAATTGTTTATTTTATGTTTGGTATATGTTTTATTTAATTATTTAATTAATTTAATTATTATCTTATTTAGTTAATGTTTTAATTAATATTTATTTATTTAAATTGGGATGTGTTTTATGGGCTTTGGGGGGCTAATTGGGCTGGATGTGAGGCTAGCAGCAAAACCAGAATTACCGACACCGTTCGAACGCTTCCTCGAACGTGGCACGAACGCCCGCAATCCGTTTGACGTTCGAACGTAAACACGAACGCAGCACTAACGAAAACAGTGAACCTTGTTTATTCTGAATTTCCCCTTCCGATGTCCGTTTCCCGTGACCTCCGTGACTTAAAAGGTAGTGTCTCCAAAATGAGACTCATCATAGGGACTTATGCATAAAAATGCAGTTCCTACAGTCGCCCCCACTTTGATGGGACTTGTGTAATGTGCAACAGTGATAATCCTATCAAAGTTATGCAATGCATTTCTACTTACCTGGCTCGCCAGCTGCCACTTGACTTACCATGTGTTGAGTTGATTTGGGTGGTGAGGTGCTGCGACCCCTGGTTCATTCCCGAACCGTGTTGTGATGTGGTCCATTCCCGGACCGTTACCGTAAGGTGTCCATTCCCGTACTGTTACTGTAAGTTGGTCCATTCCCGAACCGTGCTTCCATTCTTGGAGTGCCATTCCCGGCTTGTTCATTCTTGAACTCTGCTCCATTCTTGGATTGCCATTCCCGGCTTGTTCATTCTCGAACTGTGTTGAGATGAGGCTTTATTCCTCCCGAGCTTTATTCCCGAACTGTTGAGATGAGGCTTTATTCCTCCCGAGCTTTATTCCCGAACTGTTGAGATGAGGCTTTATTCCTCCGAGCTTTGTTCTCGAACTGTGTTGAGATGAGGCTTTATTCCTCCCGAGCTTTATTCCCGAACTGTTGAGATGAGGCTTTATTCCTCTGAGCTTTGTTCTCGAACTGTGTTGAGATGAGGCTGAGCTTTGTTCCCTGACTGTGTTAACTGTGGGCTTTGTCCCCGAACTGTACTGAATGTGGGCTTTATTCCCGAGTTTGTAGGCTTTCTTCCTGAACTGTACTGAATGTGGGCTTTATTCCTGTACTGAGCTGAATGCAGGCTTTCTTCCTGAACCGTTACTGTAAGGTGGTCCATTCCCGGCTTGTTCATTCTTGAACTGTCCATTCCCGGACCATATCTCCATTCTCGGAGTGCCATTCCCGGCGTGCTCATTCTTGAACTGTCCATTCCCGGACCATATCTCCATTCTCAGAGTGTCATTTCCGACTTGTTCATTCTTGAACTCTGCTCCATTCTTGGATTGCCATTCTCGGCTTGTTCATTCTTGAACTGTCCATTCCCGGACCATATCTCCATTCTCGGAGTGTCATTTCCGACTTGTTCATTCTTGAACTCTGCTCCATTCTTGGATTGTATCTCCATTCTCGGAGTGCCATTCTCGGCAGAACTGATCTGATGTAATGTGGGCCTCGCCCCCAGAATGCCATACCCGGCAAGACTGATACTGATGTAACGTGGGCCTCGCCCCCAGAATTCCATACCCGGCAAGACTGATACTGATGCTAATGTGGGCCTCGCCCCCAGAACGCCATACCCGGCAAGACTGATACTGATGCTAATACGGGCCTCGCCCCAAACTGATGCTGATGTGGGCATCGGCCCTGGGATTCATTCCCTGGATTCATTCCAAAATTCTGCTGATGTGGGCCTCGACCCTGGGATTCATTCCCTGGATTCATTCCAAAATTCTGCTGATGTGGGCCTCAGCCTTGGGATTCATTCCCTGGATTCATTCCAAAATTCTGCTGATGTGGGCCTCAGCCTTGGGATTCATTCCCTGGATTCATTCCAAAATTCTGCTGATGTGGGCCTCAGCCTTGAATTGATACTGATGTGGGCCTCGGCCCTGAGACTCATCCTGATGTGGGCCTCGCCCGCAGAATGATGTGGGCTTCGCCCTAAACTGATAATGACATGGGCCTCGCCCCCAGACTGATACAGATACGGGCCTCGCCCCTGTGACTCTTTTCTGAAACTGCTGACATGGGCCTCAACCCCGTGATTCATTCCAACACTCTGACGATGTGGGCCTCGACCCTGGGACTCGTCCCCAAAACTACTACTCATATGTTGCTGATTCTGGTTGTCTTGTCTTTGCCGCTTTTTCTTTTTCTTTTTTGAAACCTGTTATTACAAAACAGAACAAACACAAAAGGGATGCAAAATATGTTACGTGTATGCATGCATGCATGATTGGGTTTCCTATCCCATTGAGCTAGGTCTTCTGCCAGTATTCTTGGTGGCTGCTTGGTCTTTTGACAAGTCTGTCATCTTCCCTAACCAACATGCATCTATGATGGCTTTTAAATCAAAAGGGAGTTAACATGGTGCATGTATGCATGAGGTGCATGTGATACATGTGATGCATGTGATACAAGAAATATATCAACTCTTTTAAAATTTGCACACAAATCGGCTCATCATCATTTTAGAAGTTTTTGGGCCAACTGTCATAGGAGTGAACTCGTCCCAGTTTAAATGGCCCAACGAGTTCACATCTCATGGCAAGGAGCCCAACTAAATCCGAATGGTACCGTTCCGAACACAAACACAAGGTGGCTCATCAACACTTAGAAGCCTTCGGCCCAATCGTCATAAAATACGTTCTTGTCCCAGTTTAAATGGCCCAACAAGCCCATATCTTATGACAAATAGTCCAAATGAATCCAAACGATGATGTTCCCGAACACAAGCATAGAAGAGAGATAATGCAAACATGACATAATATTTTTACAAAGTGGCCCATCAACATTTCAGAAGCTTTGGGCCTAATAGTCATAAGGTACAAACTTGCCCCAGTTTAAATGGCCCAGCAAGCCCGCATTTCTGACAATAGTCCAACTGCATCCAAATGAGGATAGTCCACAAGCACATATTCAAAGAAATAATTGTTACTTTAGCCAACCCAGTCTATGGGTGGGTTAGTAAGAGTATAGACAAAGGCTCTCACCGGCGAAGGATGGCCCACAACTAGGTCTCCCCACTCAAGGGTTCGAGCAACCAAGTGAGCGCACCCCTTTTTATACACTAAGGTACGTGCCAATGAGCTATGGTGTGTGACAGACTGTCAAATGGATTTCCCGTTGTAGATCCCCCAGAGGGAAGGTGGAGCGAGGCTCACTTAAATACCCAAGCCTCTTAGGCTCTTATCGCTTGTTGTCAGGAATAAACAACGAGTCATCCAAATTAGTCTATCACAATAGGCTACGAGTAGATGGCTATCTAGGTGCCTTCACAGCTTTTCCTTCTAGAAAGGTAGTGAATGAAGGAGGACACCAAACCATTACCTAGCCTAAAAATGCCTTTGATTAAACCCTCACTTTATCCACTATAGACATGGTCAATTAAAACATAAATCCAAACATCACAAGTCAATATTTCGGGGCCAATTCTCTATCCCCAGTGGAGTCGCCAGACTGTGGGACACATGACCTGGGCGATGCCGTTCCTAGGCTCGCGGCACTAGTTGGGAAGTACGAAATAACATGGAGTCGCCACCCGGTGTGAACCGGGACAAAGATTTAAGGCCGCACTCACCCCTCGCAAGGGAAGACCTCAAACCGTTGGGTTCGGAACGGTCCCTTACTTATGTCACTTGTAATAAAATGATTTATGTAATAATTTAACCAGGCTTGAATAACATTTATTTCCAAAAATATCATGCTTCTAAATTCATATGCATACATCAACAAGTTCATCACAACATGCAACATCACATGGCAATCTCATGAACATATTTCAATCCTATGATATGGAAAACTAAGAATAACATAATCATGCTTGAGTACTATCTCATGAACCTATTAACCAAATAACATGCTAACAGCCTAATCATGCTTGAATACAATCCCAAGAACACATAGAATGGATAAATGCAGGAATACAAACAATACGGTTGGCTATATAACACAAGAAAGATCAACCAAGAGGCAATTATGCATGAATATGATAAGACAGACTCAGTTCAGTGTGTTCACATTCGTGTAGCATTCGTAAACGCGTTCGAACGGAAATGAAACAGAATGCTCACGTTCGAGTAGCGTTTGATAACGCGTTCGAACGGAAATGAAACAGAATGCTCGCGTTCGTATGGCGTTTGATAACGCGTTCGAACGGAAATGAGACCTGATGCATGATAAGGCAAAAATGCTTGCGCGTTCGAGTTGCGTTCGTAAACGCGTTCGAACGGGAACAGACCTGATGCATGAAATGGGACACAATACATAAACAACAAAATAATGGGGCGCGGCGAAGTACTGCCGTAAAGGTGGCCTTTTGGGGGCTCTTGATCTCTCAAAGAGAGGACCTTTAGACCAACATACTAAGCCCATGCGCTCGACTGAATCATGCATACAAAGAATTAAAAGCAATGATATTAAACATAGTGTGCCCGATTGAACATATCTTGTATCCAACCGGGCACACATCAACCGGCGCGGCAAAGCATCGTGGTAAAGGGTTTTAGCCCCTCCCCATAGGGGATCTCACATCGCACTTACTAAACCCATGCGCTCGGTTGAATCATGCATACGAAAATAAAGACAATCATATCAAACTAGGTATGCTCGATTGAACGTATCTCGCATTCAACCGAACACACATCAATCGGTGCAGCAAAACGTCGTGGTGAAGGATTTTTAACCCCTCCAATTAGGGAACCTTTCATCGCACTTACTAAGCCCATGCACTCGATCATATCATACGAGAATAAGCAACATACAGAATTTAAATGACAAGAAATAAATAAACCAAAGCAACACAACACAAGAGAAGGTGCTGTTTACTCAAGTGATACGTGGAGTTGTGTCCCATGTACAGACCGCACTACCGTCCATTCGGATTCGGCTACGGAATTTACGTCTGGGTTTTCATCCTATATACCACAAGAGACAACACTCTTCCATTCATCCAATACCCACAACACACATCATACACACACAAGATTTAACAAACAAGTAAAATACAATCAAAATAAATAACAAAAATCGGATAAAGACGAGTGTGAAAAGTACCCTCAGGTCTAACCTTTTAAATCACCTCTCGGATGTACGGTACACGATCGTCGGAAGGGTGGATGCTCCGCAACTCTCCCGGTTCACTGGTTCACTGTTCTCGTTCGTTGTCTTACTGTTTTGAGTCAGTTTTGCTGCTGTTTCCTTGTGGTTTCACTGCCGTTTCCTCTTTATCTTTTGCTTCCTTTTTCTTGGGTGTGTTCTTCCTGTAATTTTTATGTGTGTTGTGTATGAGCTAGGGACTAGGGTTGAGAAGGTTGGTGAAGGCTTCTTTTTATAGGTAAAGGGTTGGGCTTGACAAGGAAAGAGATTTGGCTAATTAAAGAGGGATTTGATTTGGTTTGGTTAAGGGAAGTCAAAGATTGAGGGGGGGACAAATCTTGGATAGATAGGGAAGGTTGAATATTTGATTGGCTTGGTTTAGGAATACAATATTTTAAGTTTGGGAATAATCTTATTAGATTGTGAATATAATTGGTTGATTGATTTTAATTAGGCATGATTATATTTTGATTTAGTATGTGATTTGTTTAATTTAGGCATGATTTTAGTTTAAGTTGGTAATTGTTTATTTTATGTTTGGTATATGTTTTATTTAATTATTTAATTAATTTAATTATTATCTTATTTAGTTAATGTTTTAATTAATATTTATTTATTTAAATTGGGATGTGTTTTATGGGCTTTGGGGGGCTAATTGGGCTGAATGTGAGGCTAGCAGCAAAACCAGAATTACCGACACCGTTCGAACGCTTCCTCGAACGTGGCACGAACGCCCGCAATCCGTTTGACGTTCGAACGTAAACACGAACGCAGCACTAACGAAAACAGTGAACCTTGTTTATTCTGAATTTCCCCTTCCGATGTCCGTTTCCCGTGACCTCTGTGACTTAAAAGGTAGTGTCTCCAAAATGAGACTCATCATAGGGACTTATGCGTAAAAATGCAGTGCCTACACTAATCATATATGGACTACCTATACTCTGTGCACAGAACTGACGGATCCTATCTTGATACACACGGGATATCCTGAGGATCGGTCCACACCCAATGAACAGGCGGAGGTCTGATCTAAATAGATCGGTGACGTGACTGCCATCTAAGTGTGAATGATGTCTCATACATCCACAGTGGTATCTCAAGTCGAAGGACCATTATGCTACTCAACCCGAGAAGATTCTTATTGACGTTGGTGTACCATCTTTTAAGAATCTTCGGTGAGTCGTTCAGTGTTTATCCACTATAAACACCTACATGTCTATACGAGTCTCCCTAGACTTATGGTTCATTGGGATAAACCATCGGACCAAGTCTCGATATACGACATGTACTGGTCTCAACGGATTTGACTAACCGACCCGTGTTAGTGAATCTTGACCAGGAACAATATTTGATAATATACATTTAGCAGTGACACTTCCCAATGTCAATTACAAACTAGCTTTGTAACTATGTACTACATTATATATTATCGGGCCTTTGTCTAATATATACATATCACTAAACCACATTTAGTTTCAATCTAATCGTAATCAGATCGAATACGTATATAAAAATAAGAGGTGCAACCATAAATAAGTAATATTATGGAAAAAGAGATTGTTCGTATTCATGAATCAGACATAAATACGGAGCGGATTGGTGCTCTGAGCACCAACCCCAACAAGAAAAAGTGCTCAAGAGATTCAATATGTTGGACTCTAAGAGAGGTTTGTTGCCTTCCAGGCATGGAATTCATCTATCTAGATCGATGAGTCCCAAGACACCTCAAGAAAGAGCACACATGAGTCAAGTACCATATGCTTCTGCCATTGGTAGTCTCATGTATGCTATGCTATGTACAAGACCGGTCATCGCATTTGTTATTAGTGTAACAAGCAGATTCCAATCTCATTCAGGAGAAAGTCTTTGGATAGCAGTCAAGACAATCCTCAAGTACTTAAGAAGAACTAAGGATATGATATTGACTTTCGGATCACCAGAACTGAAAGTGGAAGGTAGGTGTGGTTCCAACCATTAAAAGAGCGTTCCTTTTGAACTGCGACAACAATGAGGCTATAACACAGGCCAGAGAACCAATGTCACACCAGAAATCCAAACACATTCAAAGAAAGTATCACATACTAAAAGAATATGTTGGAGATGGGCATATAGCCATTTCAGAAAAACAACTTCAGCTGACAATGTAGCTGATCCACTTACTAAGCCAATGAGCCAAGAACAAATGGAGCGTCATCTTGAGAAGATGGGCATTGGGTATCATAAAAAACTGGCTTTATTGCAAGTGGGAGTTTGTTAGAGTATATGCCTAAAAATCAGTTATGGATGTAATGATTTAAGGCATAATGTTTGTAATATAGTTTATTATTTATTAATAAAAGGCATTTATCAACTACATATTATTACATCCATATTTTATGTGTATGTCATGAGACATTATGTCAGATGAATATCGTTAATCCAAAAGACGTTTGCGATTATGAGAGTCAACGATATTTATATATGTCTCAAATTAAGTTCTTGGTAAAATATGATTGTTATACAGGACAATGATATATCACTTGACCAATATTGTTGTGTGTTGCCTAAATTGACATATGATGTTAATAGAATGGACGATGAGTCTCATATCATAAGAACACATACAATAGATATTTCATTAGTAGAATGAAACATCGAACACGATCACAGAAACGTAAGATCACATGGTAATATCATCTAAGGTCATTGATCTTCGTAATAATACATTAGTGTCGTCATATCCTCTGACCTGAGATCATATGATGACTTGTGCGATAGTACTTTTGGTTCACTAGTATATCCTCATTCGACTATCCACGTCCTTTGAATAAATACTAGATGACCTTGAGCGATTGACGTACGAAGTCACGTATGATTCAATATGAGATCTGATAGCTTTGATAATAAAAGAGATGTTTCAAGTAAACTCAAAGTTGTGGATATAAGTCTTTGGTCAAAGCAGTCGATATCTTAGAGATATCAAATCTACAAGATAAAGTTTAAAGATACGTCGAGTATAAGGATTTGACTTTACCATGATCCCAGACTCGATAAGAAACACAAATATCCGAAGGAATGAGATGACATGCTCGAAGTGTATTCTTACAGGTTCATATGTTTTCTCACTTCATTCTTCGACTAGGGGCAATGGCTTGATGCTAGACGATTACTCATGGTATGTGAAATATCATAGAGATGAAATATTAAAGAGTTAATATTATTCCACTGCTATTCGATAATGAACCTAGGACGGTCGCACAATATAGTTATCGTCTATGTTACCAATTCGAGGATGTTTATTAAAAGTTAATAAATGATTATTTTGGCGTTTCCGAATTGGATTAGGATATTCTGGATATTTCGGAAATATTAATTTGATTAATAAATTTGAAATATAAAATAAGATTTATTTGTTAAATAAATATTTGATATTTATATTAAATAAATTAAATGTAATTTTAATTAATCGTTAATTAAAATTAAGTAAGTTAAATTAATTAATTAATAGTTAATTAATTAATATGCCAAAAAAATATTTAATCTATTGGGTTTTAATTTAGTGGGCTAGCACCCAAATTAATTGGAATCCAAATTATGATTAAATAAGGAAGTTTTTTTTTTTTAATTAGGATTCCTAATTTGATTAGGTATCCTAATTTTATTTTGGAAAGAATCTTTAAGAGACCAAATTTAATTTGGGGAAATATTGGATTGAATTTATTGTATTAGGATACAACTGAAACAAATATATATATATATTTACGTTAACAAAGACAATGAATCAATTTCATTATTTTGTTGTTGTTGTTTATGTCAGCAACAATATATATGTATATAAGCAATTGATTATTAAGCAAAAGAAAAAGCAATTTGCGTGAACACACATATTGTGTTTTTGCGATTTGTTCTCTATTGGAATAGTCCCAATTCGTTCCAAAAGACTCCAACATCCTAGAAAAGAAAAATGATTTTTTTTTTTGTTATCGCAAGTGGGAACGATTTATTCGTAGAGGAGTGCTAGTGTGCCAACTAGAGGTGCAACGCTTGGTGCACTATTGCGAGGGAAAAATTAAGGAGGATATTCAAAAGGCTCGAGAAAGATAATAAAGTACATCGAGGTATGTTTTATTATTAGTAAATATTATTTATGTTGATAAATAAAATATTTGTTGCATGCATGTTAAATTTAATATAGATTAATTTAATAGTATATTGTTTACATCAACAACGGCATAACCACGATCTTTAAAGTAGTTTTGGAAGAAAATTTTAAATTCCAGTCACATGGATGCTTCCGCGCTAACCCCAAAACCTTACATCAACTTCACTTATGAGCAGCACTGTCAAAAAGGAAAGACTTACAGAGGTGTGTAATGTCATATTGCAAATACTGACTGTAACAAAATACAAAGATCCTGACGTATTCACCATAGACTACACCATTGTGGATTGCGAGTCAAGAGCATTATGCGATCTAGGGTCGGGAATTAATCTTATGCCGCTGCCTGTGGCGAAGAGATTGGGTTATCATGAGCTGAAGCCCACTTCCATGTCTCTAAAATTTGCTCAAAGAACCGACACATGCCCAAAGGTAAGATAAAAGATATAATGGTAAATGAGGGGGATTTTGAGCTTCCAATAAATTTCATAGTTCTGGACATAGAGGAAGATGTTGACATACCCTGCATTTTGGGAAGACCTTTTCTGGTAGCAACATGAGCGTTAATAGATGTACAATAAGGTCTCCTCACTTTCCGAGTGAATGGAGAGACGCTAGTTGTCAGAATGTTCGACCTTGAGGTAGACCTAGAAAGTCCAAAAAATAGAGCTTTAATGGAGCCAATGGAAGGCAAAAATGAAGCAAGAGTGAAAAACCAGACATATAAGGTGACAGATGAAGTAGTGGTATGTGAGGCATTCAAGGTGAATTTACATTAAGAATAGTACTGCTTAGCTACGGTGTGCCATCAATTCGACACTGTGTTACATCAAGTCACTACACCACCAAAACCGTCCGTCCCCAGTCTATCCAAGCCAAAAGGGAAAGCGCAGTCAGCAATTGCAACCTCTATAGAAACTAATAAGGGAAGACAAGTGTGGGTGAAAGTGGAAGATCAAGAGAAACATGCCAAAACAACTAAGTCCAAGTATATCATGTCGTATAGAAGGAAAATGTGTGCAATTAGGAAGGACGCGGCTAACAACGCAGCAAATAAATTGAGACCATCATGAGTATGTTGGTGGGCACGTCTGGCTGAAGATGTTAAACGTAGCGTTAGCGGTGAGATAACCCACGTATTTTTTATTATTATTGTCTTTACTTTAGTTCTATTTTTCTTGTGTGCTATTTGCAAGTTTAATAGTTTGCATGTTTATCTATGTAGGTACTAGCACAACCCATACACTCTGCGCAATCAAAGTCTCACCAGTAGTAGCCTGATCACCTTCATGCATGGTAGTGTTGTTCCTCACTCTTTTTCCTTTATGCTTATTTTATATTGAGGACAATGCAAATTTTAAGTTTAAGGGTGTGTGCGCATGTTAGTGTTAGTTCTTATTATTTATTAAAAAAATCAAAACAATCTTTTAAAAAAATTTAGTCCTATGTAATACAACATAAGTCTAATGATGAGTTTGTTTTCTTTTGATGAAATCTTAGAAATGATAAGTGCTCAATTTACTTTTATTTGATGCCTTAAGTAGGTGATCTAGGTTAGACTCGTAAGCACTTAACAGTAAGTCTCTAGCAGTAAGAGCCTATGTAGTTGGCAAAGTGACTAGTTGAAGAAATTATTTGACGATGAATGATCGTTTGCTTAGATATTTTTCTCGGTTTGCTAGTGTTATAATGTATGGTATGGTTGAAAAAAAAGAATGAATGGGCAAAAAAAAAGATTGTTGAAAAAAATAAGGAAAAAAGAAGTTAAACCACCTATAACCGATAATCATGAAGCTATTCATGGACAAGTGTTAGGACCACCATGACAAGAAATGCTACCTTAAATGGTAGGTGTGTTTAAAAAAAAAAGAAAAAAAGAGAGAAAAACGTACCATACTGAGCTAAGAAAGACAGAAACAAATACTTTTGAGACATCTAAGTTGGTTTGACCCATCGGTTCCTAATTTTTTATATGAAATCACTGAGTTGACTTACTTAGGAATCGAGCTGTGAATAGATCTTAACACACACACATTGTGAGTCTGGATTAGATGATTTATTCAAGAATTTTTATTTGAGTTCTTTTGGGTACTTTAAAGGTTCTCTGGTTTCGTTACTAAGCATTCTCTAAGGACAATATTATGTGTAACTCCCAGAATAGTTTTGTTTAGTTAGTTAGTTTTTATTTTTATTTTTTACATTTGTGTGTGATTGCATGTTGATAAGTTCAATTTATACCCACTTATTACTGCATTCTTAGCTTATTATTTTATTATATTCCATATCATTTAATGTATTTTGTAGTTTGTTTTATGTTTTATTGATAGGAAGCATTGAAACATGGATATTGGAGCAATTGTATGTGTTTTGGGACCTTACAGACGCAAAAGAAGCACACATGAAAGCTGAATACGCGCAGAAATCATCATCCTGAAAATTGGGGTGGCGTCGCGACGCCACCACAAGATGCTCACATAGATTTTCTCGAGAGATTGGCGTTGCGACGCTAATTCGCTGCGACATAAGCCTAGAATCGTCAATTTTCAGTGTTCTATAAGCACAAGGACTCCAAAACTTCCCTATAAATATAGAAGCTCGTCCAAAACCCTACAGAGGAGACAAATACATAACTAAAGAGTTCAAAATATATTTTAGAGAGATCCAAATAGGAAGATTGAAGAGCGACAAGATGAGACGAAGGTGGTGACGTCCGATTCGGGTTTTTTCATCTAGTTTTTTTCTTCAAATTCTAATGATTTCTAATATGTTCATGACCTTATTTTCATTATTTTTTTTATATTTAGTAATGAACTAAATCTATTATTCTAGAGGATGTTGTAGCCAATGCTTGAACCTATGTATTATTTGTCAATTTAATTGTTATAAAATTTTGAATCAGTTTATTTATATTCTCTTGTGTTTAATACTTCTAGTTTGTTGGCCACAAATTGAGATGATGCATGTTTAGAATCTATCGTTCGGGAGAAGGGATTTTGACTAGGATCTAAAGAACCGATTGGAACCGGAACCGTCCGGTTCTAACCGGTTCGGTTCCGGTTCCGAACCAGAATCATGGCCGGGACTATTCAACACCCTCCCATACAATTTTCAAATTGCAAAAGCAATTTGTAAATTGCAGGTGGATGTCAATTTCCACCTTTCAAATTTTTTATATTTTATTTTTTTATTCTTGTTTTTGTCTTTAATTATTACATATAATATATTTTAAATTTTTCATCAATTTCGGCCTTGAAAACTTCAGAATTCGAAAATCTTATGAACATCAAAGTTGTAGATCTTTTAATCTTCTTTCATCTGGAACTTGAATCACCTTAATCTGATATCAAGGTAAAACGTTATGACCATAATACAAAAATTACGTAGGGTTGGAATTTCCGAATTTGCACACTGTTAAAACGCCCTTTCAAGTTTTTGGCCTCCAAGATTCAAATGTCACGTCCATTTTTTAAATATGCATCCAAAGTATTATTTCACCTACATAAAAGATAAAAATCACAATAAAAACATATAAAACATAAATTTAATTAGTATGCTAAATTAATGGGATAAATGAAACTACATGTGTAAAATGATTGATTTTTCTTTTAATAATTGTGCACTTTTTAGTGTTCATCACACCCCCAACCAGCTTATTACTAGTCTCTAGTAATTTAAGTGAAAAACTTTAAAAAGGCAAATTCTTTTCTAAATTAATAATTATTTTCTTTCTTTCTAAATGACCAAACAAGTAAATTCTCCTGTACTTTTTACCCTTCTTCCATACACACATAAAATAAGGTATTAATCAATTCATTGTGCCCACAATATTTACAGGTCTCTTTAAAAATAGAGTACTATTTTTGTCCTAAAATTATATTAGATTTCACACCCTTTTGACAATGAAAGTTTATTTATAAATACAAAAATAGATTTTTTTTTTAAAATAATGATGCATCTTCAATCCTCGTAATGAGTTTTGGGTCAGTGACTCCCAAACTAGTTGGCTTTAGGGCACTAGGTGTTCAGACACCCCCATAGACTTAATTGTTCGGATCTCAGATATTAAAAAGAAAAAGTGTATGATTTCCTTAAGTTTTCTCTTTAACCCATGTAACGAGCTTTGAGTCAGTGACTCCCAGACCAGTTGGCCTTAGGGAACTAAGTGTTAAAATATCCCTAAGGACTTAATTGCTCGAGTTAGAGAGGCTACGGAATCGAACTTATTCACACTTTTTTTTTTACAAGCACAAGCTCTACCGTTTACGCGAACAATCATTGTTGATAATACCTGTCAGATGAGCATATGAAGATCAAATTTAATCAATATTATGGAGAATTTACAAATTTAAACGATTCAAAAAGAAAGAAACAAAAATAACTTATTACGAATTATTTTGAGATGCATCTCAGGAGCGAAAACTCCTTACACAGCCACCTCTGAACAACAATTCAATTTGGTTAGTCAAAAATTTGTTGTTAGTTTGTATGTATTTTGTTTTTTGAAAAACACAAAAGAAAATCAACACAAAATACTTTTTTTTTTACACACAAAATAATAACAAAGCATAAACAACATAAAAGAATTTTTTTTAATGAAAAACACAGCAACGAAACATAAAAATAAAAACTATCTAATCAACTATCCCCTCCCCCCAACCAATTTGAGACATTGTCCTCAATATCTTAAAAAGAAGAAATAGAGTTTAGAAAACATCACCTGGTTAGTGTGGAATTGACAATTGAATCTACGACTATTTGAAAGAAAAAATTACAGATTAAGATTTAAGTCCACACTACACTTCTTGCCACAATCGTAACCAGACCAGTTCAACTTGGAAAGAATGGGGTCGATTTTTGGTTCATAAGCTAAGGGTTTGTCAATTAAAGCATCAACGTTTGTTGTAGTTAGGAAGATATCTTTTACTGATTTTGAAATAAACCCATTTCTTTTGGCATTTTCAAGAAATACAAAAAAAAAAAAAATCAAAAAATCCGTCAACATTAAGTAGTCCAATAAGTTTTTGGTGAATGTTCAAGTTCGCCCATGACGCAACTGTGAATATTTCTTCCAACGTGCCAAGCCCACCTGGTAAATCAATAAAAGCGTCAGTATGATTGATCATTTCAGTAAGTCTTTCAGACATACCTGAGACAATGCATTCTTCTTCATTTGATTTTCAGATGAGGTTTCCATCTGGAAAAGGTTTTTGAATGATCCCCAAAACTTGTATGTCACCTTCTTGCACGACATTTGAAACACATCCCATCAATCCAAGATTGCCACCGCCATATACTAAGTGCATGTTTCTTTCCGCCATAACTCTACCCAATTATTTTACAGCTTCAACAAATTCTAGTTTAGTTCCAGAGCTAGTTCCACAAAACACACAAATATTAATGACTCGTCTTCTTGAAGTTATTTTCATTTTTGTTCTCTCTCTTATCTGGATGGGTTAAAGAGAGAAATGACGTGAAAACCGGTTAGTAATTAAAGCACTGGTACCTGCAAAATGACAATTGTTAGATGAACAATAAAATAAATCGTGAAAGTAAAAAAAGTTTAGATATTGTCGGCAAAAATAAAGGAAATCAAAACAGTAATTTAAAGTAAAGGAAATGAAAGCAATAAATTTTTTAAAAAATATTTACCTGTAGTTGTGATTGTGGCTCAAATATTCCTTGAGACGCATCCTAGTGGACATGTCCATCGAGTAATTCGTAATTTATATACACAATTTCAAAAAGAACAATAATAATACAGTCTCGGGAATCTGATTTTAAAAGACCTTGTTTGCCAATTTATAAGAAAATTGGATAGGAAGCATATCCCCAACCCATAGAAGGCATTCAAGCCGTTACTGAACGTAAAATCAGGGGAAGATGTAAGCCACAATCACAACTACCAGTGCATATTTTTTAAAATTTATTGCTTCGATTTCCTTTACTTTAAATTACTGTTTTGGTTCGCTTTAATTTACTATTTTGATTTCCTTTACTTTTTTCGACAATATCTAAACTTTTTGACTTTCACGATCTATTTTACTTTTCATCTCACAATTGTCATTTTACAGGTACTAGTGCTTTTATTACTCATCCTTTTTCAGGATCCATAAATACAGCTCGTCATTTCTCTCTTCAACCCATCCAGATAAGAGAGAGAACAAAAATGGAAACAACTTCAAGAAGACCAGTCATTAATATTTGTGTGTTTTGTGGAACTAGCTTTGGAACTAAACCAGAATTCGTTGAGGCTGCAAAAGAATTGGGTAGAGTTATGGCGGAAAGAAACATGCACTTAGTATATGGCGGTGTCAATCTTGGATTGATGTGATGTGTTTCAAAAGCCGTGCAAGAATGTGGCAGACAAGTTTTGGGGATCATTCCAAAACCTTTGGCAGACGAAAACCTCATCGGAAAATCAAATGGAGAAGAATGCATTGTCTCAGGTATGTCTGAAAGACTTACTGAAATGAAAAATCATGCTGACACTTTTATTGCTTTACTAGGTGGGCTTGGCACTTTGGAAGAAATATTCACAGTTGCGTCATGGGCGAACTTGAACATTCACCAAAAACTCATTGGACTATTTAATGTTGACAGATTTTTCGATTTTCTTTTTGTATTTCTTGAAGATGCTAAAAGAAATGGGTTTATTTCAAAATCAGTAAAAGATATCTTCCTAACTGCAAGAAAAGCTGATGTTTTAATTGACCAACTCTTAGCTTATGAACCAAAAATATTATGACATCAAAGTTGTACTGGTTTGGTTACGATCGTGGCAAGAAGCGTAGAGTGGACTTGAATCTTAATCTGTAATTTTTTTCTTTTAAATAGTCGTAGATTCAATTGTCAATTCCACACTAACCATGTGATATTTTCTAAACTCTACTTCTTTTTCAGATATTGGGGATAATGTCTCAAATTGGTTAGGGGGAGGAGATAGTTGAGTAAATAGTTTTTATTTTTATGTTTCGTTTTTGTGTTTTTCAATTTTTTTTTCTTTTATGTTGTTTTTGTCTTGTTGTTATTTTGTGTGTAGTATATATAGTGTTAATTTTATTTTGTATTTTTCAAAAAAAAACCTACACACAAACTAACAACAAATTTTTGACTAACCAAGTGGAATTGTTGTTCAGAGGTGGCTGTGTAAGGAGTTTTCGCTCCTGAGACGCATCTCAAAATAATTCATAACAAGTTATTTTTGTTCATTTCTTTTTGTATCATTTAAATTTATGAATTCTCCATAATATTGATTAAATTTGATCTTCATATGCTAAATTGACAATTATTATCAACATACACAGTAATATGTAAACATGGGTTGTAAGTGAAAATTTAATAATATTCAGTTCTCTAGTTTGTTAGAGGTAGCACCTAAAGGTAGTGTAATTTATGTTTTTATTTAAAAAAAAAAAAAAAAAATTCTAACCATGCTCTTACTTAGTAACTAGACATCTTGCTTCAGTAAGCAGTGATTGTTCGCGTAAAATGGTAGAGCTTGAGTTTGTAAAAAAAAAGTGTGAATAAGTTCGATTTCGTAACCTCTCTAACTCGAGCAATTAAGTCTGTAGGGGTGTTTTAACACTTAGTGCCCTAAGGCCAACTGGTCTGGCAGTCACTGGCCCAAAGCTCGTTACATGGGTTAAAGAGGAAGCTTAAGGAAATCAGACACTTTTTCTTTTTAATATATGAGATCCGAGCAATTAGGTTTATAGGGGTGTCTGAACACTTAGTGCCCTAAAGCCAACTGGTTTGGGAGTCACTGGCCCAAAGCTCGTTACGAGAATTGAAGATTCATCATTATTTAAAAAAAAATTATTTTTGTATTTATAAATAAACTTTCATTGCCAAATGGTGTGAACTCTAATATAATTTTGGAACAAAAATATTACTCTCTTTTCAACGAGACCTGTAAATATTATGGGCATAATGAATTGATTAATACCTTGTTTTATGTGTGTATGGAAGAATGGTAAAAAGTAAAGGAGAATTTACTTGTTTGATCATTTAGAAAGAAAGAAAACAATTATTAATTTGGAAAAGAATTTATCTTTTTAAAAATTTTCGCTTAAATTACTAGGGCTAGTAATAAGCTGGTTGAGGTATGTGATGAACACTAAAAAATGCACATTTATTAAAATAAAAATCAATCATTTTACACTTGTAGTTTCATTTATCCCATTAATTTAGCATAATAATTAAATTTATGTTTTATATATTTTTATTGTGATTTTTATCTTTTATATAGGTGAAATAATACTTTGGATGCATATATAAAAATATGTAAGTGATATTTGGATCTTGGAGGTCAAAAACTTGCAAGTGCGTTTTAACAGTGTGCAAATTCGAAAATTCCAACCCTGCGCAATTTTCATATTTTGGCCATACCTGTTTACTCCGATATCGGATTAAGGTGATTCAAGTTCCAGATGAAAGATGACTCAAAGATCTACAACTTTGATGTCATAATATTTTCGAATTCTGAAGTTTTCAAGGCCGAAATTGATGAAAAATCTAAAATATGTTATATGTAATATTTAAAGACAAAAACAAGAAGAGAAAAAATATGAAAGGTGGGAATTGACATCCACCTTTTGGTGATATCAATTCCCACCAATTTTACAATTTGTAAATTACTTTTACAATTTTCAAATTGCATGGGAGGGTGTTGAGCCCTCTACTATAAATAGAGGTGCTCAGCACCTTAAGAAATCAGTCTGGATTCCATAGTTTTCTCTGAAAATTTATGGATTTCCAGCTCTTGTGTGTTTTATTTTTCTAAAGCTTTCTTGTAATTTTTTTTCCTTTTAGTAATAAAATTATATGTGTTTTTATTCAAATTATGAGTAGCTAATTTCTTTTGCTAGGGAAAATGGTGAAGCTTTTAAAATGAAAATATAGATTAATCTCACTTATATTATAATATATAAATTATAATCTAATGATTAATACTTAATTTATATATAGATTAATTATTGACAAACTTTGATAACGCCTATATGGCTGGTTTTATTTATTTGGCATAATTGAGTACCCAACTGGACTTGTTATAGATAAAAGTTATCACCGCCTTTATGACTGATTTTATATATTTTTGCATAATTAATTCTTGAAATAAATTAATTGGATAATAATGACAATTTATATATTATAAAAAGTGAGATTTCTATATTTAAATTATTAAAATTGGATCCTCTAAACCCAATATTTTATTTTATTGTTGCAGTCCAATTTAAAATTCTCCAATCACTTCAAACAATTCAATCTTTTTCTTTTCACTCAAATTATTATTTTATACTTTTAAATATATTCCTTGTGGATCGACCCCGGACTTATCAGGTTATTTTAATACTTCGACACTCTTATACTTGGGAGTAAAGAACCACTTTTTGAGTGTGTCAAACGTCTATGTCACTTGGACCTGATTTTCTGACATACCTGTTAGAAAATGAGCCTCAAAGCTATAAAAAAAATAATATCTTCGTCGGAGGCACCTTTGTGGAAAAAGGCTATCAATAGTGAGATTGATTCTATCCTATAAAACCATATTTGGGAGTTAGTTGATCTTCCTCCAGGCTTTTGTTAGGGTTGGTGCTCTGAGCGCCAATTTTATTATGTATTTCCTTGTAAATACTAATGTAACATTGTATTATGAATAAAATCAACAGTTTCTTTTATATAACATCTTCTTTAATATGGTAAAGACGTAACATACCTTAGAATGATAAGTTATGATACTGTTACAAAAGCGTCGCAACTGACATTGAGTTGTATCATGACGTTGTCATTCTTAGACAATTCTCGGTCAATGTTTACACTAGTTGGTCAGTAAAGTAAACCCATTGAGACTGGTACATGTAGTATATTGGAATCATGGATTCCGATGGTTTCTCAGTGAACCATGAGTCTTGGAGACTCGTATATACGTGTAGGTGTTTATAACGGATAAACACTGAACGACTCACCGAAGATTCTTAATGGATGGTACACCAACGTCAATAAGAATCTTCTCGGGTTGAGTGAGCATAGTGATTATTTGACTTGAGATACCACTTTGGATATATGAGTTATCCTCCATACTTAGATGGCATTCACGTCACCGATCTATTTAGATCAGACCTCCGCCTGTTCATTGGGTGTGGACTGTGTTGGGGTTGGTGCTCACAGCGCCAATTCCCGGTTGTATTTCTTTATGAATACTTTTGTAAAACATTATTATTATGAATAATATATACAGTTTCTATAATATAATGTATCTTTTAATATGGTAAAGACGTAATGACCTTAGAATGACTAGTCTTGGTACTGTTGCAAAAGCGTCGCAACTGACATTGAGTTGTATCATGACGTTGTCATTCTCAGACAGTTCCTGGTCAAGGTTTACACTACTTGGTCAGTATAGTAAACCCGTTGAGACTGGTACATGTCGTATAATGGAATATATGATTCCAATGGTTTCTCAATGAACCATAAGTCTTGGAGACTAGTATAGACGTGTAGGTGTTTATAGCGGATAAACACTGAACGACTCACCGAAGATTCTTAATGGATGGTACACCAACGTCAATAATAATCTTCTCGGGTTGAGTAGCACTTGTGGATCTTAGACTTGAGATGCCATTGTGGGCACATGAGACATCTTCTACACTTAGATGGCAGTCACGTCATCGATCTATTTAGATCAGACCTCCGTCTGTTCGTTGGGTGTAGATAGATCCTCAATGTGTTCTATGTGTATCAAGATAGGATCCGTCAATTCAATGTATCAGAGCATAGGTAGTCCATATGATTAGCAATCAAATAAAAACCATGGGCCCGTGGTACAGTTTAGAAACTAGTTATAAACATTCTTTTTTGAGATTGCTAATAGAATAGTCAACTGGATAATCCCCATAGAGATTTGACGTTTACATCTATATCTTTGGGATATATCCGGATACCTGTGAGACGGAGGAATTATACATTTGCCATGACCTCGACCTGTATGATTCAGCGAGTTTATTCGTGATCGTCATAATTTATGGGTGGATAAATTATGGACACGAAATTGGATTTCGTGACAGATATGCCTGAATTTAGAGAGTCTCAGTAATGAAATATACTCGTAGAGCACTAGAGCAACATTTATAAATAATGTTTATTATTTATAAAGCCGTTTAAAGGTTAAACACAAAATACATGTTTAAGGACCCGATAGTCATTTCCTTAATTATTGTGTATTTACATTTAATACTTGATTAATTTAAATACACATTAATTAATAGTTAAATTGAGATATTTGACTAATATCATAAATGTATATATGTATTTAATATTTAATGTAAATATAATACATATATTTAATATATTTATATTTAATTAATTAATTAATTATTTAATTATTAAATGATTAAATTAATTAAAATATAAATATCTTAAGATTTAGATATTTGTTTTAAATGGCTAAGTTGCCTGTGTTGACTTATTAGAAATATCTTTAAAGTGTTTATTAGATATTTTAACAAGTTGATTAAATGAAACCAAATGAATTGAAATTAATTGTTTTGTATATGCTTGTTGTAATTTTCGGCCAAGGCAAAATTTTGGCAAGTATATATTGTTTTAATTTCATTTGGTGAAATAACCTAATACACTTTACTTACAAACTACCTTAAAAGAAAATCAAAAGAAGCTTGAGGAAGAAGAAGAAAGACAAAGAGAAAATCAAAGAAAGCTTAGTTTTTAGTAAGTTTCTTCAACCTACTATTAGAAAGGAAAATGTTCCTTATTTTCTAGGCTACATCTTGTGATGTTCTCATGTCATTCTTTTCTTTATTCTTTGTGTTTTTGTTGAATGGAGGTTTGTTGAAAGTGTTGAGCATGTATGAACTTGGAAGTTTATTACTAGTGTAGTAATAAACATTCTTTTATGGTTTTAGAAACTTTGTTGCTAATCTAGAGTTTTGACCCACTCTTAAATGACCTAGATGTGATCTATAGTTATTTCATTGTGTTGAGACTTTAATTGGATGGAAGAAACATGATTAAAGTAATTGATTTAACCAATTTGGTCTAATTTGTCTAATTTGAAGAAATTGAAAAATTAGGGTTTAAGACCACTTCTAAATTTGGGGCTTTTCATTTATATGGTGTATTTGGATGTTTATATGATGCATGTAAAATATTGGGTTGATTGGATTTTGCCTTGATGTCTTTTGAAGCATGGAAGTGCAAAATGCACAATTTGGACCCTAATGGTGCTCTTGGCCAAGGGCTTGATTTTTGGGTTTTGTGTTGCTTTTGGTGTTTTGACATTTAGGAAATGTTAAGTTAATTTTAGAAATGATTTAGAATCACCCAAAATTGATTTGAACAATTTCGGACTAAAATGAACAAAATGTCAAGTGTAAGGGCAATTTGGTAAATTCACATTAATTTGATTTATTGAATTTTATTTCATAATTTTATTATTGGGTAATTAAATAAATATGTTTATTTAATTAATTCGAGAAAATTTTTTGAAATTGGAAAATTTGATTTTCCCGTGTTTCCGCTGCGTTACCAGATTTAGCCCCGGAAACCCCTACAAAATGGTATCAGAGCGAGTCTGATTCTAGACCCCCTAAAATGATTAGCTTGTTTGATTCAACATTTAATCATGTTTTCTTAACTTATACATGCTTGTTATAATCTAATTTGATTAGATTTAGGGTGTATGACACTTAACGGAAAATCCCTAATTAATAAGGTTTTAATGTAATTATGTATTTGATGCATGTTATGTGGTCCGTCTTGTCAATACGGTTTATAAATATTTCTCCATGACTACATCCGAGACTGTGCCTCTACTGTGAGGGTGTAGCCGATAGAGATTTATTTATACCGGATGTATATCAGATACTAGATAAATTCAAGCGAAAGCGGAATCCTGAACGTGCCCTAGCTGTCAGGATTACGCAAGTAACTTGAGTTTATCATTGACAAGTTTAACCTTGGTACGTCTCCTTGGGGGCCTGCCTTAGCAGCGACAATGAGAAACGACCAGGACCGGAAACCCAAGAGTCACTGGTGAGTGATTGACAAATGAGTTGTCTACCTGATGAATATACGTAGGCGAGATCGTGCCTCTGCTGTGAGCTGAAATATATTCACGGGATCCACTTTTCACTATTTGTATTTAATTTAATTATTAAATATTTGTATTCTGTTTGGGGATTACAATCTTGCATGATTTAGTGGGAGGGGCATTTTTAGATTAAAAAATCCATGATCTAGTTTATGCTTTTGATATTATATGAAACTGCTTAAATTTCTGCTAACCGTTTTTCGTGATCTATATGATAGATTTGTGATGGCGGCACCATCCACAAATCAGTTTGCGCGTATGCTTGATGCGAACAAACTAAAAGGCGCTGAGAACTTCCCTGACTGGGAATTGGATTTGAGGATTGTCCTCGATTCCGAGAAATTGGGATATGTTCTTGAGGGTCCGTTGCCCCTTGCTGTTGGTGCGGATGCTACGGAGGAGGAACACCAAGTTTTTGAAACTTGGAAGAATGATGATTTAAGAGTTAAATCATACATCCTTAGTTCACTGTCTCCGGGACTCAAGAAACAATACTATGGCATGTTAGATGCGTATAGTATGATGACGCGATTGAGACAATCGTTTGAGAACCAAGAACAAGTAATTGTTCATAAGGTCGCAATGGAATTGTTCCATGCGCGATTGGATGAGGGGCAAGCTGTTAGCTCACATGTTCTTCAGATGATCGATTTGATCGATCAACTAAGGCAACATAATCTCATTCTGAATGACATTCTCGGTAGGAGTGTCATTCTTGGTTCACTCCAAACTTCATATCGCCAGTTCGTGATGTATTTCAACATGAACGGGACTATCTGTACCTACCATGAGTTACATAGGATGTTGCTCACGGCGGATGAGGACCTTAAGAAGGGAGTACCGACTCGCCCTCCAAGACCTACTTCTCTTTCCGCTTCTTCCCAGGCCTGGCCAAAGGGAAAGAATAAGAAAGGGAAGAAGAAGAAGGGTTTCGGTCCTCAACCACAGGCAAAGATAGCTAAGCCCAAAAGGGCTTATGAAGACAAGTGCCATCATTGCAGCAAAGTCGGGCACTGGAAAAGGAACTGTCCTGACTACATCGCCCAGCTGAGGAGGGAGAGAGCATCTACTCAGGTACATTTATTTTTCCAGTTATTGATATATCTTTGGCTTGTGAAGCCGTTACATCCAACTGGATTTTAGATTCTGCTTGTCCCATTCACATTTTGCAATTCGTTGCAGGTGCTGAAGGAAAGTAGAAGACTGAAGCCTGGAGAGATGCATTTGCGATTCGAGAGTGGAGACTCTCTGGATGCAGTTGCAGTGGGAGTATGCGAGATCTCATTGCCGAATGGGACACTTTTGTTAAATGACTGCCATTATGTGCCTGGATGTGTAGCTAATATTATATCACTTTTTGTATTAGATACAGAGGGCTTTTGTATTAATATTAAGAATTGTTCTTTATATTTATATGATAAAAGTAATATTCAAATCCTTTGTTGTCCAAACCAGCATGGTCATTATACATTGCAAACTTCAAAAGATATTTTAAATACTGGAATTAATAAACGTACTTTACCTGTAATTAATAATACTGAACTTTGGCATATGCGGCTGGGTCACATAGGCGTTAAACGCCTTACCCAATTGGTTATGAATGGTTTGATACCAGATCTTACCATTGAATCTTATCCAACTCGTGAATTCTGTATTCAGGGTAAGATGACCAAAGCCCCATTTTCTGGTGTTGGACACCGCGCTGCTAACTTACTGGAACTCGTACATTCTGATGTATGTGGTCCACTAAGTCAGACTGCTCACAGTGGTTATTCGTACTTTGTTACCTTTACCGATGATCTGTCACGGTACAATTATGTCTATTTGATGCGATATAAATCAGAAACCTTTGAAAAGTTCAAAGAGTTCCGAAATGAAGTAGAAAAACAAACTGGTCAATATATTAAATGCCTTCGATCTGATCGAGGCAGTGAATATATGAGTGGTGAGTTCATGGATTATATGAAAGAGAATGAGATTCTCGCTCAATATACTCCTCCAGGTACTCCACAACACAATGAAGTGTCTGAGAGGAGAAATAAGACTTTATTGGATATGGTTCGATCGATGTTGAGTTTCACAGATTTGCCATATTACTTATGGGGCTACTATATTTTAACAGCTGCACATCTTTTAAATAAGATTCCTTCAAAAGCTGTTCCTACGACACCGTATGAGATATGGTTCGGTAGGAGACCAAATCTTAGTTACATTAAGATTTGGGGTTGTCCTGCCTATGTCAGGGTGGCTCAGCAAGATAAGCTTTCGCCTCGAGGGAAAAAGTTTAGGTTTGTCGGATATCCTTCGAATACGAGGGGATATTTGTTCTATGATATCGAGCATCGAAATGTGTTCGTAGCTCGCTTCATAAAATTTCTAGAAGTAGAATTTTTGGCAGAAGGTGGTAATCATAGACAGGTTGAGCTTGATGAAGTCCAACCTGAAAACAACGAACCAACGGAGGAACCTGAAGTTCAAGTAGATGAAGGTCCTTCAACACACACACTCCGTAGGTCGGAAAGGGTATCTAGACCTCCTGAACGCTTGTATTTGATACAAGAAAAGAGTCTGGATGTTCTCTTAGTTGAAGAGACAGATCATTTCACCTATAGAGAATCGATGTTAGACATTGACTCCATGAAATGGCAATGTGCCATGAAATCCGAGATAGACTCAATGCATGAGAATCAAGTTTGGGACTTGGTTCCGCTTCCCGAATGAATTGTTCCTATCAGTTGTAAATGGGTTTACAAAAGGAAGTGCGGGCCTGACGGTAAGGTTGAAACTTACAAGGCCCGACTGGTAGCAAAAGGTTACACGCAGCGACCTGGCGTCAACTACGATGAAACTTTTTCACCAGTAGCAATGCTTAAGTCTATTCGGATTTTGCTTTCTATAGCTGCGTATCATGACTACGAGATTTAGCAAATGGATGTCAAAACGACTTTTCTAAATGGATTTCTTGATAAAGAAATCTATATGGAACAGCCGGAAGGTTTTGCGTCCAGCGAAAACTCGAGCATGGTATATAAGCTTAAGAAGTCCATTTATGGACTTAAACAAGCTTCACGAATTTGGAATCTTCGATTCGACGAGATTATTAGATCGGTTGGTTTTCTCAAGAATTCAGAAGAATCCTGTGTGCATCAGAAGGCCAGTGGGAGCATGGTCTTATTTTTAGTCCTGTATGTTGATGACATCCTAATCATTGGGAATGATTTAGGTATGTTACAAAGCGTCAAAGCGTACCTCTGTAAAAATTTCTCCATGAAGGATCTGGGAGAAGCTTCCTATGTTTTAGGGATAAAACTCTATAGAGATAGACAAAAGAGGCTGATTAGGTTATCCTAATCAACGTATATAGATAAGATCTTAGAACAGTATAACTTTGGTAACTGTAAGACAGCAAACATACCGTTCAGACATGGGATTCATCTTTCAAAGAAGATGAGTCCACAAACAGAAGATGAGAAGGTTAGAATGTCTAACCAACCTTATGCTTTGTGTTTGGGTAGCATAATGTATGCCATATTGTGTACGAGGCCTGATATCAGTTTCGCTGTTAGCGTAACTAGTAGATATCAGTCCAATCCAGGTAATGACCATTGGATGGCCATTAAACATATCCTTAAGTATCTTAAAGGTACTAAGGATAAGTTAATAATTTATGGAGGAAACGAACTGCAAGTTAACAGGTATACGGATTCCGATTTTCAATCGGATCCTGATGATAGAAAGTCTACATCTGGATTCGTATTTACCCTTAACGGAGGTGCAGTTTGTTGGAAGAGTTCCAAACAGGGTTCGACAACAGATTCCACCACTGAGGCAGAATACATTGCAGCTTCTGAAGCTGCAAAATAGACTGTGTGGATAAAGAACTTTATCACAGAATTGGGAGTTGTCCCAAGTATCGAGAATGTGATTCCGTTATACTGTGATAATACTGGAGCCATTGCACAAGCAAAGGAACCGATGGTGCATCAGAAGTCGAAGCATGTGGAACGCAAGTACCACATCATTCGAGAGATTGTGTCGCGAGGGGATATTGTCGTGTGCAAGGTATCGAGTGAAGATAATGTAGCAGACCCGCTGACGAATACCATACCTCCGAAGTTATTTGATAAACACGTGGAGTCGATGGGTATTAGATACAATCGTTATTGGCACTAGAGCAAGTGGGAGTTTTTGTTGGGGTTGGTGCTCACATCGCCAATTCTCGGTTGTATTTCTTTATGAATGCTTCTGTAAAACATTATTATTATGAATAATATATGCAGCTTCTATAATATAATGTATCTTTTAATATGGTAAAGACGTAATTACTTTAGAATGACTAGTCATGGTACTGTTGCAAAAGCGTCGCAACTGACATTGAGTAGTATCATGACGTTATCATTCTCAGACAGTTCCTGGTCAAGGTTTACACTACTTAGTCAGTATAGTAAACCCGTTGAGGCCGTGTCGTGGTACATGTCGTATACTGGAATATATGATTCCAATTTTCTCAATGAACCATAAGTCTTGGAGACTAGTATAGACGTGTAGGTGTTTATAGCGGATAAACACTGAACGACTCACCGAATATTCTTAATGGATGATACACCAACGTCAATAAGAATCTTCTCGGGTTGAGTAGCACTTGTGATTCTTAGACTTGAGATGCCATTGTGGGCACATGAGACATCTTCTACACTTAGATGGCAGTCACATCACCGATCTATTTAGATCAGACCTCCGCCTGTTCGTTGGCTATAGATAGATCCTCAAGGTGTCCTATGTGTATCAAGATATGATCCGTCAGTTCTGTGTATCAGAGCATAGGTAGTCCATATGATTAGCAATCAAATAAAAACCATGGGCCCGTGGTACAGTTTAGAAACTAGTTCTAAACATTCTTTTTTGAGATTGCTAATAGAATAGTCGACTGGATAATCCCCATAGAGATTTGACGTTTACATCTATATCTCTGGGATATATCCGGATACCTGTGACGGAGGAATTATACATTTGCCATGACCTCGACCTGTATGAATCATCGAGTTTATTCGTTATCGTCATAATTTATGGGTGGATAAATTATGGACACGAAATTGGATTTCGTGACAGATATGCCTGAATCTAGAGAGTCTCAATAATGAAATATACTCGTAGAGCACTAGAGAAACATTTATAAATAATTTTGATTATTTATAAAGTCGTTTAAAGGTTAAACGCAAAATACATGTTTAAGGACCCGATAGTCATTTCCTTAATTATTGTGTATTTACATTTAATACTTGATTAATTAAATACACATTAATTAATAGTCAAATTGAGATATTGACTAATATCATAAATGTATATATGTATTTAATATTTAATGTAAATATAATACATATATTTAATATATTTGTATTTATTTAATTAATTAATTATTTAATTGTTAAATGATTAAATTAATTAAAATATAAATATCTTAAGATTTAGATATTGTTTTAAATGGCTAAGTTGCCTGTGTTGACTTATTAGAAATATCTTTAAAGTATTTATTAAATATTTTAACAAGTTGATTAAATGAAAACCAAATGAAATTGAAATTAATTGTTTTGTATATGCTTGTTGTAATTTTTGGCCAAGGAAAAATTTTGGCAAGTATATATTGTTTTAATTTCATTTGGTGAAATAACCTAATACACTTTACTTACAAACTCCATTAAAATAAAATCAAAAGAAACTTGAGGAAGAAGAAGAAAGACAAAGAGAAAATCAACGAAAGCTTAGTTTTTAGTAAGTTTCTTCAACCTACTATTAGAAAGGAAATTGTTCCTTATGTTCTAGGCTACATCTTGTGATGTTCTCATGTCATTATTTTCTTTATTCTTTGTGTTTTTGTTGAATGGAAGTTTGTTGAAAGTATTGAGCATGTATGAACTTGGAAGTTTATTACTAGTGTAGTAATAAGCATTCTTTTATGGTTTTAGAAACTTTGTTGCTAATCTAGAGTTTTTGACCCACTCTTAAATGACCTAGATGTGATCTATAGTTATTTCATTGTGTTGAGACTTTAATTGGATGGAAGAAACATGATTAAAGTAATTGATTTAACCAATTTGGTCTAATTTGTTCATTTGAAGAAATTGAAAAATTAGGGTTTAAGACCACTTCCAAATTTGGGGCTTTTCATTTATATGGTGTATTTGGATGTGTATATGATGGATGTAAAATATTGGGTTGATTGGATTTTTCCTTGATGTCTTTTGAAGCATGGAAGTGCAAAATGCACAATTTGGACCCTAATGGTGCTCTTGCCAAGGGCTTGATTTTTGGGTTTTGTGTTGCTTTTGGTGTGTTTTGACATTAGGACATGTTAAGTTCATCTTAGAAATGATTTAGGATCATCCAAAATTGATTTGAACAATTTCGGACTAAAATGAACAAAATGTCAAGTGTAAGGGCAATTTGGTAAATTCACATAAATTTGATTTATTGAATTTTATTTCATAATTTTATTATTGGGTAATTAAATAAATATGTTTTTTTAATTAATCCGAGAAAAAGTTTTGAAATCGGAAAATTTGATTTTCCCGTGTTTCCGCTGCGTTACCGGATTTAGCCCTAGAAACCCCTACAGACTGATGCTCAGGATAACCTGTGTGTCTCAAGAAAAGATCTGTCAGCTCTGTATACATAGCATATGTATTCAATATGGAATTAACAATATGTTAAATCCATGGGTCCCGTGGTACACTGTAGAAATCAGTTTTAAGTTTTATTTATGGATTACTAATAGAAATGTCGACGTGATTATATTTATAGAGATTTGACGTTTGTATCTATATCTCTGGAGTAATCCGGATACCTGTGACAGATGGATTATACGTATCCAGTGACCTCGACCTGTATGATTCAGAGAGTTTATTCGTGTTCGTCATAATTTACGGATGAGTGAATTATGGACACGAAATTTGATTTCGTGACGGATATGCCTAAATCTAGAGAGTCTCACTAGTGAAATATACTCGTAGAGCACTAGGACAACTGTTATGAATAATACTGATTATATATAACTCGTTTAACGGTTAAACGAAAAATACATGCAATCGATACCTAATCATCATTTCCGAATTAATGTGTATTTGTATTTAATATTTGATATTATTAAATACACATTAATTAAATATCAAATTGTGATATTTGACATATATCATTAATATACGTATTTGAGATATTTAATGTAAATATAATACATATATTTAAGATATTTATATTTATTATTATATTATTTAATTGTTAAATAATTAAATTAATTAATATAACAAATATCTTAAATAATGATTTTGCCTTTTTAATGGCTTGTTTCCATTGGTCCATTTGTGTATTTACTTTATCAAAGATAAGTGTTAACTTTATTAAAGTAAAATGTGGACTAATAGAAATGCAACAAAAATAAATTAATTGTTATTTTATTTATTTGTGAAATTCAGCCAAGTTGGAAAATGTTTAACAAAATTATTTTGTTTCATTTTTAAAATACAAGACAAGTTACACAAAATATTTTGCAAAGGAGTTGAGAGAAAAAGTTGAAGAAAGAAAGAAAACAAAGCTAAATTTGGAATTTTTGTAAGTTTTTTCACACTTTTTTCTACTTAGAAAATATTTCTATTAATCTTAGCTTCAATTTGTATTGCTGAGTTGATGTCTCTACTCTTTGTGTTTGTAATTAAATGTGTTTGAAGCTTGTTGGAGGTGTTTAAGCATGTATGTTTATTTATAAGCTTATTATGAGTAATTAAGCTTATAAGATTAATAAGTAATCAAAGTTGCCATTCTAGAGTTGCTTAGCCATTTATAAATAACCTAGAATTGTTCTTGAGTTGTTTCATGATAGTGAGACTTGATTGGTGTGGTATTGGATTGATTAAAGTGTTGAATTTTATCAATTTAGTGTAAATTATGCAATTGGTGTAATTTGTGAAATTAGGGTTCTAAACCTAATCCAATTTTGGGGCTTTTCATATATGTGATGTAATTTGATGTATATATGATGTACATTAAATTTGGGATTGATTGGATTTGATCTTGATGTGTTTTGAACAAATTGGGTCAAATCACAATTAATGGAATTTCAGGGGTGCTCTCGGCATTTGTAGAAAAATTGGGGGTTTGTGTTGAAAATTGTATTTTCATGTATTAGACATGTATAAATTATTTTGGGATTGATTTGGAATCAATTAAATATGTATTTGACTATTTAAGGACCAAAATATTATAATTGCAAAACTTTGGGGTTATTAGGTAATTATAAGAAATATGATTTCTTGGGTTAAAATTTCAGAAGTATTGGTTAATTAAATAAATAAGTTTATTTAATTATTCCAAGAAAAAATTTTGGAATCGGAAAATTCTGTTTTCCACGTTCCGCTGCACTATCCCGTAATTCCGTATAAAACCTGTAAGCCATTGGGCTACAAATGAATTTTCAAACGGAAGATGAAACTGGATGGATCAATAGATAAGTACAAGGCTAGAATTTTCATAAAATGTTATAAACAAAAGAAAGGCATTGAGTACTTTGATACCTATTCACCAGTGACTCATATCACGTCCATAAGAATGCTCATAGCCATAACAACTATTTTTGGTCTTGAAATACATCAAATGGATGTGAAGACGACATTCTTAAATGGTGAATGGGATGAAGAAATTTATATGGAACAACTAGAAGGTTTCAATGTTTCTGGACAAGAACATAAAGTGTGCAAATTTGTAAAATCCTTATACAGATTAAAACAAGCACCTAAACAATGACATGAAAAATTTGACAAAAAGATGTTATCAAGTAGGTTCAAAATCAATGAGTGTAATAAATGTGTATACACTAAATCAACTCAAAAAAGATATGTCATTGTGTGTCCCTACGTAGACGATATGCTGATAATTGGTAGTAATCATGAGATGATTCAGTCTACCAATAAAGTATTGACTAGTAAATTTGATATGAAAGATTTAGGAGTAGTTGATGTGATCTTTGGAATTAAGATTTCCAGAATATCAGAGGGGTACATATTATCTCAGGCTCATTATATTGAGAAGATACTCGAGAAATATAATAAATGAGATCTAAATGTGGCTAGAACTCATGTGGACCTAACTCTTCATTTATCAAAGAATACTGGCTCAAGCGTATCGCAATTAGAGTATTCAAGAATCATCAGAAGTCTGATGTATCTCACAAATTCCATATGACCAGATATCGCTCAAGCTGTAAACAGGCTTAGTAGATATACGAGTAATCCATAACATAACCACTGGAAAGCCATAATAAGAGTTTTGAGGTATCTGAGAGAAACTTCAAAATATGGTGTGTATTATACGAGATATCCTACTGTTCTACAGGGATACAACGATGCTAATTGGACATCTGATACAGTAAATTCCAAATCCACGAATGGATTTGTTTTCATGCTTGGTGGTGCAGCCGTGTCTTGGAAATCCTCGAGGAAAATGTGTATTACCCGGTCTACTATGGAATCTGAGTTCATAACATTAGACAAAACAATGGAAGAAGTAGAATGACATCGAAATTTCTTAGAGGATATTCAAAATTGGCCAAAACCAGTGCCGACTATAAACATACATTGTGATAGTCAATCAACTATTAGGAGAGCCAATGTATAATGGTTAGTCTCGACACATGCGTCAAAAACACAATATCATAAGGCAACAACTCTTAAGTGGCATAATTTCAATAGACTGTGTCAAGTCAAAGGAAAACCTAACGAATCCACTAACTAAATGTTTACCAATAGAGCAAGTTGAGAAGTCATCGAGAGGAATGGGCTTAAAGCCTATAAATTAAGAATTATCACTGTGGAAACCCAACCTAACTGACTAGAGATCCAAAGATCTATATTCAAAAGAGATAACTGAAACTTTGTGCAATTCAAAATAAGCACTGTTGAGTTTTACACTCTTTCCTATTCCTGTAATGACGCAGAGTGCTGTCTGTCAAGGTTATGATAATCTAATACTCTTAATGATCACTATATTAGGAGAAGAGTCATAATGAGAGAAAAGACATATTATATCTTTATAGTAGATCACTGATTTCAAGTATGAAGTGAGGCTGCTTCCATTGGGAATTTTAAAGGCTGAATTCCCTAAAGTACTTGATGAATCCAGAACCAATGTTCATGGTCTAATTGAACATAACCGTAGAACGAGAAATGGTCGAAGTAAATCTATGTGATGGCTATTGTCTTATTTTACACCAATGGCGAAATAGTTCAAGACTATCGGTCAGTGGTTCGCCAAGTAAATTCGATTATCATTCACTAGGAAATGTTCAAGGTGAAAGTTACATATTTCGATGCAGTTTTATTTCACGGAAACTCTCTTAAGTGTCTGCATTAATATTTAGTATAAGTGTAGGAGAGACATGTCTATAACATCCCCAATCCGAGAGATGCTACCGACAAGGAATATGCCATACTATCCCCCCAAGCCTCTGACTTTTGACTGTGAACAATACTGATACTCTTTTCAAATACAAACTCTCATATGGGACCAATGCCCAAAACCATGACATAATACAAAATAGTTCACATACGATTAAACATACAAATATCAATTATCTCAAAAATTCTATACAAGAATACTTATACACATCTTTAATATATGACTGCTTGGACTGGACTTTACTTAACTCGACTGACTCAATCTTTGACTGGTGGACTCAGACCCTCTAGTGACTGCCATCAGTATCCGTCCTCTCGAGCTTGTCCTCCGGGAATACCTGCAAACAAAGAAACTAGGAGTGGGGGGGGGGGGGGTTAGATCGTTGTACGATCTAAGTGAGTGGACGAAAACTAAAATACAATTATAAAGCATTTGGTTCTAAAATCGAAAATTCACGAAATAGCTTTATAAAAAAACTATTTTTCTATCTGAAAACTCTGAGCTTATTTCTGAAAAATCCCGTCGTCTGAATATTTTCTGTAAAAATTAACTCAAATTCACTTTGAAAATATGCTTCAGAAAACTTGTATCTGAAAAACTGTTTTCTGAAAATCGGATCTCTGAAAACTGATCTATCTCTGAAAAACTTGACGTATGGGAGCGTTACGTATCACCGTCCCCCCATACGCCTAACTAGAGCCAGAAATGCAAATCCATGACTTTGGAGCGTTACGTATCACCATCCCTCAAAGTATGCTACTACTGTCCCTGAAACTAGTGGTCTTGGGGCGTTACGTATCACCGTCCCCCAAGCCACTGAACTAGAACTGGGGGTGTGGATCTATGCTACCCTCCAAGCTCTGAAACTAGGATATAGGGGTATCTGTCATCCCTAGTCCTGAACTAGGATCTGGGGGCGTTACGTATCGCCGTCCCCCCAGTCTTCTACATGTGCACATGTGCTGTCCGTCAATTCCAAACTGTAGCAAGTTACACACTGAGGTGGGTTTTTCCTTCATGCCTCAAAAAATATAAAACTCATGTTTTGGAAAACATTTCTTTTCTAAATCATCATTATCTGAAAAATAACTGTAATAAAATTCCAGCTAACTCCATAGATGCTAAAAAGTAAGTATGTTCAAAACTGTTAAATAAAATCAGTTTGAGAAAAGAGGTCCACTCACTGGTTGGAATCTGGCTGGCATTACACGCTTGAGGAGAAAACACTGGTTTCTGCGATGATCTACATTTGATAAACTAGATTCGAAATGGACTAAGAAATATACTGCAGAATCAGGCTAAATTTTGCTTATTCTAGTAAGCGTTATCACTCTGAGGGTATCATACTCTTATCATGATGTAATTATTGGACAATTATGACCAATATCGTCACTATTTGTAAAAGGCATTGTGGTTTTTGTACAAATTAACTATGTGACCAAGGAAATTGTTATTTTATCATTTGATAAAAGTCCTTATGATTAGTTCCGGATTATAAGATATGAGACAGTATCAATCCACGAAGGTTTAATCATTAAATATCCCTAGTCGTAGTATTATCGAGACTGGACATTGATAATGCAGAATAGACTAGTATTGCACTTCTGCATGTTATGGAAGCGTAACAATATAGTTCTCATATATTTAAGTATTGGATACTTATGCAAGTGTGATAGGAGGTTGTGTTTGCCGATGGTACGGAAACAGCTTCGCTCTGGATGGACCCTTCAGAATCTCATTGGTAGTATGACTATGTGTCTATGAGAATCCGAATCAGGTAGGTGTAATTGGTCTTAACCTGAGACTTGCATCGCTAATACTTACGACAATCAATACGCTTTGGTTTTGGTCGTCCGAGACTTTAAAAGTTTCTGTGTACGCCTCTTCTGGGTTTATTGAGAATCGTAGTGTATTGGGTGTGATGTCAAGACGGAAGTTTCACTTCAGTCATATGGAGATGATGATCACGCAGGGATACAGAACTGGTTCTCTATTATGTTGCAATTATCGGGATAATATGACAAGGTCATGATTATCCGATTATAGAGACTAGTTGCTTATGATCCGATATATGCTTCGTATAGGGCATACACTATTCCAGCCCCAGGCCTTGCATGTGACATCTGATACTGGATCGAAATACTTAATACTACGTATATTACGCCTGACAAAGATTATATATTCCTTAAAGAATATTTCTGGAGAATTGGGTAGCACGGTGCTTTGCTAGAAGTCAACAATGTCTTGTAAATCGGTAAGAACGTGGTACCGGGTACGCACGAATTCAGATAGTCCGATGACCGAATTTACTGCCAACATATCTAGGGATCTCATGGGTCACTTCCCGAAGATTCACCGATGACGTATGACTCGAACGTAATTAATCTGGGATTAATTACAAGATAGAGAAAATTAATCTGGGATTAATTACAGCGAGAATTTATTTGGGATAAAATTCGAATAGAAGAGAAAGAACGATTAATTTGGAATTAATCGATAAAATAATAAATTTGATATATTAAATGAAATTATATTTCATAACAGAATTAGAATTGGACTTTAATTCGGGCGAACGAATTAATTTATAATTAATTCACGAGTGACTTTCGTAATAATTTTGCAAGGCATTATTATTTAGTTAAATTTGATTTAATTAAGTCGCAACGGAAAATTCATTAATTCGGAATTAACGAACCCGAGCCTGGAATGTGTTTGCGGGCCCACTCGAATTTTGAATTAAAGTGGGGCCCACATCAAGTCACATCACTTGTCAACTTTATCACTTTAAGTTGATAGAAGTTGGAAGTGGTTGATAACTTGTTTCTTACACAAACTTGAAAAGGTGAAAGACATTTTACTAACTAAGGTTTGGTATATGTCTTTGATTTTTGAAATCATTTTCACTTAGCACAATTTTCATTCTCTTTCTTCTCCAAAAACCGTGAAAGCCTCTCTCCCTCTCTTCTTCTTGGCTTGGCCGAGAATTACACATACATAAGGGAAGATTTTTGTTGCAAATTTCTTCCTTAGCTAGCACTTAAAGAGTCATCCAAGGTGATAGGGAAACCATTCCCAAGATTTTGGAATTCATTCATCAAGCTTGGAGCTCAACCATACAAATCAAATAGGAGCTTGGAGCACTTCTAAATGAGCAAAAATTTTGTTCTCAACACATCCAAGAAACCAAATTAAAGTGAGTATCTTTTCCGCAATCTTACTTTGTGTATTCACATCTTTTATGCTTAATTTGATCCTAGGCATGTTCTTAGAGAACCCAACAATGGTTGTCGGAACCAATTTAAGCATGAAATGGATTAGGGTTCATAAACTTGAATTTGGGTATTTTTGCTTGGAGCATGATTTAATCAAATTGAGTGTTTGGATATGCTTAGATTATGATATCTTAGAGTTATGCATGATTAATTTGGAGAAAAATTGATTAGAAATTTTTTTCCTAATTACCCTAGCTTGGCCGAAAGTTGGACCCTTTGTAGCTCATGGTGATTTTGATTTTTTAGACCATTGGATGTGTTTAAAATGCATGAGATATATTGATTTGTGATTTAATTAGATTGAAATCAAAATTGATGATAAAATGCATGAATTGCCGTGAGATGAAGAGCATGATTATGAGTTGATTTTGCTTCAATAATGTTGGACATGTATTGAAAATGATTAAGCATGATTAATTTATTAAATTGGTATTTTGGAAATATTAATTTAACTAATTAATTATGGCTATACACTTTAATTAAATAAATTATGATATTTGGAATATTGGAATTTTATTAATTAGGCTTTAATTTGGAATTGGGCCAAAATTATTATATTTGGGCCTAATAGGCTTGGTTGGGCCAAATTGGTTTAGGACAATTGGATTGGATCCAAATTGGGCCTAAAACCATTCCGTTAAGTCCAAATATAATAAATGGACCTTTTAAATTTAATTGGGCCTAATGGGCCGAAGTTAATTTTATGGAAAATAGGGTGATTCCTTAATTGGGCCTTGACATTTGGGTTTGACCCATATTAGCCAAAGCCCATGCCTTATGAAATTAATAAAAAGCTCATTGGACTTTAATTAAATTAACATTGGATGTTAATTAGGCCTTTGAGACCCATTAAGATTAGATTTAGAATCTAAGTCGGAAAGGACATTAATAAAGTGTAATTATTTAATTTGGAATTAAATAAGAATTAGTATTGAATACAAATTAAATTAGATTTAAAATTGTAGTTCGATATAATTTAAGAATTCGTACTTTGAGTACTTATTCTTAAACGAATTGGACTCGCGCAAATCAAATCGTTGTTTGAACATTGGATGATCACTTAATTCAAAGATTAATTAATTGGATTAGATTGATTGAATAACATGCTTTGTGTGAATACATGGATGTATTGTATGAATAATGTATATAGGATGGATATTAGACGGGTGAGGGCAATTTTGGAAATTGTTGTAATAAATTTAGAATTTATTAAATTGGACCTGTGTGTCCAGCCTTTATCTCTTGACTCTTTGTAATTCTCTTCTCACCAATTCCCCTCAATGTTAATGAGGTTTCTTTATTGTATTATGTAATTGGGTAGAAGTTAGAATAGTGCTAGCCGGGGAGAGGAAATTGAGTGATTTATTCTAGGAACAATTTGTGAGATATCCATCCGCATATCATTATTAATTTATTTATCGCGCCTTATTATGCTTTTAGAATGCATGCTTAAGGGTGTATGATGAGACCTAATCAAAGATAATAAATTGGTTGCCAATTCACGCGAAAAACCCTCAACAAATATTAAGCGATTTCCTTCCATTGAGTGGTTCTTTCTCAAGATCCAAGATTGACATTGGTTTGTTGGCCAAAGTCAAGATCAATGTCCATCGCGGATGTGTTTGAACCATGAAAGCTTTGTTCCATATCGCATGTCTTGGGCAAGTTGTGATTTGTTGGCCAAAGTCAAGGTCACTTCTTATTCATCGACATGGATTACGAAGATTTCCAAAGTCAATGGGTCCCGCTTAACTGGAATCATTAAGCTTGTTGAGCCAAAGCCAAGACTTAGTTGATTCAGAGGAAAAAGGTTAGGAAAATATATTGGATATATTGGCATATATATTGTATATGTGTTTCGGACTTGGAGGTCCAACTACCGGATCTAGGAGTTGGATGAGATCTAATTGATCTTAGAGATCTACCTAGTTAAATATCATACAGCTTGTTGTCCAAAGTCAAGGTTGTGTGTTATTTAACGGGATCCTAGCCCACTAGGAAACTAGGTTTCCCGAGTACTCAACAGAGGGTTAGTGGCTCGCCGAAAAATAGTTGGAGGCCAGTATTGAATTTGCAATTTTGTTCAAATACTTGCCAATACGCGCTTTCAAATTATTTCATCATTTTATGTATTTATTAGTTGGAATAATATTTTATTATTTTCTTGTAACAGTTGGACTGTACCCAAAAATCATTAATTGAATAGTTAGACTATTGCAATTAAGATGGCTGGAAAGATCGGGGTTAGAGACATTATCATGGGTGAAAATGTCTTTAATGGTGTGAACTTTCCTGACTGTGATATGAACCTCAGGATTGTCCTGGGGGCTGAGAGAATGCTCTATACGATAGAGAGACCTCTCGGGCCTAAGCCCGAAAATGAGCAGCCGCTTGAGCTTGAGCTTTGGAAGACTCATAGCGATGACAACTCAACTGCTCAATCTGTCATGCTCGCTGCAATGACCCCTCAATTTCGTCGCCAGAACAAGAAATTGGATCCCTATACTATGATGGTAAAATTGAAGGACCTTCATCGATCTAACCTTAGATTGCAAAGGTATGAATTGCAGAAGAAGCTCTTTCACTCTCGAATGTCAGAGGGTACATCTGTCGAGCACCATGTGTCCCAGATGATTGCTGACATCGAACAACTGGGTCAGCTAGGCATAACCTTTGAGGCTGAGACTTCTATAGATTTGATCTTGCAGTATTTTCCTGATAGCTGGAGCGGGTTCATCATGAACTAAAATATGATTAACCAAGACCATACTCTTGGAGAGTTGATGGCAATGCTGCGTGAAGCATAAAAAGAGCTATTGAATGGCAAAAAGCGCGAGGCGCACTTCGCTTAAACATCTCAGTCTGCCAAGGCTTGGCCAAAGGCTACTGGAGGTGTACAGAAAAGAAGGGCAATGCCAAATCATCAAAGTCTTCTGGGAAGGCTAAGGACAAATCCCAAGATGTCTGCCTACAGTGTGGCAAACTGGGTCACTGGAAGCGTGACTGCCGTGAGTACATGGCGCACATGAAGAAAATCAAAGCGGGCAAGGCACCGGCTTCAGGTATGTTTGTTATAGAAATAAACATGTCTACTTATAGTTTTAAAAATTGGATTTTTTATTCTAGTTGTGGTACTCATATATGTATTGATGTGCAGGATCTGCAGATTAGCAGGAGACTGGCCTCAGGAGAGATTGACCTCCGAGTTGGAAATGAGACTAGAGTCACCGTTTTGGCCGTTGGGACTTATATTTTGGAACTGCCTTCGAGGGATGTACTAAACTTATTAGACTGTTATTATGTACCTAGTTTGACTAGGAATATTATATCTGTATCTTTATTAGCCCAATGTGGGTATACTTTTGTATTTATAAACACTGGGTGTTTTATGTATAAAAATGATATTGAGATATACAGTGCTGATGTGAATAATGGTCTTTATATTTTGAATATAAATCTATCTCAAACATATAATGTAACAAACAAAATGCTTAAATTAAATAACAAAGATGAAACTTATATGTGGCATTGTCGTCTATGACACATTAACAAGACTTGCATATCCACACTTTCGAAGAGTGGGTACTTGGACGGATTTGATCCAAGTTCATATGACGTCTGCGAATCTTGTTTATTAGGCAAAATGCCTAAAACACCTTTTAGCGGTAAAGGTGCACGTGCCAACAAACTATTAGCCCTCGTTCATAGTGACGTATGTGGGCCCATGTCTAGCCAGGCTAGAGGTGGATATGAATACTTCGTAACCTTTATGGATGATGCATCGCGTTATGGTTATGTGTATCTTATGAGACACAAGTCAGAAACTTTTGAGAAATTCAAAGAGTTTCGACACGAAGTAGAAAAACAGACCGGTAAAAGTATTAAAACATTACGGTCGGACCGTGGTGGAGAATACTTAAGCAATGAGTTTCTTGATTACTTGAAAGAGTATGGTATTCTTTCACAGTGGACTCCTCCCGGAACACCTCAATTAAACAGTGTGTCCGAACGGAGAAACATAACTTTGTTGGACATGGTAAGGTCGATGATGAGTCGCACTGAGCTACCTATTTCCTTCTGGGGATATGCATTGAACAGTGCAATACTTATTTTGAATAAGGTTCCGTCAAAGTCTGTTCAACAGACTCCGTATGGAATATGGATAGGAAAGAAATCGAGTTTCTCATTCTTGAAGATTTGGAGTTGCTGGGCATACGTTAAAGGTTTGGGTGGTACCAAACTTGAACCCAAATCGGATAAATGTCTATTTGTAGGTTATCATAGGGAAACCAAAGGATATTAATTCTACAACCCACAAGAGAACAAATTATTTGTTGCTCTACATGCGGTTTTCCTTAAGAAGGAATTCCTAAATGCTGTGGTAAGTGGGAGGAAAGTAGAACTCAATGAAAATCGGAGTGATACTGTTCCTGGCACCGATTCCTTAACGGAACATGAACAGTTCATCAGAGATGAGACTGTACCACAATCTTCGAATACACAAGAACCGCGTAGGTCGGAGAGAGTCAGAAAACAACCTGAGAGGTATTGGTTTCTGATCTCACCTCATGTGGATATTAATCTTATTGAGGAAGACGAACCAGCTACGTTTGAGAAAGCGATACAAGGTATCGACTCCGGTTTATGGCAAGATGCTATGAAATTCGAAATGGATTCCATGTACACCAACCAGGTTTGGACACTGGTTGATGCACCAGAAGGCGTAAAACATATTTGTTGTAAATGGGTCTTCAAGAGGAAGACCGACATGGATGGCAACATACAAACGTACAAAGTTAGGCTTGTAGCGAAAGGGTATCGTCAACGACATGGTGTCGATTACGATGAAACTTTTTCACCTGTTGCCATGATTAAATCCATTCAGATAATGCTTGCTATTGCTGCATATTTCGATTATGAAATATGGCAGATGGACGTCAAAACCGCTTTCCTTAATGGAAACCTTTTGGAGGATGTTTATATGCAACAGCCTGACGGTTTTTTCATACCAAAACATGCAGACAAGGTTTGCAAGTTAAATCGATCCATTTATTGATTGAAGCAAGCATCGCGTTCTTGGAACCAACGTTTTGATGAGATCATAAAAGAATATGATTTCGTTCAAAACGAGGATGATCCTTGTGTATATAAGAAGGTTAGTGGGAGCGCACTGATATTCATTGTCCTTTACGTTGATGATGTATTGCTTATTGGCAATGACATTCCCATGCTATAATCGGTGAATGCTTGGCTTTCATTAAAATTCTCCATGAAAGATCTGGGAGAAGCAGCCTTTATTATGGGAATAAATATCTACCGGGATAGATCTAGAAAGC
Organism: Zanthoxylum bungeanum; assembly: GCA_019454045.1. Taxonomy (NCBI): domain Eukaryota; kingdom Viridiplantae; phylum Streptophyta; class Magnoliopsida; order Sapindales; family Rutaceae; genus Zanthoxylum; species Zanthoxylum bungeanum. The sequence continues at coordinate 356,695 of SKCR01041365.1, read as the reverse complement.
TGCTTGGACTTGTTGGGTTTTCTAGGTCAAACCAAGATCAATTAAGCAAGAAATCATGTGAATACAACAAAGTAAGAATGCGGAAAATACTCACTTTGATCAGATGTTGGATGCGTCAAATACAAAACTTTGTCCTTGAAGTTTCGGCCAAGCTCCTCCTTTGGGGATGAAATCCAAGCTCCAAGCTTTGTTGTTGATTCCAAGCTCAAGGATTGGTTTCCCTATCACCTTGAATGATCCTTTGATATGCTAGCAATGGAGATTTTTTGCCACAAAAATCTCTTGTTCTTCCTTTGATATTTTCGGCCAAAGAAGAAAAATGGGAGAGTGTTTTGGTTCAAAAACCGTGAGAGAGAGAGAGAGTTAGATGAAGTGTGTTTTCTTATTTTTGATTTCAAAAATCAAATTTAAGATATACTAAAAATTTGGTAAAGGTCATTCATTTCTTTACACACTTGTGTGTTTTATAAGCCACCATCATTTCATCACCAAAAAGTTAGGCAAAGTGACTAGGTGATGTTACTTGTGGGCCCCACTTAAATTCAAAATCCAATTGGGCCCGCAAACACGTTCCGGGCTCGGGTTCGTTAATTCCGAATTAACAAATTTTCCATTGCGACGTAATTAAATCAAATTTAATTAAATAATTATGCCTAGCAAAATTACTATTCACATCGCTCGCGAATTAATTCTAAATCAATTCGTTGGCCCGAATTAAAATCCAATTTTAATTCCGCGTCGAAATCTAATTTCGTTTAATATATTGAATATATTATTTTATCGATTAATTCCAAATTAATCGTTCTCTCTCTTCAAATAGTATTTTATCCTAGATAAAATCTCTCCGTAATTAATCCTAGATTAATTATGTTCGAATCATACGTCATCGGTGAATCTTTGGGAAGCGACCCATGAGATCCCTGGATATGTTGGTAGTAAATCCGGTCATCGGAGTATCCGAATACATGCGTACCTAGTACCACGTTCTTACCGATTTACAAGACATGGTTGGCTTCTAGCAAAGCACCGTGCCTACCCAATTCTCCAGAAATATTCTTAAAGGAATATATAATCTATGTCAGACGTAGTATACATAGTATTGCGTATTATGATCCAGTATCGAATGTCACATGCTAGGCCTGGGGCTGGAATTGTGTCTACCCCGTACGAAGCATATATTGGATCTCTAGTAATTAGTCTCTATAATCGGATAATCATGACCTAATCATATCATCCCGAAGACTACAATACTAAAGAGTACTAGTTCCGTATCCTGCGTGATCATCTTCTCCATATGACTGAAGTGATACTTCCATCTTGACATCACACCCAATACACTACGATTCTCAATATAACCAGAAGAGGCGTACACAGAACCTGTTAAAGCTCTGGATGACCAAAACCAAAGTATCAACGATCCAAGAATTTTCTTCGACATTTCCATCTGATTCGTCAGATCATACATCGTGGCGATGTGAAGATCGAGAAGGTCGCATCAGATGACAACATTGCAGATCCGCTGACGAAAGCTATTCCTCAGCAAAAGTTTGAGCGACATGTACATAGTTCAGATGTTAGATACTTGAATGACTGGTTATAGGCCAAGTGGGAGATTGTTGAACAATTATGACCCATAGCGTCACTATTTGTAAAAGACATTGTGGTTTTTGTACTATTAAGTGTCTGCATTAATATTTAGAAAATTATGGGAGATTGCTGTAAATTCTCTAAATATATATAGTATAAGTGTAGGAGACATGTATGTAACATCCCCAATCCGGGAGATGCTACCAACATGGAATATGCCATACTATCCCCCCAAGCCTCTGACTTTTGACTGTGAACAATACTAATACTCTTTTCAAATACAAACTCTCATATGGGACCAATGCCCAAAACCATGACATAATACAAAATAGTTCACATACGACTAAACGTACAAATATCAATTATCTCAAAAATTATATACAAGAATACTTATACACATCTTTAATATTTGACTGCTTGGACTGGACTTTACTTAACTCGACTGACTCAATCTTTGACTGGTGGACTCAGACCCTCTAGTGACTGCCATCAGTATCCGTCCTCTCGAGCTTGTCCTCCGGGAATACCTGCAAATAAATAAACTGGGAGTGGGGGTGGGGGGGGGGGGGGGGGGGTTAGATCGTTGTATGATCTAAGTGAGTGGACGAAAAACTAAAATACAATTATAAAGCATTTGGTTCTAAAATCAAAAATTCACGAAATAACTTTATAAGAAAACTATTTTTCTGTCTGAAAACTCTGAGCTTCTTTCTGAAAAATCCCGTCGTCTGAAATTTTTATGTAAAAATTAACTCAAATTCACTTTGAAAATCTGCTTCAGAAAACTTGTATCTGAAAAACTATTTTCTGAAAATCGGATCTCTGAAAACTGATATATCTCTGAAAAATTTGACGTATGGGGGCGTTACGTATCGCCGTCCCCCCATACACCTAACTAGAGCCAGAAATGCAAATCCATGACTTTAGAGCGTTACGTATCACCGTCCCCTAAAGCATGCCACTACTGTCCATGAAACTAGTGGTCTTGGGGCGTTACGTATCACCGTCCCCCAAGCCACTGAACTAGAACTGGGGGTGTGGATCTATGCTACTCTTCAAGCTCTGAAACTAGGATCTAGGGGCATCTGTCATCCCTAGTCCTGAACTAGGATCTGGGGACGTTACGTATCGCCGTCCCCCCAGTCCTCTAGATGTGCACATGTGATGTCCGTCAATTCCGGCTAACGCCCTATATGCTCAAAAGTAAGTATGTTCAAAAATGTTAAATAAAATCAGTTTGACAAAAGAGGTCCACTTATTGGTTGGTATCTGGCTGGCATTACTCGCTTGAGGAGAAAACTCTGGTTTCTGCGATGATCTACATTTGATAAACTAGATTTGAAATAAACTAAGAAATATACTACAGAATTAGGCTAAATTTTGCTTATTCTAGTAAGCGCTATCACTCTGAGGGTATCGTACTCTTATCATGATGTAACTGTTGGACAATTATGACCCATAGCGTCACTATTTGTAAAATACATTATGGTTTTTGTACAAATTAACTATGTGACAAAAGAAATTGTTATTTTATCATTGTGTAATTAGATTGCTTAGGTATATAAATGATAAAAGTCTTTATGATTAGTTCCGGATTATAAGATATGAGACAATATCAATCCATGAAGGTTTAATCATTAAATATCCCTAGTCGTAGTATTATCGAGACTGGACATCAAAAATGCAGAATAGACTAGTATTGCACTTGTGCGTGTTATGGAAGTGTAACATCATAGTTCTCATATATTTAAGTATTGGATACTTATGCAAGTATGATAGGAGTGTTTTCCGATGGTACGGAAACAGCTTCGCTCTGGATGGACCATTCGGAATCCCATTGGTAGTATGACTATGTGTCTATGGGAATCCGAATCAGGGTAGGTGTATTTGGTCTTAACATGAGACTTGCATCGCTAATACTTGCGACAATCAATACGCTTTGGTTTTGGTCTTCCAGGACTTTAAAAGGTTCTGTGTACGCCTCTTCTGGGTTTATTGAGAATCTTAGTGTATTGGGTGTGATGTCAAGAAAAAAGTTCACTTCAGTCATATGGAGATGATGATCACGCAGAGATACAGAACTGGTTCTCTATTATGTTGGAACTATCGGGATAGTATGACAAAGTCATGATTATCCGATTATATAGACTAGTTGCTTGTGATCCGATATATGCTTCGTACGGGGCAGACATTATTCCAGCCCCAGGCCTTGCATGTGACATCCGATACTGGATCGCAATACGCAATACTACGTATACTACGCCTGACAAAGATTATATATTCCTTAAAGAATATTTCTTGAGAATTTGGTAGGCACGGTGCTTTGCTAGAAGCCAACCATGTCTTGTAAATCTGTAAGAACGTGGTACTAGGTACGCACGAATTTGGATAGTCCGATGACTGGATTTACTGCCAACATATCTAGGGATCTCATGGGTCACTTCCCGAAGATTCACCGATAACGTATGACTTGAACGTAATTAATCTGGGATTTATTAGAAGAGAGAGAAAATTAATCTGGGATTAATTACGGCGATAATTTATCTGGGATAAAATTCGAATAGAAGAGATAGAACGATTAATTTGGAATTAATCGATAAAATAATATATTCGATATATTAAATGAAATTAGATTTCATAACAGAAATAGAATTGGACTTTAATTCGGGCGAACAAATTAATTTAGAATTAATTCGCGAGCGACTTTCGTAATAATTTTGCAAGGCATTATTATTTAGTTAAATTTAATTTAATTAAGTCGCAACGGAAAATTCGTTAATTCAGAATTAACGAACCCGAGCCCGGAATGTGTTTGCGGGCCCATTCATATTTTTAATTAAAGTGGGGCCCACATCAAATCACATCACTTGTCAACTTTATCACTTTAAGTTGATAGAAGTTGGAAGTGGTTGGTAACCTGTTTCTTACACAAACTTGAAAAGGTAAAAGACATTTTACTAACTAAGAATTGGTATATGTCTTTGATTTTTGAAATCATTTTCACTTAGCACAATTTTCATTCTTTTTCTTCTCCAAAAACCGTGAAAGCCTTTCTCCCTCTATTCTTCTTGGCTTGGCCGAGAATTACACATACATAAGGGAAGATTTTTGTTGCAAATTTCTTCCTTAGCTAGCACTTAAAGAGTCATCCAAGGTGATATGTAAACTATTCCCAAGAGTTTGGAATTCATTCATCAAGCTTGGAGCTCAACCATACAAATCAAAGAGGAGCTTGGAGCACTTCTAAAGGAGCAAAAAATTTGTTCTCAACACATCCAAGAAACCGAATCAAAGTGAGTATCTTTTCCGCAATCTTACTTTGTGTATTCACATCTTTTATGCTTAATTTGATCCTAGGCATGTTCTTAGAGAACCCAACAGTAACATGTACATACGAGTTGATACGAGACTTATTTGGTAGCCTCTAACGTGTTCGGGCGAAACTGAGATGGTTTGAAACTGATTCGGGAAATATTTTGATTACGCGTCGTGACGCGGGGCATTGCGCGTTGCGACGTACATCGACCAGAAACATACCCAAACTTTTGTCGTGCGCGTCGCGACGCAAGAACCTTTCGCATCGCGACGAGTATCAACCCAGAAGTGTTTCTGGGAAAATTTCCAGACGACGCTAGGCCAAAATCCAGGCATTCTCTTCATCTTCTCATACTCAATTTTGGCCAACACATCCCCTAAACATCCCACACAAGCAATCATCAACAATAAGCATCCAAAACATCATCAACATCATTCTCAACAATAATTCATATCCAAAATTCACAAATTGGGGGGGTTTTCTCGTAATCATCAAATTTTTATCACTAAAACCATATAAACATCAATTGTTTTAACTCAACAATACTTATCAATCCTTAAATCATCAAAACATCAATTTCCAAAACTTGGGTTAAAGTTTCCTTACCTCATTTCTCTTGGTTTCCTTCATTAGTCAAGCCTTCATAGTGGTTTTTCTTCTTCTTGTTTGGTGAATAAGTGCTTAGCACTTGCTTCTTTTTCCTTCTTCTCATTCCTCTTTCTTCTTCTTCCTTTCTTCTTCTTATTCTTTCTCATCCTCTTACTTCTACGTTTTTCTTCTTTCCTTTTATCATTCTAATTTTTTTTGAATTGGTGAATAGTAATCTCCTTATATACTAGGGCTTTTTTGGATATTTGGATAAATGGAGAAAAGTGTGGAAATATGTAGAAAGTTTGAGATTCTTCCAATTGAGTACGAAATTACTATTTATCTGAATGTTGATTTACGTTTTGACCTATTTTTGATCCGAATTTGGAAAAATATTCAACGCAAAAGTTATAGATCTCGATCTTAGCTTTCCGATGATATAAATTCATAAAAATCGGAGTTCATATAAGAATATTACGGCCCAAATACCATGGGCTATCCGGTGTGGAACATCGTGGCATCTAATATCGGATTCTCGAAGAATTTTCTGATTGTTCCCAAGGTCATCTCTTGAGGATATATATTTTCAACATGATTTATATTATGTGACACTCGTCCCACAATGTAACAGTAGTTGAGATTTTCGGTCGTTATAAATTCTCCCCCCTTAAATAGGATTCGTCCTCGAATCCTCTTTAAACTTGGGATCTTATCATAGATTTCGGGATTTGTGGGTTCCTTATAAACCACCAACTTTATCTGACTATATACCCATTGCCTGAGTTTCATCCACTGTACTATACCACTTCCCGACGATTTTCCGTGCGCTATCATTCTGAACCTAGAATGCTATGACTTGGAAGTCGTAACTAGAGCTGTACTCTAATTTGTCTGTGTGAAAGCTTATTCTGCTGAAAGTATACTGTGTCATCAGGGATTCTATTTGACTTAACAACGAAGGCCTCTGCCCGACTGATCATTTATCACATGACTAGTAGACATATGTTATTCTCCATCATTCTTAATATTTAATACATGCATCATACCTCTTGTCATGCTTGGTAAGCTGCTTCAGAGTTCGTGGCTCCAATGAGTATCCCTTAAGTTCTTTACTGAAAAGTACTACCTCATTCTTGTTTCATAAGATCTTAGTTAAGTATTCTCAACTACTTCATTTCTGGACCTCTAGCTGTGCTCAACATTCATTATCTCCGGGAAATCTCTTTCTCTAAATCTTTAGTTATGCTCAGCAATCATTTTACCTGATCAGGTTCTTAATAGCTGGTACCTTTGACTCTCACTAAAAATACTGATGTCTCCATGGTTAGGCTTCCCATACTCCCTTTTTAGAATCGATAAGTTTACAAGAGTGGTCATTGTCATTATTTACAATGTTTGTAGTCAATACTCCTTTTGCTTCACTTGTCCAACTTGATCTTAATATTCTTTCTCATCACTTAGCTACTTAACTCTATATTCTCCTTGCCAAACTTCAAGTGCTTATAAGCTTATCTCTTCGAGTTCCAATATTTTCGCTTATCTATGGGAGCTTAGGGCTTCTTAGCTTGCTGATGTTGTCTACCAATGACGCTAGTACTCAAAATATTGCTTCTAGGTAGTTTTCCAATGGTCATCCTCATTTGGCTAAGGATTTTAGGCTTAATTGCATGCAATCTGGTGTCTAAATCGCATTCCTTGTTATTAACATCGATGCTGGCAATTTGGTCATAGCTAAAGTTCATACTTCTTTTGTTCTTCGCTTCATTGTTACTATAAATCTGACTACGGAGTTCCATACCAATTTTTTTTCCAAACCTGGTTATATGTTATGATACTCTCTCTTTATGTTTTACCATATTGTAGTAAACTTATTTTCTCGGTTATATATTATACTACACTTCTGCCAATACTTACTCAGTATTTTCTTTTACTATCGTTGCACCTTAACCGTTTCATTACCCAACCTTTTGCTTGCTGACCTTTTCATCTACTCTTTTGTTCTGTTCCGTACCTGAAACTTCTATGGTCTATATCTCTATCTCCATATCCGAAGGATGTCATCTCTCCCATGTCTTTAGTCATGTTTAACGCTGTTCTTTTACAACCTCGTCACTGCTTAACTAGTACTTTCTCTCTCACTTAGAACTATTTCCTCTTTTATTCTGTTCTTGTACTATATCTAAAGGTTTTCTGTTTCGATCTTTTTCAACTACGCATTCTCTTGGTTCTGGAAATATCTTGAGACGAACATCGAATCTTCGTTGCCATTGTTTAACGAGGGTTGGGAGGGTGGGAACTTATCTTGAGGCTTTTCTATTTATGGTGATCCGGTGGCACACATTCTTTATCTATGAGTCTAGGACTCTCGTGTATACATGTCTGGTGTCTTTTCCTACACCAGGGTACTATTGCTAAAACTGTCTGGTTTGCCTTCTCCAACTTTACTCCTGATCATTTTCAATAATCGATCTCTCCACCACTTCTACGAAATCCTTTTGAGAGCCATGCTCTCTAACAACTTTCTTGTACTGCCTCTGTACTCATTCCTATTTAGTCTCTGTTGTTTAACCCTCTGAATTCGTTATTTTCTTTCTCTGAGTACTGTTATACTCTCTTTGCTATTCTTCCTTAAGAAACTTGCTCTGCTACAAAGGTTTATTCCTTGTCTCAGTTCCTTAAACCCATTACTCATTTACTTTCTTGGAAACTCTATCTACTTCGATTGCTTATGATATCTCTTACTAAATTTTTGGTTCAGGTGCTACTCTTTACCTAGTCCTTCTTCTCAATACCATGAGACACTTTATAAGTTGTTCGCTATATTCCTAAAAATTATTCTCCCTGGTGTCTTCATACTTCTAAGTCTTTACTTCTTTAAGGGTTCCTTAATTCAATGGTGGCTTCCAGACTTAGCTCAACTTATTGTAGCTTCGAATCATTCTATTTCATGCTTCTTATCTATGTTTCATTGGACTCATCGACTTGGCTATCTAGCCATCTCGTTATTCGTCTAATCTGTCAATTACTCTTCTTTAATGATCTTTATCTTTACTAGAGTCTAAGTTGAGGAGTGAGCATATACATTCCATAGGAAATCCGTGGATACGCATTCTGTTTAACACTCAAGCTCGGTGATGATCTGGTTAAATATCTATATGCTTATTGGAATCGTAGTTTCTAGAACAAAGGGTCGTTATTCGTTCTGCAGGAATCTGGTCGACTACTCCATGTCTTGGGGCCACACAACTATCATCAATTCTCTACACCACTATCTTCTCATTATGTTAACTTTATGCCTGAATGTTATGAATTTCCTTGTTACTTTTTGCATTCCTCTTAATTACTTATGTATCCTAACTCTTGGTTCTAAGTTGTGCTGCCAATGCTAGTGGTGACTCATTCTCCTAGTTACTTCCTAGATCTCGGCTCTCTGCTCTTGCTTTAAGTCGAAGCTATGGCACTTTATTTTACTGCCCATACTGATACTTTTGTCACTCTAAATATCTCCAATCTCACGGGTCTATTCTTTTATACATCCACGGTCTTCTACTGGCTTTAGGCTGATTGTAGGTTCTACTAAGTTTGATCTATCCTGTGGACTTCTACTAGTACTGCAAACCTTGTGCTGACTTGTCTAAATCTTTTGGTTGTACTGGGTTCTCTTATTCATATCTTCTGAGACTTCCTGAATTTTTTTATGGGTTATCTACCTTCCATGATTTTCTGTTTCTGTTCTTAGAGTAAACTTTCATCGGGCTCCCTTACTGTTATTATATCTATGCTGGTAGGGACTAGGACAAATATCTTATGTCTCGATGGGTTTCAGTATCCTTATTCTGGTACTTTGTGTCCTGATAGAGTCTATTTCTCATGTAAGGTAGGTATAAGCTAGCCTCCATCAGGACAGCTTCCTTGACTGGCATCACGAAGGGGTGAGGATCTGGGTAGGTCGGGGCCTTATTTATTAGATTCCTTGATTATGGCAACTAATCATTTTCTGACGTCATTTATCTTATTTGCATGCGGGCCTGGGTTTGGGGAATCTAGAATCATGGACCAATGCCCAAAACCATGACATAGTACAAAATAGTTCACATACGACTAAATGTACAAATATCAATTATCTCAAAAATTCTATACAAGAATACTTATACACATCTTTAATAAATGACTACTTGGACTGGACTTTACTTAACTCGACTGACTCAATCTTTGACTGGTGAACTCAGACCCTCTAGTGACTGCCATCAGTATCCGTCCTCTCGAGCTTGTCCTCCGGGAATACCTGCAAACAAAGAAACTGGGAGTGGGGGGGTTAGATCATTCTACGATCTAAGTGAGTGGACGAAAAACTAATATACAGTTATAAAGCATTTGGTTCTAAAATCGAAAATTCACGAAATAGCTTTATAAGAAAACTATTTTTCTTTCTGAAAACTCTGAGCTTCTTTCTGAAAAATCTCATTTTCTGAACTTTTTATGTAAAAATTAACTCAAATTTACTTTGAAAATCTGCTTCTGAAAACTTGTATTTGAAAAACTGTTTTCTGAAAATTGGATCTCTGAAAACTGATATGTCTCTGAAAAACTTGACGTATGGGGGCGTTACGTATCTCCGTACCCTCATACGCCTAACTAGAGCCAGAAATGAAAATCCATGACTTTGGGGCGTCACGTATCGCCGTCCCCTAAAGAATGCCACTACTGTCCCTGAAACTAATGGTCTTGGGGCGTTACGTATCGCTGTCCCCCAAGCCACTGAACTAGAACTATGGGTGCAGATCTATGTTTGCTACCCTCCAAGCTCTGAAATTAGGATCTAGGGACATCTGTCATCCCTAGTCCTGAACTAGGATCTGGGGGCGTTATGTATCGACGTCCCCCCAGTCCTCTACATGTGCACATGTGCTGTCCGTCAATTCCAAACTGTAGCAAGTTACATACTGAGGTGGGTTTTTCCCTCATGCCTCGAAAAACATAAAACTCATGTTTTGGAAAATATTTCTTTTTCTAAATCATCATTATCTGAAAAATAACTGTAATAAAATTCCGGCTAACGCCCTATATGTTCAAAAGTAAGTCTGATATCAAAACTGTTAAATAAAATCAATTTAAGAAAAGAGGTCCACTCACTGGTTGGAATCTGGCTGGCATTACTCGCTTGCTGAGAAAACTCTGGCTTCTGCGATGATCTACATACTAGATTAGAAATGGACTAAGAAATGTACTACAGAATCGGGCTAAATTTTGCTTATTCTAGTAAGCGCTATCACTCTGAGGGTATCATACTCTTATCATGATGTAACATGTACATACGAGTTGATACGAGACTTATTGGGTAGCCTCTAACTTGTTCGAGTGAAACTGAGATGGTTTGAAACTGATTCGGGTAATATTTTGACCACGCATCGTGATGCGGGGCATTGCGCGTCGTGACGCACATCGACCAGAAACATACCCAAACTTTTGCCGTGCGCGTCGCGACGCAAGAACCTTTCGCATCGCGATGAGTATCAACCCAGAAGCATTTCTGGGAAAATTCCTAGATCACATCGCGATGCGGAGCGTTCTGCATCGCGTCGCTAGGCCAAAATCCAGGCATTCTCTTCATCTTCTCATACTCAATTTTGGCCAACATATCATACACAAGCAATCATCAACCATAAGCATCCAAAACATCATCAACATCATTCTCAACAATAATTCATATCCAAAATTCACAAATTGGGGGGTTTTCTCATAATCATCAATTTCTTATCACTGAAACCATATAAACATCAATTGTTTTAACTCAACAATACTCATCAATCCTTAAATCATCCAAACACCAATTTCTAAAACTTGGGTTAAAGTTTCCTTACCTCATTTCTCTTGGTTTCCTTCATTCCTCAAGCCTTCATAGTGGCTTTTCTTCTTCTTGTTTGGTGAATAAGTGCTTAACACTTGCTTCTTCTTCCTTCTTCTACTTTCTCTTTCTTCTTCTTCCTTTCTTCTTCTTCTTCTTTCTTCTCCTCTTCCTTCTACGTTTTTCTTCTTTCATTTTATCATTCTAATTTTTTTTTGAATTGGTGAATAGTAATCTCCTTATATACTAGGGTTTTTTTTTTTGGATATTTGGATAAATGGAGAAAAGTGTGGAAATATGTAGAAAGTTTGAGATTCTTACAATTGAGTATGAAATTACTATTCATCTAAATTTTGACTTATATTTTTGACATATTTATGGTCCGAATTTGGAAAAATATTCAACGTAAAAGTTGTAGATCTCGACATTAGCTTTATGAAGATATAAAATTCATAAAAATTGGAGTTCCTATAAGAACGTTACGGCCCAACTACCATGGGTTGTCCGTTGTGGAACATCGTGGCATCTAATATCGGATTCTCGAAGAATTTTCCGATTGTTCCCAAGGTCATCTCTCGAGGATATATATTTTCAACATGATTTATATTATGTGACACTCGTCCCATAGTGTAACATTAGTTGAGGTTCCCGGACATTACAATGTCCCTTAAGTAGTGCCTTATGGGAAATGCACAAGTTGAGGGACATGTCCTATAAATTGGAAGGATGCATCTCTAGACCTTTAAAGACAATGAGAAATGGTATAACCCTTAGGAGGGTTACACCCTAAGCCAAAGAGTGCCCTCAGAGATACCATTCCATGCCTATATAAAGGAGGGTCTTGTGTTCATTTTGATCATCCATAAATTTCGACATTCATAAGTCTTTCATTTGTCTATAGGGTCACATAAAAAGAGAGAGTTTCCACCATTTGTCATTTTTCAAGTTCTTGGAGAAATCAGTGTCCATTCTACAAGAAGTATCCAAGTAATCATGGGAGAACGTTAGACAAAAGACATCCGTAAAGCACCGAGGCGGGGCTAATACGTTCTTAAGGACATAGACAACTCGACTTGGATAAAGTTTTCAATCATCTTCAACCTTTTCCAGGTTTTTCTAAGTTGTATGATTTATGTTCTGTTTTTTCGTATGTTAGTGATAAACTTGCACGTTAAACTTGTTTAATAATACATTTATTCCATCAATATACACCCTAGGTAGGAGCCACTCTCCGACGAATTGCGTAAATTATGTGATTTATTTGTTTGTTGCTAAATTTACTTTGATTCCCAACTAACCAAATAAATTCACTGCTGATAGAGATTTATTCGAATGATTAATTTCCCATATTATTTTTGAAAAAAAAAATAACAGTCAATATAATACTTTGACGACCTTCCTGCCCGTTTTCTTACCCATTCCAAACTCTGAATCCTGGAAATGTTTCACTTCTGTATGTTTAATCAAAGGGCATGGCTAAGGTACCCAGGGGTATGACATACCCCTGGGTTCCACACCGTTGGATCACTGTAAAGTGATATAATGGTGATTAAAAAAAAGGGAGAAAACTGGACAAGCCGGTTACCTCCCTTAAATATAAAATTCCATCTCTCTCTCAACTCTCACAGAAAGTAAAATTTTCCCCAAATTTGTGCCCTAAAAATTTCCCTAAATTGCGATACTCCTACGCCGACGCCGTTTGACAGGTTGTGCTTCATCATCCCTGGCCAACTCCGCCGCTGCTACACTTCATCCTCTATGTTGTCGCTAGTTTTTATGGTGAGCTAATCTTGATTACACTGCATGTTTGTTCTCTTATTTCAAATCTTGTATGCTAGTATTTTGGTACTTCTTGATGAGCCCAAAAAGTGTTTTAGACCCATTGGCCTTGCAAGGAATGAATTCGATCCAGTTATGACGAGCCTAAAATGAATTGAGGAAACTATATGAGAACATGGTAAAAAAACTCGCAAGGCATGAAATTAATGGAATCTAAAATGGAGTCATTGGAAAAAAAGATTGATAAATTAGAATCATATTTATTAGAGCTAAATTCACATGTTTTTGGAGAACAAACTCGTCCGACTCATGAAACGATGTCGGTCCTTATATTTGAAGGTGTACAGTGGAGGCTAAGGAAGTCAATGCCAATGATAAAAAGCCAACTAACATCAGTTCGTCCTCTCTCGACGACTCATTCAAGTTTAAGCATAAGCTTGCAGCAGCATTTAATGAATCAATGGCCAACCCTAAACCATTCTTCACCCCTTTAAAGGATGAGGTACGAATAAAATCAATTATATGTTTTCTTTTACTTTCATTGTTATTATTTGAATATAATTTGTGACTTATTTTCTTTCACCTAGTCCTCGACGGATATAGTTTGACAGAAGTCAGAGGCTCAAGAGTCTGATATCTCTTTAATTCCTAATTGGCCACTCAGAAATAGAAAGCCAATGCCTTATCAGCTGTCCTCATATGATTTTGTTTCAACAGGCGCAGTGTCAAAATTTAGAGTTGGTCATTTTTGGTCAACAAGGCAGTAAATACTGATCATTTGAAGATTATTCAATATGGTTTTAATAAATTCACTGAGAAAAGGTACCAAATCATTTACCACCATAGACTAAATTCTTTTCAATATATGTATATTGGATTGAAATTTTTTTTAAATCTTTTATGGGTTGCTTGCAGTGAGATTATTATCCGGACAAGTCATGAACATATCACTCGGGGTAGCTTGTTGTTGCTTTTGCCTGGTGAACCACTTCAAGGTGAGGTTGTGTCTATTGATTCTTATGATTTTTTTATGTTTAAGTTTGTAATAATATTTGATCTATTGCTCAGGTCATTTGCATGAAGGCTGAGTACCTCACCATAGAGGAGTCTTTCAAAAGAACTACAGAACCAATCAATTGGTTTTTACCGACAACCTTTGCTATCACTACAAGAAAAAAGGCCTTTACTGACACTAAGGTTAGTGACACTAGGCTAAAAGTGTCAGAAACGACGTGTAAATGGGCCTATTTCCGTGTTTTTCACTTAAATATCAATAATTACTGACACTATGGTATCAGCGATTTTAGTCAGTAATTACTATTACAATATATCAGTAAGAAATAAAAAAAAAAAAAAAAAACGCGTAGTCGTCTGGAGTCGAACCAACACCTCGCGGAAGTGACTTTTTCGCATATATTACTGACACTAGAGTATCAGTAAATTTAGTGTCAGTAATTAATGATACCTTAGTATCAGTAAAAAAATTAAAAAAACCTCTCGGTGGGAAATTTTCATTTTCCCACGCAAAATTCTTTTTCTTCGTTTGTTTTACCCTAAAAAAATTAACCCATCTTTTCTGAAAAAATCCCCCACACTCATGATCAAAATCTTCATTTTCATCTCATAGGCGCCGCAAGTCTCAGTTCTTCAACTCTCAACTTACAACAAATTAATAACAAATACGATCGATCAGCTCTTCAGCTCTTCAATTTTTGTTGTGCTTTGCTTTTTCCATTATTCATCTCTCAACTCTGCAGCTCTCAGCTCTCATCACCTTTTTCATCTTTCAGGTATGCTTCTGTTTCTATTGCCTCAATTTGGGTTTTTGGGTTTCGATTCAAAAATGTCATTTTTCCCTTATCTCTATTTTAGGGTTTTTCCCCTATCGCTGCAGAAGATTATGCAAGAATTTGAGACGCAGAACGAGAAGATGGAAATGACGACTGAGGTCATGGGCGATGCAATTGATGCTTTGGAAGGTGATGAGGAAGAGGAAGAAATTGAAGAACTGGTGAACCAAGTTCTTGACGAGATTGGAATTGACATCAATCAAGAGGTATTACTTTACATATTGATGATTTTAGACATGCTAGGCTTTCTTTTAAATTAAAATGGAAATGACCTAATACAAGAAAAGGCCTCAAATTAAGAATAAATTTGTATTGGATACTTCTTTAAAAGAGGTTAGTGAAGGAGTATGTGATGTGAATTACTTGGCTGGGGTGGTGATTGCAGAGATGTTTTGGTTGAAATTTACTTGACTTGAGAGTTGGGGTTGCAGGAAAAGAGTTGGATAAAGAATTGACAAGTTGGGTAGTTAGCTGCATAACCAAATTTCAGAATGTGTACTTCTTTGGTGAGTGCTCTTTACTCATTCTCTTTCTGAAAAAATGAAAAGAAATTTGGAGTGTGTTTTCTGATGGTAGTTTTTATCCTGATAATTTGGATTTCTCTGTTGTTTGAAGTTGTTGTTCAATCAAGGTTGTGCATATAACTTTTCAGTTTGCTACATATTTTTATTGTCTTGTTTTGCTTGGAAAATGGAAAGTTTGAATGTGCTTTCATCTACGGTGCGAAACTGTTGTCATCAACTTCTCTAGTCCGTCTTCAATACTTTCTGTTCTCAATGCTGAAAAGATGCACTTGTTATTGGACACTTGTTATTCTTTTGATAGTATATAATTATATGTTAATAAAGTCTATAAAGGTTTACTTTAGGAATGTGATAAAAAAACACGAGTGTAGTATTGTATTTGTATGGTATGTTTTTCTCAACTATAAAATTGAGTTTAGAATGTTTTGTAGTCTGATTAGTCTCTTTCTTATTCTTTTTGCTGACCGGAGGCCCTTGTGAAGATGCAGTTGGAGCCAAGTTTTCCTTTGACTTCCTTATTGGTTAGTATGTTTTTCTTACATTTATGTATCTTCTCCAGTTGTTTTATACTTAAAAATCCCCTCACTTGATAATGCTTATGCGCTAATGTGTGATCTGTGTGTTACTTGAATGTAATCTTATCTTTCACTTGCTGATCTGCAGATTCAATGCCTTGCTCTGTTTTAGTGCAGATACACTTCCTATTAGAGCAGTTTCATGATTTATGTTATGTATATGTTTTGCACAAAGTGGTTGCATTTTTCCTTTTTTGGAGACAATTAGAATTTGTGTTTATTTATGTCTTTGTTTTTGGTTTTGGTAGCGTTATCATGTTCTTTGTGAGATATTTCTGGAAAATGATTTGGAAGATCCAAAACCAAAAGAAGCTGGCCCAGACATATTGATTATTATTGATATCTATTTAGATTTTGACACTAATACATGTTGTATACGTAAATCCTAGACAAGAAGTATGTGACTCATATCAAGAAGGATTTAACTATTATACCTCGCATGGGTGCTCTAGCCAAAGTTTAGATCACTGCATAGCCAAAGTTAGCATCCTCAGCTTCCTTTGCGTTGTCCGCTAGTGATTCTATATGATATTATGCATTCTTTTGAAACCTTTATGTCTTAAATTCATATTATACCTCTTAGAAAGCTCTTTTTCTTTTTAGTCTACCTCCATTTTCATATTTATCATGAAATTGATTACTCGTTTGACAGTTGTTTCTATTTTTTTCTAATGCAGTAATAAAACTTCCTGTCATCTCTTCTGTTTTAAATATTTTGTTTAGTTCTTTTGCTGGTGGTTAGTTCTTTCTTTGTCCCTATTTCACTTCTGTAGCTTTTTGGTGCTTTTCATGTCCTTTTAGACGCAGCTTTTTGGTTTTAATTGATGGATTTTTTTTTGAGTGTGTAAATCTTTTGGTAGAAAATGGATTAAAAGTTGGTGGGGTTAATTTGTTTTATTTGTGAGTTTTGCTAGTGGGTAAATTGATTTGAGACTTGAAGTTAAAAACAATCATGATGTAAAATATTCTATTACAGTGTCTCGATGTTCTCTATGTCAGACATGAACTTGGAGAAGTTTTTTTACCTGATGAAGTTTTGCCATGTTCTGATTGATACTTGTTGAAACCTTTGGGGGATATGGCACCTGTCATCTGATGTGCTTTGAGGTGCAGCATGAATGCTATGGAAGCAGTATTTGATATATTGAGATCTAACATGTTTATCTCATCTATTTTATGGCAATTACCTGGAATGTTACATTCTAGTACATTTTGAGCTTTGAACTTTTAGTTTCCAGGAATTCCATAATGAACAACTATCTTGTCATCTTGATTTGCTTCCTGCATTTGGAAACAGTATTAGATCATGTCATCTGATAAACTTCATCTGGTTCATGAGATCCTTTTATTTCAGTTTTATGTCCGTCTATATATATATATATGTGTGTGTGTGTGTGTGTGTGTGTGTGTGTGTGTGTGTGTATGATTTGTTGTTTGGTGATTATGTAGCGGTATGAAAGATACAACTTGTTATTATGGATGCCATTTGGTTTTTTTATATGCATGCTTTTAGGTTGTTGGTATGGTTATTGTCAATAAGTGCTTTATGTGACAAAAATTAGATTAGGGTTATATTTTGTATTTTTATTCGGATGTATTTAATGTTTTTATTTATGAAGATATCGATTTTTTTGGAAGTCCATCTAATTCTTAACATTTGGTTTATAATTTCAGATTTTGTGCCAGATATCATATTGTTGGGGGATTGTTGCAGGCTTCTCAACAAGTATCATGAATTTGGTGGGGGCATGACATTTTGATGGGACTTTAAGAGTAGTTTTTTGAAATTATATATGTTAATTTAAAGATTGTCTATGGAGTTTTGTATTCATCATGTGATACTGTTGAATTGATTAATACGATTAATCTATTATATTGCGAATTTTATAAATGTAATTTTTTAGTTTTTATTTCATTGAGTTGGTATATATATATATATATATATATCTATATATAATTTTTTTATGATTAATTAATTACAAAAAATAAGAAATATAATTGTGAAATAATACGATTTTTACTGACACTATAGTGTCAATAATTTTACTGACACTAAAATAGTGTGAGAGATTACTGATACCATAGTGTCAATAATTTTCTGATACTACAGTATTAACGTTTACTGACACTAAGAATCACTGACACTAGAAACTAGTGTCAGTGATTTCTGGCTGCGGCAACACTGACACATTTATATAGTGTCAGTAAAACCCTTTACTGACACTAATTTAGTATCAGTAAAAGCCTTTTTTCTTGTAGTGTATTAGTATTTTCATTCTATCATTAAATATATTATTTTCATTTCATTGATTTTTTTTTATCTAATTCCAATAAATAATATTTTTTTTTTCTTGAATCCATAAATGAATATGTAGAAAATGGTACTAGAACGAGATGCACAATATGATTCATTTCGTAGAGCTTCCCAATTGAAAGATCATTATATGTGTGATCTGCAAAGATGGCAACATGTCCAATATATATATATGCTTCATTTTTATTTTTTACGTTAGTATTTCTTAATTGCAACCTTATATCTTGTTTACTTTTCAATAGATATTTGTGTCAATCCACGACAGAGATTTCCATTGGTACATGTTATTGATTAAGATTAAAGAAAAAGTTTGTGAGATTTTGGATTCTTTGCGGAGTGGTCGTCAATTGCGTAAACGACAAAACCAAGTGAATATTTTGTAATTTCATCTCACTTTTATAATATATTGTTGTTGCAATGATTTTTATTTGTTGAATTTTATGTAGACTAAAAAACCGTCTAATGTATCTGAACATTTTCAATGCATGTACTCATAATAGTGAATGCATTTTGTAGACTGAAAAAACTGTGAAATGTAGTTGAAAATTTTGAATGCATTTACTGAAAATTATGAATGCATTATCTTTATGCGGTATGCAATACAAAATATTCTTATGTTTCATATTGATTACATCTTGATTACATCTAAAATATTGATAGATTTTGATTACAATGATTTTTAGTTTGAGGTATGTAAACCTGCCATTACAACATCTAAAAATATTTGTCCAAAAATATTACTACGTACTGATTACGGCATCCAAACATGTCATCCTAATATTGAATAAAATACTATATGGAGTAAGGCCACCATGTGCAGTTTTCGTAACAGGACTGTGAAGATGTTCCAAAAATATTGCTTTCACTACCAAAACCTACAAATGTTTCCATGTTCATTCAGTTTGATAATCAAAATTCTAAAAATCATTCAAATCATTAATACCTGCAAATGTTTCTGAGGTCAATGGTGTTGAATACGTAGACGACGTTAGACCATCACTTGTAAAACCTAAAAATATTTACCTAGTCATTAATCTTTATGTAAACGAAATTTTTAACACACTTAAAATACAATAAATAGAAGCAAATCCAGTAAATTATTCCCCCATTTAAAGCATAGAGCAGAACCAGACCTTTTTCATTTCAACCAATATCAACAACACAAACTATGCTTGTGAAAACCACATAATGGCCTTGCATATCTATGAAAAATGATTTTTTTTTCCACATAATCACTCAAACTAACGAGTGGCAGCGGGCTACACAATTAAAGACACCATCTATAGAGTCAAGCGATTAAAAGGAAATGGATAAACACACTAAAAATGGATAAACACACCTAAAGCAGAGGGCTACACATAGAGGTTTCAATCTGATTATATATTTCTCAACCCTCTCTCTCACACTGAAAATTTTAACACACTAAAAATATAATAGATTCTTAATACCGGTTGAACTTTCTGGTGTCGATGGCATCCAATATGTTTGTGAAGATACATTAGTCCCACTCATACTACTTCCACCTTCATCATTAGCAGTTACAATTTTTATAGTAAAATCCCTTTTGGTGTGCCCTGTCTGCTGACATTTGCTATATTTTCTATTTTTCACTACATCATTCTTTGTCATTTTAGCATATCATTTTCTATTAATAATAACAAGGTTTTTTTTTACTTTTATGCCTGTATCACAACTCATACAATTACCAAGTATTCCATCTTCTTCAATCGTAATAACTTCCTGAAATTTTAATGCCAGCCGTTGAATCTTAGATAAAGCTTCTTTGTAAGAATGCTCATTTTTTAATGCTATAAAAAACAAATTATTACATGCTGCTGCCAATGAACCAATTTGGCAACCTCCATAAGCTGCTTATCCATGTGAGGAGGTGCAATATCCATAATATAATTTACAGACTTCTTCATGGATTTGGTCCACCGCTCTATAATCAACGTAGGCGGTATGCGAACCATTTGCTCCAATTTCATAACATGAAAAATACGAGAACATGGAATACCTGAAGACTCTAACATCTTACACGAACACGCCATGTGCACCCTTTCAGCATAAAAAACAATTGTCCATCTAAGTCGCGGGTGCTGAAACTTAGTAATTATATAGTTATTCGAACCACTGGGCTTGTCACAATCAATCATAATTAACGCTGCCTCACAAGCTATCTCTTCATGAACCCATTGAAATACATTCTTTGTATAAACCTCATAAGAATATTTTTCGATGCTATGCAGATGTGTCGTTAATACAAGACTACTATGGGTCGAATCAAACTCATCTTTTGTTTCTTTATGCCATATACAATACAACGCACGATATATTTATCGAATAAAATCATACAATTTCAACTTCACTTGAAGGAAACGAGACAAGTATGAATTTAAACTCTCACACATTTGCGTCGATCGTATTCCACAAAGAAAAATTCCTTTAAGATAAGCCTCGACCCATTTTGCACGCTTCTGGTACATCTTTTGAACCCAAGCATTTTTCTCCAACCCCAACTCAGAAACTAAATCAGCCCATTGTCTTTCAAATTCATCTATGGATAACAGATTGAACATTAATGAGTTAATTTTTTTGGTGAATTCTCCTTTCTTGATATTTGCTTGAGCATTCCCCTGAAGATGCCAACATCATAAATGATGTGAATAGCCTCCCAGCACTGTTTTAATTGCCTTTGACATTGTCTTGTCACCATCAGTTATGACTGACTTAGGTTATTTATTATGCATTGCAGTAAGAAATATCTGGAGCTGCCAAATATATGACTCAACTTTTTCATCAGTGAGTAAAGCAAAACCAAAAATAGTTATTCTTCAATGGTGATTAACCCCAACGAACACAACTAAAGGTAGGTTGTATGCATTTTTCTTGTATGTCGCCTTAAATGCCAAAACATCCCCAAAACATTCGTAATCATGTCGTGCAACAGTGTCAGTCCAGAATAGGTATGTAATAGATTATCCTTATTCAACGTATATTCGAAATACATACCAAGATCAGAATCAGCCTTTACAGATAAATAAGCAATTGCGGCTTTTGATTCAGTCTCTGACAAATATGCACGTCGACTAGCATCAAATTTATTATGCATATCTTTACCCACGAACCCAACATTATGAAAACCTCCCACTTGGTCAGATTTAAAATCCATGAATTCACAGACTTTAACCCCTACATGTACAATGCCTGAGCATGTGCAAAATCAGCATTATTGACATGTCTGTAGGATGAAGAATTTGTGTCTCATATGGGGTTGCCAACATGTGACTATGGTCATCAATAAATTTTATAACCACGTATTTCTATCTTGAATGATTAAATTTGATACGGAGTTCCGCTAGACAACCGTTACGAGTAATGGCCTTGGGTTCTCTCACTCGATTAGTTCGCTCCAAATATTTTTGTGACCTATAACCCTGGCAAGAGCAAACCCAAGAACGAAATGCTATTTTGCCACTTTCTACGAATCCCACCTTTCATAGTGGAGAATCCAACAAACTTAGAATGTTATTTATACCATGCCTCGATATCTTCAACTGAATCAAATTCTGAACCAACACTTATTGATCCAGTGAACTCATCTCTATGTGTTGTTTGAAAGTTGAAGCTTGCTGATGTCTGTAGCATTTGTTGGAGTGGCTGATATATCCCTGAAATATTGGCTGGAATCGTCTTCATTGAGGTCGAAGCCCCAAGCTGAAATACTTCCAGTAGCTGATGTTGTAGTCATCATTACAGCTGAAGCAAAAATAAATATACCAAGTAAATAATCTAACTTAATAAAAAAAAAATAAAAAACTATGATAATTTCAAAGTTTAATAAACCACCCAAAAAATGACTTGCGTAAATATATAAGATTTGAAATACATTTTAAATCATACCGAGGGAGTTGATGAAAGCTGATGATGGAAATTGGTTGTTGATGAAACTAGAAACACTGAACAAGCTGATGAAAGCTAATGATGGAATTTGCTTGCTAATGAAACCAGAACCACCGAACTTGGTGATGAAAGCTGATGATACAATAGTGGTTGCTGTTGAAACCAGAACCACCGAACATACTGATGAAAGTTGATGAAGTGATTTGCTTGCTGATGAAGCCAGCAACCACCGAATTTAATGATGAAACCAGCAACACTGATGAAACTGATGAAATTAGAAACACCAAACAAGTTGGACGTAGGTCCCTGGAAGTTGGAATGAATTTCCTTGTTTGGGGTGGTTGGTGAAGAATAACTCCAGCATGCATCACAGTGAAGCACGTCAACTTCAAATTAATTATAACCAAATTATAATTTCCATTTATGCCATGATGAAGTAAGTATAAGTATATTAGAGGGCCTATAATTGACACTTGAATATGCTTTGGCCCATTTTCATTATCATAATCTCACATGCCCATCGTTGGCCTATTTTTATTTTTTATTTTTGGCATGCATTTGACAAGCCCATCTTAAGCCCATTACATAATACACATTATGAGTAAATGATAATTATATTAAGTAAATCAAAAAATGGCAAGGCAACAAATATAATTAAAAAATGCTCATCTTATGTAATTAATAAAAATTCATTTTCATGCTCATTAGCTTTCATATTAAATAAAAAATAATTATGAAAAAATTTAAAAATTATACTTAATGCTCATTAACTTTAGTAATTATCCGAAAGACTGTGAATTATAACCAAATTTACTAATTTAGATATATATTAAAAGAGTAAACAATTGTTTAATTTTTCAAATTGTGTCATATTTTTTTTTTTTTCAATTTTTGGTTATTTCAGTAGGTTGCGGATATCCGAATATTTCAATCGGTTTCGGATATGGATACCATCTATTAAATTATTATCCAACCGTTGACATACCTAATTCTAAGTAAATATTAACATTAAGAAATCTCTCATCGTGCTCATTAACTGTCGTAGTGAATAACAATTATAAGTGGAAACAATAAGTATAAAACTCATATACATACTCATTAACATATGTAATTAACAAAATTATAAGTACAGATTAACATTAACTTGTGCTCATTCAATTGTGATGTTTCATTTTTTTGTATTCACTTATAACCATTAAATATAAAATCGAGATCGAAATCAAGATCGAAATCGAAACATTAAACATGTTATTGAATAAAAATTAATAGTTAGATATAACCAATACATGTAACTTGACACCATTGATATGTAATTTCACCATTAAAATGCAACTTTCAACCATAAAACATGCTGCAAATGTTTTATGCTTGAAATATAAAAATGAAATAATGACCATGAAACATGCAATAAACACCATTCAATATGCAACCAATATCAAACTTTTAACAACAAATATCTAAAATTTCGAATATGAAACCTTTAACAATGAACATACAACTGAAACCATTAGACTTGAAAATTATAGCAATAACATGCAATTGCATCTGTTTTGAAAACCGTACATGTAAATATGACCATTGAATATGCAATAAATATCATTAGACATGAAACTTACATCAACAAACATGAAATATTTTATAATATGAAACCTTTACACTTAAGCTTGAAACGACAACCATTAGACTTGAAAATTGTAGCAATAATATATAATTACATCTGTCTCAAAAACCGCACGTGTAAATATGACCATTGAATATGCAATAAATACCATTATACATGCAACTTCCTACAATAAATATGAAATATTTATAATATGAAACCTTTACCATTAGGCTTGCAACGCTAACCATGTGATAAGCGGAAAATATATCAATATTTACTGCCCCTTTTACTTAATATTTTGTTTAGTTTCTCGGGTTTGATGAACGTTTTGATGTGTTTTAGTTTATTTTGTAGATAAAATAATATTGGGACTCAATGAAATCATTTAGGACGAAATGTGGGTCAAATAAGGGTAAAAATTGGACTTGACATATTAATTTTGGAGATTGGAAACTTGAAAGGGCGTTCTAACGAAGTGCAGTTTCGGAAATTCCAATTTTGTGCAACTGTCTTATTTTGGGCATAACCTTTTACTCCGATATCGGATTGAGCTGATTCAAGTTCAAAATTAAAGAAGACTCAAAGATCTACAACTTTTAATAACAAAATAATTTCGAATTCTGAAGATTTCATGACCGAAATTGATGAAACATCCAGAAGTGTATTATGCGTAATTATTAAAATCAATTTCAAAGCAAAATAAATAAATAAATAAATAATAAAAATAGTCAAGCTCCCACCAAACATGATAGCAATTAATAATGTATTTGGTGGAGCAATTAGTGGAGCAATTAATAATGGATTTGGTGGATGATTTGATGGAGGTAAAATTTTGCCTATAAATACCAAGCCATTTCATTTGTAAATTCATATTTTCTTCTTTGAAATTCCTTAAGAATAACTAAGAAGATTGTATCTTTTTTGTTTATTTACAGCTTTCAGTAATTAATTTCCGCTTTCGCACTTTCTTTTCTTTACTTTTCAGTCTTTACTTTCTACAATTTACTTTTACGCACAGTACTTTCCTTTCTTTACTTTTCAGTTTTTACTTTTTACGTAATGAGGAGGTAACTCCCCCTTGCTGGGGTAAAAGGTAAAGCTTTTATTATTGCTATTTAGATTAATCTCCCTTAATTATAATATAATAACTATTTAAAACCTGACTTAATGAGGATACCGCCATATTGGTCGGTTGGTAATTAATTATAAATTGGTTTTAACCTGACTAAGCATGGATACCGCCTGGTTGGTCGGTTGGTAATTAATTATTAATTTGACTTAATCAGGATACCGCCTATATGGCTGGTTGATAATTATCACGCAAAGTTAATATATTATATTAAGGGAGATATCTAAAATAGTAGTAATAAAAGTGGATCCTATAACCCATATCATTTTATTTTATTGTACTTTTACTTTATTTACTTTTCAGCAATTTACTTTTCAGCAATTTACTTTCAGCAATTTACTTTTCAGCAATTTAATTTCAGTAATTTACTTTTCAACAATTTACTTTTCAGTAATTTACTTTTCAGTATTTAATTTCCAGCAATTTACTTTATGTCTTTTATTTAATTTAAGTTTTTACCAGCCCTAGTTATGTGTTGTAACTAAGTTAGTTATCTAGGGTTGTGATGAAGTCCAATATCACTGGTTTATAAGGGGTTAAATTACGGTTTGGGTAATATAAATGTATATTGATTGAGCCTTAGTTTTAATGCTTTTTATTAACTGGCCATTAATAAAATTGAACTGGTAAACTTAAAATGAACTTGGAAAAGAGATTTTTGGTTTAAGACCTTAGACTCAATAGCCCACGATCTTCCTTGAGGATAAATAACCCTTTAATAGATTTCCTTACAGGATAGGAATATACCTGTCGGGCGGGGGTAGCCATAATTGGAACTTAATCTTAATGAATTCAGATAACTTGGTTAATATAGGAATATGATTAATTGGGTTATACTGGGTATTTGTATTTGACCATCGGAAGAGGCTTTTACATAATTTCGTGTTCAAGGTTAATAAACCAATATATTACACAAACATAAAATAACCACTTCATCTTTTAAAAAGATATTGGAATGATTCACAACCCTGGATAGTTTTATAAATTTAAATTTTCTTCAATCTACTTTCAAGCAATTTCATTTACTTGTTTTAAGTTTAAAGTCACCATCCAATCAAATAACCAATCCATTAGATACTTGTAAACATTTAACTTCATAAATTAATAGCTTAGGTATTAAGTCCTCGTGGGATCGATACTTTTATACTACTTGAACGATATGTGCGCTTGCGTTATACGTGTGTGATTACGCCGGTCAAGTTTTTGGCGCTGTTGCCGGGGACTTATTTATCTTTCACTATTAGTTTTTAGGTTAGATACCTTTACTTGTATCTAATTTTCTTTTTACTTATTGTTTTTGTTTTCACTTTTTTCAGGTTCTCAGACACTATATGAGATGAACCAGAAGCTTTGAACTACGACCGCTTGACCCAGAGATTGAAAGAAACATCAGACGGTTGAGAAGGGAAAGGCGAGAAGGCCAAGAAGCACTGATCAACATGGAACCTCAACCTTTGGATGTTACAACACCAATTCCCATTCTAGACAGAACCATTCATGTGGTTGATGGACTCAATTCATGTATTGTACTTCCTCCTTTACCAGCAAATGCGTGTGACATCAAAACATGCATTTAGATGATTCAACAGTCAGTTCAGTTTGGGGGAAATGCAACTGAAGATCCTAATGCCCACATCAGCAACTTCCTGGAAGTTCAACTACAACAGAGCAGCTAAAGAAGCAATGAGACTGTGAGTTTTTCCATATTCCTTGAAAGACAGAGCCAAAGCTTGGTTACATTCACTACCAGCAGGTTCCATCACAACTTGGAACACTCTAGCCATAAAATTCCTTGCAAAGTACTTTCCACCAGCCAGAACTGCAAAGTTGAGGAATGACATTACATCCTTCGTGCAACAAGATTCAGAATCCCTCTGCGAAGCTTGGGAAAGATTTAAGGATTTACTCCGGAAATGTCCTCACAATGAGATCGCAAAATGGCTACCAGTCCAAACCTTCTACAATGGACTTTCTGGAATAATGAGAACCACAATTGATGTTGCTGTTAGAGGAGATTTAATGGCAAAAGGAGAAGATCAAGCCTGGGACTTAATTGAAGAAATGGCCAACAACAACTCCTTGTGGCCAACAGAAAGGAGCTTGATTCAACGAATTGCTGGAATTTATGAAGTCGGAGTCAACACTGCAGTGAATGCCAAGCTGGATCAGATATGCAAATTCATGGAAACTCTACGCATGCAAGGTAACACTGGATCCACAAGTTCACCATATGGAGGAGCACCAAAGACAAACCAACTTGAAGAAATGGTGAATTATGTAAACAATTTCAACAGATATGGGAACAACCCATATTCCAACACCTACAACCCAGGGTAGATGAATCATCCCAATTTTTCATGGAGCAACAATTCAGGTCCAATGAACTATCCACCACCCGGATTCCAACAACAACAGAATAAAGGCCAGGAGCATGAAAAAGAACCAGGAATTGCAGAAATGCTGGCTCAGTTAAAAAAATACGATGTTATGATTCAGAGCCAATCTCCTTCTATCAAAGCATTGGAAAATCAAATTGGACAACTAGCCAATGCTCAGAGAAACCGAGGGAATAAGCAATGTCAAGCCATTACCTTGAAAAGTGGCACTAAAATCAACAAAGATGTTGGAATCAAGGCAACCATTGAATAAGTTCTAAAAGATGCAGTTCCACAGATGGAGGAAAAAGAAGCAAAGGAAAAAGATCAAGAAAGAATCACTTTACCTCCATATTTTCCTCAACAACTCCATAAAAACAAATTGGATAAACAATTTTCTCGATTATTGGAGGTGTTCAAAAAGATGCATATCAACATTCCATTTGCAGAAGCCTTGGAAGAAATGCCCAGCTATGTCAAATTCATGAAAGACATTCTTTCACGAAAACGGAGATTGGGAGATTACGAGACAGTAGCATTAACGGAGGAATGCAGCGCCATCATTAAGAGGAAACTTCCCCCGAAGTTGAAAGATCCCAACAGTTTCACAGTTCCTTGCACCATTAGAGAACATTATATCGGTAAGGCTTTATGTGATTTAGGTGCAAGTGTTATTTTGATGTCTTTTTCTATTTACAGGAAACTACAAATTGAAGAAGCAATGTCTACCTCAGTCTATCTGCAACTTGCTGATCGAACACTCGCATTTCCGAGAGGAGTAGTTGAAGACGTGCTGGTTAAAGTTGACAAACTCATTCTCCCAGCAGACTTCATTATCCTTGACATGAAAGAAGACAAAGATGTACCTATCATCATTGGGAGACCATTTTTGGCTACAGGTCGAACTGTTATTGACGTGCAAAAATGAGAACTAACCATGAAATTTTAGGACCAAGAAGTTACCTTCAATGTTCTTAAAGCCATGAAATTCTCTAGCGATGAAAATGAAGATTATTGTTTCAGAGTAGATATTGTTGATAGTATCATCCAGGATACTGATCCACCTCCCACGGAAAAACTTGAAGCTTGAATCACCAACATGACTGATAGCGAGCTAGATGCTGAAATCCTGGGATGTATCAACTACCTTGACAAGCCGTTTCATTTCAAATCGACTCCACCAGTTGAAAGTTTGGAATTACCAAAGAAAGAGCGAATCAACCCTTCGATAGAAGAACCACCACAAGTGGAGCTGCAATTACTTCCAAGCCATCTCAGGTATGCATTTCTTGGAAACTCTTCTGAATTACCTGTTATTATTTCTTCATTACTAACATTGGTGTAGACACTGCATTTTTACATAAGGCCCAATGATAAGCCTCGTATGGAGGCACTACCTGATAAGTTGCGGAAGTCGCGGGAAACGGACGTCGGAAGGGAAAATTCAAAAATAAATACCTCGCCATATTCAATTCATTTGCTTAGCCTCGGGTTCGCTCGATTAGTCTCCGTTTTAACTGTTAGACTCAGCCCACACACCACCAATCCACACACCTAAACCCATCTAAAGCCACACGCCCAAGCCCAAAGAACCAAGTCCACAAGCCCAATCCAAAATAATTAAAACATTTAAAACACATGTCTAAATTAAATCAAATTCAATTAAATTAAAACAAATCAAATCAAATCAAAATAAATCACATGCCTAAATTAAATAAATCAAATCAAATCTCCTAAATCCATTTCCTAAACTAAATTAAATCACCTTCCTAAATTGAATAAATCCTTTCCTTATAACAAACTAATTAAATATTCCCCATTATTACACAATCTTTGTTTCCTACCCATACAAGGAAAACCCTAGCGCACTCTTATAAAAAGACACACAAACCAAACCTTTAAGAGGCTAGAGCTCATTCACCACATTCATGCCCTAGCTGTTGGGTTTTCTAGGTCAAACCAAGATCAATTAAACAAGAAATCATGTGAATGCGCAAAGTAAAATAGCGTAAAATACTTACTTTGATCGGCTAAGTGGATGTAGGAGATAACACAAGTTTTGCCTCCAAGCTTCTCCTTTGATGTATGTTGAGCTTCCAAGCTTCAAATCTTTGAATCTTGAATTCCAAACTCATTGGAAAGGTTTCCCTATCACCTATGTAAGACTCCTTGTGTGCTAGTACTTGTGATTTTTGAAGCAAAAATCACTTAGCAAAAAGCCAAGCTTCACGCCAATGGAGAGGAAAAATAAGCCCTTGAATTCGGCCATGGAGAGAAAAGAATGGTGAAGTTCACGCCAATTGCAAGGGAAAAGAGAGAGATAGAGACTTATGTGATTTGTTGACTTGTGTGTGTATTTTCAAAAAATCAAAAGACTAATACCAAATCTTCCAAAGTTGGTAAAAGTCACTCAAGCCCTTCACACTTGTGTGTTTGACACACAATCAACCACCCACCAAATCCCATAAACTAAAGTTGATTAAAGTGACTAGGTGATGTGACTTGTGTGGGCCCCACTTGATTCAAAATCCGAGTGGGCCCGCAAACACTTTCCGGGCTCGGGTTCGTTAATTCCGAATTAACGAATTTTCAGTTGCGACGTAATTAAATCAAATTTAATTAAATAATTATGCATAGTAAAATTACTATTCACGTCTCTCGCGAATTAATTCTAAACTAATTCGTTTGCCCGAATTAGAATCTAATTTTAATTTCGTTATGAAATCTAATTTCATTTAATATATCGAATATATTATTTTATCGATTAATCCCAAATTAATCGTTCTCTCTCTTAAAATAGTATTTTATCCGAGATAAAATCTCTCCATAATTAATCATAGATTAATTTTCTCTCTCATCTAATTAATCCCAGATTAATTTTGTTCGAGTCATACGTCATCAGTGAATCTTCAGGAAGCGACCCATGAGATCCCTGGATATGTTGGCAGTAAATCCGGTCATCGAAATATCCAAATACGTGCGTACCCGGTACCACGTTCTTACCGATTTACAAGACATGGTTGGCTTCTAGCAAAGCACCGTGCCTACCCAATTCTCCAGAAATATTCTTTTAAGGAATATGTAATCTATGTCAGGCGTAGTATACGTAGTATTGCATTTTACTATCCAGTATCGGATGTCACATGCTAGGCCTGAGGCTGGAATTGTGTCTGCCCCGTATGAAGCACATATTGGATCTCTGGTAACTAGTCTCTATAATCGGATAAACATGACCTAGTCATATTATCCCGATGACTGTAGTATTTAAGAGTACTAGTTCCGTATCCTACGTGATCATCATCTTCATATGACTGAAGTGATACTTTCATCTTGACATCACACCCAATACACTACGATTCTCAATATACCCAGAAGAGGTGTACATAGAACCTGTTAAAGCTCCGGATGACCAAAACCAAAGTTATTGATTATCACAAGTATTAGCGATGCAAGTCTCAGGTTAAGACCAAATACACCTACCCTGATTCGGACTTCCATAGACACATAGTCATACTACCAATGGAATTCTAAGGGGTCTATCCAGAGCGAAGCTGTATCCGTACCTTCGGTAAACACAACCTCCTATTACACTTGCATGAGTATCCAATACCCAAATATATGAGAACTATGCCGTTATGCTCCCATAACACGCACAAGTGCAATACTAGTCTATTCCGCATTATCGATGTCCAATCTCGATAATACTACGACTAGGGATATTTTAATGATTAAACCTTAGTGGATTAATACTGTCTCATATCTTATTAATCCGGACCTATTCATATGGACTTTTATCATTTATATACCTCGGTAATCGAATTACAAATGATAAAATAGCAATTTCCTTTGTCACATAGTTAATTTGTACAACAACACCATGTTCTGTACAAATAGTGATGCTATGGGTCATAATTGTCCAACAATCTCCCACTTGACCTATATCCAATCACTCAAGTGTCATACACTTGAACTATGTACGGGTCGCTCAAACTTCTGCTGAGAAACTACTTTCGTCAGCGGATTTGCAAGGTTATCATCTGATGTGATATATTCGATCATTACATCACCACGATGTATGATCCGACGAATCAGATGAAACAGTTGAAGTACATACTTGGATCGTTGATGAGACCATTAATTCTTTAGCCTGTGCTGTAGCCTAGCTCAGCCGCTAACAGAACTACACCTACTCTAATTAGGATTATTATAGATCCAAATCGCTTCTTTTGCTGCCTCAGCTGCAGCAATATTCCGCTTTTTGTTGTTTATTCGGCAACAATATCTTGCTTGGAAGATTTCCAGCTCACTGTTCCATTATTCAAACTATATAGTACCATTATTACTACTTATAGTCGTTTTTATCGGGTTGGAAACTTGTAGCGGTGAACCCAGTCACTTCAAGTTCTCATTCTCCATAGTATAAGAAAGCATCCTTAGTACATCTAAGATACTTAAGGATGTTATTAACATCAATCCAGTGACTATCACTTGGATTGACCTGATTGTGACTCCATATGCTCAAAGCATATGAGACACCAGGTTGCGTACATATCTTTCAATATACGAGTTCTCGGAGAGTGCCAACAACTTTTAGATCTATCCCAGTAGATCCTTATTCCTAGAATAATGGTTGTCTCTCCCAAGTAGTCTACGGAGAATTTTCATGAAAGCCAAGCTTTCACCGATTGTATTATGGGAATATCATTTCCAAGAAATGGCATGTCATCATTATATAGGACAATCATTGTCAGTGCACTCTCACTAACCTCCTTATATACACAAGAATCATCTTTCTTTTGAATTAAATCATATACCATTATGATTACATCAAAATGATAGTTCAAAAAATGCAATGCTTGCTTCAATCCATAAATAGATTGAATTAACTTGCAAACCTTGTTTTCTTGTTTTGGTACGACAAAATCGTCAGGATATTGTAAACATCCTCCAAAAGGTTTCCGTTTAAGGAAAGCAATTTTGACGTTCAGCTGCCATATTTCATAAATGAAACATGCAACATTAACAAGCATTATCCAAATGGATTTAATCATGGCAACGAGTAAAAGGTTTCGTCGTAATCGATAAAATGTTGATAACGATACCTTTTCGCTACAAGCCTAGCTTTGTACGTTTGTTTGTTGCCATCCATGTATGTCTTCATTGAAGACTCATTTAGTACCAATAGACACAATGCCTTCCGGTACAACAACCAGTGTCCAAACTTGGTTGGTATACATGGAATCCATTTCGGACATCATGGCATTTTGCCATAATAGGGGGTCGATACCTTGTATCACTTCCTTATACGTAGCCGGTTCGTGTTCTTCAATAAGATTGATATCTTTATGAGGTGAGATCAGAAACCCATACCTCCCAGGTTGTTCTCTGACTCTCTCCGACTTACGCGGTTCTTGTGTATTCGAAGATTGTGGCACAATTTCATCCCTGATGAACTGTTTGTGTTCCGTTAAGGAATCGGTGCCTGGAACAGTATTACTCCAATTTTCATCGAGTTTTACTTTCCTCTCACTTACCACTGCATATAGGTATTCCTCTTAGGAAAACCGTATGGAGAGAAACAATTATATTGTTCTCATGTGAGTTGTATAAGTACTTTACTTTGGTTTCCCTAGGACAACCCACAAATTAGGCACTTATCCGATTTGGGTTCTAGTTTGGTATCATCCAAACATATGCCTAGCATTCCCAAATCTTTAGGAATGAGAAACTCGGTTTCTTTCATGTTCATATCTAATATGAAGTCTATCTAACAGATTTTCATGGAACCTTATTCAAAATAAGTATTGCACTGTTTAATGTGTATCATGTGAAGGAATTTGGTAGCTCAGAACGACTCATCATTAACCTTACCATGTCCAACAAAGTTCGGTTTCTCTGTTCGGACACACTGTCAAATTGAGGTGTCCCAGGAGAAGTCCATTGTGAAAGAATACCATACTCTTTCTGGTAATCTTGAAACTCATATGTTTAAGTATTTTACACTATGGTCCAACCGTAATGTTTTTAATACTTTTACCGGTCTGTTTTTATACTTCTTGTAAAAACTCTTTGAATTTATCAAAAGTTTTCGATTTATGTTTCACAAGAAACACATAACCATAACGCGATGCCACATCCGTAAAGGTTGCAAAGTATTCATATGCACCTCTAGCCTAGCTAGACATGGGCCCACTTACGTCACTATGAACGATGGCTAACAGATTGGTGGCACTTACACTTTTACCAAGTAAAAGGTGTTTTATGCACTTTGCCTCATAAACTAGATTCGTAGATATTATTTGAATTAGAATCAAATCCGTCCTAGTATCCACTCTTCGAAAGTGTGGATATATGAGTCTTGTTAGTGTGTCACAGAAAATAATGCAACAAATAAGTCTCATCTGATTAATTCAGTTTGAGCTATTTGTTTGTCATGTTATACGTTTGAGATTCATTTATATTCAAAATATAAATACTGTTATTCACATCTAATATGTTTATCTCAATATCTTCTTTATAAAATAAAACACTTAGTGTTCTAGAATATAAAGGTATACCCTCAACGGGTTATACTAGATATAGAGATAATGTTTCTAGTCAAACTAGGTACATTATAACAGTTTCCTAATTTAAGTACATACCCAAAGGGTAGTTCCTAAACTTAGGTTTCTACGGTTAAAATAACGACTCTTGTCCCGTTTCTGACTCGTAGGTCGATCTCATCTGAAGCCAGTCTTATGCTTATCAGCAGATCTCGCACATCAGTACATATATATGTACAACACTTAGTATCAAAAATCCAATTTTGAAACCAGTAGTGAACATGTTTATGACAAACATACTTGAAGCCGGAGCCTTGCCCCGCCTTTACTTCCTTCATGTCTGCCTTGTCCATACGGCAGTCACGCATACAGTGACCCCGTTTGCCACAGTTTAGGCAGACATCTTGGGATATGTCATTTGTCTTCCCAGAAGACCGTCAACTCTCTAAGAGTTTACTCTTGGTTCATAATGAACCTGTCCCAGCTTTCAGGTAGAGACTATAAGATCAAATCTTTGGTAGTCTCGGCCACGTAGGTAATGCCTAGCTAACCTAGCTGATCAATGTCAACAATCATCTGTGACACCTAGTGCTCGACAGATGTACCCTCTGACATACACGAGCGAAAGAGCTTCTTTTGCAATTTGTACTTCTAAGATCTAAGAATAAATCTATGAAGTTCTTTTAATTTCAACATCATGGTACAATGATCTAATCCTTAATTTTGACGACAGAATTAAAGAGTCATTGCGGTAAGCTTAACGGATTGAGCACTAAAGTTATCATCACCATGAGTCTTCCAAAACTCATGCTCCACTATTCGCTCAACTCCGGGCTTAGGCCCGAGAGGTTGCTCTATCAAATAGAGTAACTTCTCAGTTTCCATGACTATCCTGAGGTTCTATTCCCAATCTGAAAATTAAAGCCGTTTAAAAATATTTTCTCCCAGGATTATGTTCTAAACGCTAATCTTTCAGTTATCTTGATTCCAATAGTCCAACTATCCAATCAACGATTTCGGGTACAATCAAATATAATGATTACTATAGTCTAACTATATAGTCAACTACTATTTGATTGGTTCAATTAAATATATTGATTATTATAATCCAATTATATAATCAACTATAAATGAAGTAGTTTGAATACAGTCCAACTGTTCAATTACAACAATAACTAAATATTAGTCCAACTAATATATTTATTTAAATAATGACGAAAAATTGAAATGAGCGCGTATTGACAAGTATCTAAACGAAATTGAAAATTTAATACTTGCCTCCCACTATTTTTCGGTGAGCCTCTAACCCTCTGTTGAGTACTCGGGAAACCTAGTTTCCTAGTGGGCTAGGATCCCGTTAAATAACACACAACCTTGACTTTGGCCAACAAGCTGTATGATATTTAACTAGGTAGATCTCTAATATCAATTGGATCTCATCTAATTCCTAGATCTTGTAGGTGGACATCCAAGTCCGAAACATATATCTAATATATGCCAATATATGCTAATATATTCCCTAACCTTTTTCCTCTGAATCAACTAAGTCTTGGCTTTGGCACAACAAGCTTAATGATTCCAGTTAAGCGGGACCCATTGACATTAGAAAGCTTCGTAATCGATGTCAATGGACAAGAAGTGATCTTGACTTTGGCCAAAAAATCACAACTTGGACAAGACATGCGATATGGAACAAAGCCTTCATGATTCAAACACATCCGCGATGGACAAAGGTCTTGACTTTAGCCAATAAACCAGTGCCAATCTTGGATCTTGAGAGAGAATCACTCAATGGAAGGAAATCGCTTAATATTTGTTGATGGTTTTTCACGTAATTGGCAACCAATTAATTATCTTTGATTAGGTC
Organism: Zanthoxylum bungeanum; assembly: GCA_019454045.1. Lineage (NCBI taxonomy): Eukaryota > Viridiplantae > Streptophyta > Magnoliopsida > Sapindales > Rutaceae > Zanthoxylum > Zanthoxylum bungeanum. The sequence continues at coordinate 320,898 of SKCR01041365.1, read as the reverse complement.
TCATCATACACCCTTAAGCATGCATTCTAAAAGCATAATAAGGTGCGATAAATAAATTAATAAGGATATGCGGATGGATATTTAAAACATTTTATTCCTAGAACAAATCTCTCAAGTTCTTCTCCCCGGCTAGCACTATTCTTACTTCTACCTAATTACATAACACTTCTAAAGAAACCTCATTTACATTGAGGGGAATAGGTGAGAAGAGAAATACAAAGAATCAAGAGGTAATAGGTTGGACACGCAGGTCCAATTTAATAAATTCTAAATTTATTACAACAATTTCCAAAATTGCCCTCACCCATCTAATATCCATCTGATATACATTATTCAAACATCATATCCATGTATTCACACAAAGCATGTTATCAATCAATCTAATCCAATTAATTAATCTTTGATTAATGACCATCCAATGTTCAAACAACGATTTGATTTGCGCGAGTCCAACTCATTTAAGAATAAATACCTCGCCAGATTTAATTCATTTGCTTAGCCTCGGGTTCGCTCGATTAGTCTCTGTTTTAACTGTTAGACTCAGCCCACACACCACCAACCCACACGCCTAAACCCATCTAATGCCACACGCCCAAGCCCAAAGAACCAAACCCACAAGCCCAATCCAAAATAATTAAAACATTTAAAATACATGTCTAAATTAAATCAAATCCAATTAAATTAAAACAAATCAAATCAAATCAAAATAAATCACATGCCTAAATTAAATAAATCAAATCAAATCTCCTAAATCCCTTTCCTAAACTAAATTAAATCACCTTCCTAAATTGAATAAATCATTTCCTTATAACAAACTAATTAAATATTCCCCATTATTACACAATCTCTGTTTCCTACCCATACAAGGAAAACCCTAGCGCACTCTTATAAAAAGACACACAAACCAAACCTTTAAGAGGCTAGAGCTCATTCACCACATTCATGCCCTAGCTGTTGGGTTTTCTAGGTCAAACCAAGATCAATTAAACAAGAAATCATGTGAATGCGCACAGTAAAATAACGTAAAATACTTACTTTGATCGGCTAAGTGGATGTAGGAGATAACACAAGTTTTGCCTCCAAGCTTCTCCTTTGATGTATGTTGAGCTTCCAAGCTTCAAATCTTTGAATCTTGAATTCCAAACTCATTGGAAAGGTTTCCCTATCACCTATGTAAGACTCCTTGTGTGCTAGTACTTGTGATTTTTGAAGCAAAAATCACTTAGCAAAAAGCCAAGCTTCACGCCAATGGAGAGGAAAAATAAGCCCTTGAATTCGGCCATGGAGAGAAAAGAATGGTGAAGTTCACGCCAATTGCAAGGGAAAAGAGAGAGAGAGAGACTTATGTGATTTGTTGACTTCTGTGTGTATTTTGAAAAAATCAAAAGACTAATACTAAATCTTCCAAAGTTGGTAAAAGTCACTCAAGCCTTTCACACTTGTGTGTTTTACACACAATCAACCACCTACCAATTCCCATCAACTAAAGTTGATTAAAGTGACTAGGTGATGTGACTTGTGTGGACCCCACTTGATTCAAAATCCGAGTGGGCCCGTAAAAACTTTCCGGGCTCGGGTTCGTTAATTCCGAATTAACGAATTTTCAGTTGCGACGTAATTAAATCAAATTTAATTAAATAATTATGCCTAGCAAAATTACTATTCACGTCGCTCGCGAATTAATTCTAAACTAATTCGTTTGCCCGAATTAGAATCTAATTTTAATTCCGTTATGAAATCTAATTTCATTTAATATATCGAATATATTATTTTATCGATTAATCCCAAATTAATCGTTCTCTCTCTTAAAATAGTATTTTATCCCAGATAAAATTTCTCCGTAATTAATCATAGATTAATTTTCTCTTTCATCTAATTAATCCCAGATTAATTATGTTTGAGTCATACGTCATCGGTGAATCTTCGGGAAGCGACCCATGAGATCCCTGGATATGTTGGTAGTAAATCCGGTCATCGGAATATCCGAATACGTGCGTACCCGGTACCACGTTCTTACCGATTTACAAGACATGGTTGGCTTTTAGCAAAGCACCGTGCCTACCCAATTCTCCAGAAATATTCTTTTAAGGAATATGTAATCTATGTCAGACGTAGTATACGTAGTATTGCGTATTACGATCCAGTATCGGATGTCACATGCTAGGCCTGGGGCTGGAATTGTGTCTGCCCCGTACGAAGCACATATTGGATCTCTGGTAACTAGTCCTATAATCGGATAAACATGACCTAGTCATATTATCTCGATGACTGCAGTACTTAAGAGTACTAGTTTCGTATCCTACGTGATCATCATCTACATATGACTGAAGTGATAATTCTATCTTGACATCACACCCAATACACTACGATTCTCAATATACCCAGAAGAGGCGTACATAGAACCTGTTAAATCCCAGGACGGCCAAAACAAAAGTATATTGATTGTCGCAAGTATTAGCGATGCAAGTCTCAGGTTAAGACAAAATACACCTACCCTGATTCGGACTTCCATAGACACATAGTCATACTACCAATGAGATTCCGAGGGGTCTATCCAGAGCGAAGCTGTTTCCGTACCATCGGTAAACACAACCTCCTATTACACTTGCATGAGTATCCAATACCCAAATATATGAGAACTATGTCGTTATGCCCCTATAACACGCAAAAGTGCAATACTAGTCTATTCCACATTATCGATGTCCAATCTCGATAATACTACGACTAGGGATATTTTAATGATTAATCCTTAGTGGATTAATGCTGTCTCATATCTTATTAATCTGGAACTAATCATATGGACTTTTATCATTTATATATCCCGGTAATCCAATTACAAATGATAAAAGAGCAATTTCCTTTGTCACATAGTTAATTTGTACAACACCATCATGTTATGTACAAATAGTGATGTTATGGGTCATAATTGTCCAACACTAGCTCTATTCCCTTCTTCTCTCATTCTTCTCTCTACTCACAACTCTCGGCCTCTCCCTCTCATTAATAATAAACAAACCAAATAACCATTCCCAGCAGGCCTCACGTCCTCTCACCACCGATCAAATAACAAATAAAATAAAGCAATAAACCCTTCACAAAATGAGCCTTCACACCTCCTCTCTCTCGAAAAATATAAACCCTAATAAAAGTTTCACGTCCCACTCTCTGCACTCCACATAAACAAACATGACACTCAGCACACTTCCACTCGTCCAACACTCACACACACACGGCACTCAGCACACTACCTTCACGTAACAAACACTCACATGCTCAGCCCTTGCACTATTTGAGACCCTTCACGCCACTCATTCACACACACAAAGCACACTATCACTCACCACTTACACATTATACACACACACAAACCCTAGGGAAAACACACCAACACACAGCTCGCTAATCACTCGACAGTACACCCTCTTCCCTCTCAAAAACGAAACCAAAACAGCACCCCAAATAGTCCATCAAACCATCGAAAATAGTCCCCAAATTGCACCCTTAAACCACATAAAACAATCTCCAGAACAGTCCCCTAAATCACCAAAATACTGCAACCAAAATAGTCCCCAAACCACCGAAAACAGTCCCCAAAATAGTTCCAAGTTACCACAAATAGTAAGCAAAAACAACAACCAGAAACAGCAGCCCAAAATAGTGAAACAACGAAGGAAAATATTGAACCAGCGAACCGGAGGAGTTGCGGAGCATTAACCCTTCCGACGACCGTGTAACACACTTCCAAGAGGTGACTAAAAAGGTAAGACCTGAGGGCACCATTTTATTTACTCTCGTTCATCTTTTTCAATTATTTAATAGTATTTCTCCGCATGCGTATTGTTGGTTTATGTATGTTATTGTTGTTGGATGAATGATTTTGTGCTATCTCTCGTGGTATATCGGATGGAAACCTAGACGTAAATTCCGTAGCTGAATCCGAATGGACGGTAGTGCGGTCTGTACTTGGGATACAACTCCACGTACTACATGAGAAACAACACATATTTCATTTCATCTAATCTTGTGTTCATCCATTGTTCATTAGAAATAGCACGTTATTTCCATGCATGATTTAGTTATCTCATTTGCGTTAGGAACTTAATTATATCTCTTCAATGTTTATGCTTAGACAATTATTTATTTGTATTTCCGCATTTATCAATTTAATATGTTCATGAGATTGCTTGTTTGCCTTTATTTCGTTTACTTCCGTGTATGCCAACTTAGATATAAATTGTATGCAAATTTAGATATAGGTTGTATGCAAACTTAGATATAGGTTATTCTTGCATGTGTATGTCGCGTAGACTTGGTTATATTATCACATAAATCCATTCATTACAAGTGGCATAAGTAAGGGACCATTCCGAACCCAACGGTTTGAGGTCTTCCCTTGTGAGGGGTGAGTGCGGCCTTAAATAGTTTCCCAGTTAATGCTGGGTGGCGACTCCATTATTCTCCAGTTTAGTCCCCCGCGGGCTACTCCGTACTCCCGACCGGGGCGCGAACCTGGAAAAGTGTCACCGATTTCTGTGTCCAACAATTGGAGCATGAAGAAAAGTTGATGAGAGTGTTGCGAGAACACAAGAGATCCATTGGATGAACTATAGCAGACATTCGAGGCATTAGTCCATCATTTTGCATGCATAAGATCCTGATGAACGATGAGTATAAACCCACAGTGGAGCATCAACAGAGACTCAATCCAATCATGAAGGAGGTCGTGAAGAAAGAAATCATCAAATGGTTGGATGCTGGACAACACTTGGGTGAGTCCTATGCAGTATGTGCCGAAGAAAAGAGGAATTACTGTTGTCACAAATGAAAAGAACGAGCTGATTCCAACAAGGACGGTGACTGGATGGAGAGTATGCATGGACTACCGGAAACTGAACAAAGCAACAAGGAAATACCATTTTTCGCTACCATTTATTGACCAGATGCTAGATAAACTGGCGGGACATGAGTTCTATTACTTTCTGGATGAATACTCGGGGTACAATCAGAATCACCCCAGAAGATCAGGAGAAAACCATATTTACATGTCCATATGGTACTTTTGCTTTCCACAGAATGCCATTTGGACTATGTAATGCTTCTGCCACATTCCAACGTTGCATGATGGCCATCTTCTCAGACATGTTGGAACAGAGTATGGAGGTTTTTATGGACGACTTCTCTTTGTTTGGAGATTCTTTTGACCACTGCTTGCAAAATTTGGAATAGGTGTTACAAAGATACGAAGATACCAACCTGGTACTCAACTGGGAAAAATGCCATTTTATGGTACAAGAAGGCATCGTTCTGGGACATCGGAACTCACAAAAGGGAATTGAGGTAGACAAAGAAAAGATCGAAACAATTGAAAAACTACCTCCACTCACATCTGTCAAAGGGATTCGGAGTTTTCTAGGACATGCTGGCTTTTACAGGAGATTTATCAAAGACTTCTCAAAAATTGTAAAACCTCTTTGCAATCTTCTGGAGAAAGATATGCCTTTCAACTTCACCAAAGAATGTCAGGAAGCCTTTGAGATCCTAAAACAAAAGCTGGTCTCTGCTCCTATCATAGTAGCACCGGATTAGACCCTTCCATTTGAGGTGATGTGTGATGCTAGTGATTTTCTGTAGGTGTAGTTTTGGGACAACGCAAAGCAAAGATCTTCCATGCCATTTACTATTCCAGCAGAACTCTGAATGAAGCTCAACTCAACTACACAACCACGGAAAATGAGTTGCTTGCAGTTATGTTTGCTTTTGATAAATTCTGCTCTTATCTGCTGGGTCCCAAAGTGGTGGTCTACACAGATCATTCAGCAATCAAGTATTTGATCACGAAGAAAGATGCCATACCCAGATTGATGCGTTGGATACTTCTTCTGCAAGAATTTGACGTGGAGATTCGAGACAGGAAATGGACAGAAAATCAAGTGGCAGATCATTTATCAAGGCTCGAGAATGGAGATACAGTTGGCAAAGAATTGACAATCAAAGAAACTTTTCCAGATGAATAACTGTTCGCTATGAAACATCATGATGCCCCTTGGTATGCTGATTATGTCAATTACATAGTGTCAAGAAAATGGCATTTGGAATGGACAACTCAGCAACGGAAGAAGATCTTCGAGGAAGTTAAGCACTATGTCTGGGATGAGCCGTACCTATTCAAACGCTGTGCTAATCATTTATTGAGACGGTGTGTTCCACAAGAGGAGGTCAACAGTGTTTTGCAACACTGACATTTATCACCATATGGCTGACACTTCAGTGGAAATAAAACTGCAGCCAAAGTCCTATAATCAGGTTTGTTCTGGCCCACTCTTTTTACAGATGCTTATCTATTTGCTCTTCAATGTGACAGGTGCCAGAGAATGGGAAATATTTCCAGGAGAAATGAAGAACCTCTTCAAAATATTCTGGAAGTGGAGATATTCGATGTGTGGGGTATTGATTTTATGGGACCCTTTGTTCCATTATTTGGAAACCTGTACATACTGGTTGCAGTTGACTATGTCTCCAAATGGGTTGAAGCGATTGCACTGCCATCTAATGATTCAAAAGTGGTGATTAAATTCCTTAAAAAGAATATTTTCACTCGCTTCGGAACACCTCGGGCGATTATTAGTGATGGTGGCTCACATTTCTGCAACAGATACTTTGATGCACTCCTATCCAAATACGGAGTTACTCATAAAGTTGCAACAGCTTACCATCCACAGTCAAACGGGCAAGTTGAGGTTTCAAACAGGGAGATCAAAAGAATCTTGGAGGAAACCATTGGATCAACAAGGAAGGACTGGTCTGAAAAACTAGATGCATATTATGGGCCTACCGGACAGCTTACAAGACACCCATTGGTATGTCCCCATATCAAATGGTGTTCGGGAAAACATTCCATCTGCCAGTTGAGCTTGAACACAAGTCATACTGGGCACTGAAGAAGTTGAATCTTGATCCACAAGCTGCAGGAGAGAAAAGACTTCACCAACTCAATGAGTTGGAGGAATTTTGCCTACAGGCTTATGAAAATGCCAGATTATACAAATAGAAGACCAAGAAATGGCATGACCGAAAAATAGTGCGCACACAATTGAAACCAGGGCAGTAGGTGTTGTTATATGATTCAAGGTTGAAACTTTTCCCTAGAAATCTGAAATCAAGGTGGTCAGGCCCATTTGAGATTACTCAGGTTTTACCATATGGAGCTGTTGAATTGTACAACCCCAAGTCCAACAACACATTTAAGGTTAACAACCAGCGTGTCAAGCACTACTGAGGAGAATCATTTGAGCGACAAAAAGAAAGTGTCACACTTTCAGATCTAGCCTAACATTCGGGAAATCATGTCTAGCTGACGACATTAAACTTAGCGCTAGCTGGGAGGCAACTCATGCAATTTGTGTATATATTGTGATTTGGTGTGTTTTATTTTATGTGTTAGTTTTTGCAGGTGAAGTCATTTCAAGATGGAAGAAGCTCTCGTAAATCTTCACAAACAATTTCCTTCTCTCCCTCAAAATTCTCTGATGAAAGTCTACAAAACTCGCTTGGAACAGATGAGACTTCTGATGATCAAAGGTATTCATAATGACATTCATTGGGTAATCGAAGCACGGTTCTGATTAGCATATGAGTATTCTGATTTTTATAATTCTTATTTGCCTGGTTTTGGAAGAAGCACATATGCAAAGAAACGTAGAGCTAAGCAAATGGGTGTTTGTTACAAATGTGCACGCTGGAATTGCAATACTCGTTGTCATTCTTTAGGAATGGTGTCTGATAATCGTGAAGATAAAATTAAATTCATTAGGGATGGCTTGAGTAAGGAGTCTTTAGATGATATATCTTTGACTCTTGAGACGCATCCCAGTGGATATGTTCATATAGCCATCCGCAAATTACATACACAATTCCAAAAAGAAAGACAATAGTTAAGTCTCGGGAATCTGAGTAAAAAAGAACATGTTTGCCAATTTATAAGAAAATTGGATGGGAAGCTTGTCCCTGACGCATAGACGTCAATCAAGCTGTAAATTATTTTAAATATTATATCTCTTTGTCTTTTCCTAATAAATGTGATTTTTTTGTTATTTTCTCTGATAGGATCCAGGCTACTTTTTAACCTTTCATGATTTACTATTTTCTACTAATCATCCTTTGGAAGATACTTGTGCTATTATTACTCACCCTTTTCAGGTTCTATAAATTCAACTCATCATTGCACCTTTAAAGGCATCCATATAAAAATGAAAGCAACTTCAAGAAGACGGGTTGAAAACATCTGTGTGTTTTGTGGTACCAGTGTTGGTGTTAAACCAGAATACGTAACAGCGACACAAGAATTGGGTCGAGTCATTTCTATAAGGAATATGCACTTAGTATATGGCGGTGGCAATCTTGGACTAATGGGGATCGTTTCGAAGGCTGTACATGATGGAGGCAGTCAAGTCTTGGGAATCATCCCAAAACCCTTGGCGGAGGCGAATCTTATTGGATCATCAAACATAGAGGAACTAATCGTGCCAGGTATGTCTGAACGACTAATAGAGATGATTAACCATGCTAATACTTTTATTACTTTGCCAAGAGGCTTGGGCACGATGGAAGAAATTTTTACAGTACTATCTTGGGAAAACTTGAACATACACCAGAAACCACTTGGACTGTACAATGTTGATGGATTTTATGATTTTCTTTGTGTGTTTCTTGATGATGCCCAGAGAAATGGGTTCGTATCAAAGCCTGTAAAAGAACTCCTATTTACTGCCAGAACTGTCCCAGATTTAATTGACCAAATCTTAGCCTCTGAATCTCAAATTGACCCCATTCTTTCCAAGATAAACTGGTCTGATAATGATCGTGGTAAGATGCGTCGGATAAATCTAGATCTTAACCTTTAACTTTTCATTTAGATGTAGAATTTCAGCTTGTTGGAGTTCTACGGTCCCGAGGATCGAATATAAAGCATAAAACAAATTTGCGAATACAACGAGGAAGTTGCGGAATACTTACATCGAGTGGTTGAGCGACGCGGTGGAAAAAAAATTCATTTTCTGCCTTCTCCAAGTCACGGCAATGGGCTGTGATGATGTCATCTATTTTCGGCTTTGGTCCAAGCTCCAAGCTCCAAGCTTTTCGAATGGTATTCCAAGCCCACGGGTGGGTTTCCCTATCACCTTCGCATGTCTCTTTGAGTGCTAGGTCTTGATGTTTTTGCCACAAAAATCATCACATTTTGCTTCCCTTCATTCTCGGTTCTTGCCCAGAAAAAACAGAAGAAGAAATGCCCACCATGGGCGTGAGAGGGGAGAAGAGAAGTTCTCTAAGATACTAAGTATGTTCTTAACTTCTATCCAGTGACTATCACTAGGATTGACCCGATTGTGAATTCATATGCTCAAAGCGTATGAGACACCAGGTCGCGTACATTTTTCAATGTACGAGTTCTCGGAGAGTGTTCTCGAAAGCCAAGCTTTCACCGATAGTTTTATGGGAATATCATTTCCAATAAATGATGTATTATCATTATTTTATAGGACAGCCACTGTTAGTGCGCTCCCACTAAACTCCTTATATACACAAGAATCATTTCGTTTTGAATTAAATCATAAACAATTATGATCACATCAAAACGATAATTCCAAGAACCTATGCTTGCTTCTATCCAAACATGGATTGAATAACATGCAAACCTTGTTTGCTAGTTTGTTACGACAAAACCGACAGGATGTTGTAAACATCCTCCAAAAGGTTTCCGTTTAAGGAAAGCAATTTTCCCGTTCAGCTGTCATATTTCATAAATGAAACATGCAGCTTAAGCAAGCATTATCCAAATGGATTTACCATGGCAACAGGTAAAAAGGTTGAATCGTAATCAACATAATGTTGATAACGATACCTTTCTGCTAAAAGCCTAGCTTTATACGTTGGTATTTTGCCATCCATGTACGTCTTCCTTGAAGTTTTATAAAGTACCAATAGGCACAATGCCTTGCGGTACATCAACTAGTATCCAAACTTGTTGATTTACATGGAATCCATTTCGAATATCATGGCACTTTGCCATAATTAGGGAGTCGATACCTTGTATCACTTCCTCATACGTAGTCAGTTGGTATACCTCAATAAGATTGACATCATTATGAGGTGAGATCAGAAACCCATACCCCAGGTTGTTTTCTGACTCTCTCCGACTTACGTGGTTCTTGTGTATTCGAAGATTACTGGTATAGTTTCATCTTGATGAACCATTAGTGTTCCATTAGAAATCGGTGCCTAGAACAGTATTACTCCGATTTTCATCGAGTTTTACTTTCCTCCCACTTACCACTGCATATAGGTATTCCTCTTAGGAAAACCGCTTGGTGAGCAACAAATACATTGTTCTCATGTGAGTTGTATAAGTTTTATACTTATGGTTTCCCTAGGATAACCTACAATTGGCACTTATCCAATTTGGGTTTTAGTTTGGTATCATCCAAACATATGCCTAGCATTCCCAAATATTCAGGAATGAGAAACCCGGTTTCTTTCCTGTTCATATCTAATATGAAGTCTATCAAACAGATTTTATGGAACCTTATTCAAAATAAGTTCTGTATTGTTTATGCGTATCCGTTGAAGGAAATGGTAGCTCAGAGCGACTCATGATTAACCTTATCATGTCCATCAAAATTCGGTTACTCGGTTCGGACACACTGTCAAATTGACGTGTTCCGGGAGGGGTCCTCTATTGAAAGAATACTGTACTCTTTCAAGTATATTAGAAACTTATTGCTTAAGTATTTTCATCATGGTCTAACCGTGATGATTTAATACTTTAGCCGATCTGTTTGTCTATTTCGTGTCGAAAACTTTAAAAGTTTCCGATTTGTGTTCTAAAAGAAACACATAACCATAACGCGATGCCACATCCGTAAAGGTCACGAAATATTCATATCCACCTCTAGCCTAGCTAGACATGGGCCCACTTGCTTCACTATGAACTAGGGCTAGCAGATCGGTGGCATTTGCACTTTTACCAAGTAAAAGTGTTTTAGGCACTTTGCCCAATAAACTAGATTCGTAGACTTTATTTGAAATGAATCAAATTTGTCCGAGTACCCACTCTTCGAAAGTGCGGATATACGAGTCTTGTTTGATTGTGTCCCAGACAACAATGCCACTTATTAGTTTCTTCTGATCAAATCAGTTTGAGCTATTTGTTTGTCATTTTATAGGTTTGAGATTTTCTTATATTCAAAATACAAATTCTGTTATTCACATCTAATGTGTTTATCTCAATATCATCTTTATAAAATAAAACACTTTAGTGTTCTAGAATATAAAGGTATATCCGCAACGGATTATACACTGATACAGAGATAATTTTTCTAGTCAAACTAGTTACATTATAACAGTTTCCAAATTTAAGTACACACCCGAAGGTAGTTCCTAAACTTAGGTATCTACGGTTGAAACAACGACTTTCATCCCTTTTTCAATTCACAAATTAATCTTAGTCTGAAGTCAGTGTCCTGCTCATAGCAGATTCTGAACATCAATGCATATTTATGTACCACACTAAGTATTTAAAATCCAATTTTAATACTAGTAGTGAACATATTTATGACAAACATATTTGAAGTCAGAGCCTAGCCCCGTCTTCAAATCCTTCATGTCTGCTTTGTCCAAACGGCAGTCACGCTTCCGCGATCCCGTTTGCCACATTTAGGCAGACATTTTGGGATATGTCATTTATCTTCCCAGAAGATTATAATGATTTTGCCTTTGCCATTTTCCACATTCCAGAAGCCTTTGGCCAAGCCTTGGCCTTTTGGAATATCGAAGTAAGGTGCGCCTTGCGCTTCTTGCCTTATTGCAAACTTTGGCTAATATCTCCTTGAGAATAGCCATTAACCCTCCAAGAGTTATTAATTGCAATTTGGTACTTCTAAGATCTAAGAATAGATCTATGAAGATCCTTCAATTTCAATATCATACTTTAAGGATCTAACCCTTAGTTCTGACAAAGAAATTAAGGAGTCTATTTCGCAAGTTTAATGGATTAAGCACTAAAGTTATCATCACATGAATATTCCAAATATCATGCTCTACTATTTGCTTAACTCCGGGATTAGGCCTAATATGTTATTTTATCAAATAAAGTAACTTATTAGTTTCCAGGACCATCCTGAAATTTTATTCCCAATTTGAAAATTAAACCATTTAAATACATTTTCCCTAGGATTATGTTTTAAATGTCAATCTTTCAATTTATATCTTGATTCTAATAGTCCAACTATTTAATCAACGATTTAGGTACTATTCATTATAATGATTACTATAGTCCAACTATTTAATCAACTATAATTTAATAGGTTGAATACAGTCCAACTGTTAATTAAAACAACAATTTAAATAATAGTCCAACTAACATTTAATATATTTGACGAATGATATTTGATTTGAGCGCGTATGGAAAGTAATTAAACGAATATTGCAAATTCAATTCTTGCCTCCCACTATTTTTCGGCGAGCCTCTAACCATCTGTCGAGTACTCGGGAAACCGTGTTTCCTAGTGGGCTATAATCTCGTTAAATGTCACACAATCTTGACTTTGGCCAACAAATTGTATGATAATTAACTAGGTAGATCTCTAAGATCAATTGGATCCCATCCAATTCCTAGATCGAGTAGGGGGACATCCGAATCCGAAACATATATCTTATATATGCCAATATATCCAATATATTACCTAACCTTTTCCCTCTGAATCAACTAAGCCTTGGCTTTGACACAACAAACTTAGTGATCCCAGTGAAGCGTGACCCATTGACCATGGAAAACTTCGTAATCAATGTCGATGGACAAGAAGTGGTCTTGGCTTTGGCCAACAAACCACAACTTGGACAAAACACCAATATGGAACAAAGCTCTCGTGATTCAAACACATCATCGACGGATAAAGGCCTTGACTTTGGCCAACAAACCAATGACAGTCTTAGATCTTGAGTAAGAATCACTCAATGGAAGGAAAAACGCTTAATATTTTGTGAGGTTTTTTCGCGTGCAAATTGGCAACCAATTTATTATCTTTGTTAAGGTCTCATCATCATACACCCTTAAACATGCATTCTAAACACATAATAAAGCGCATATAAATAAATAATAATGATATGCGGATGGATACTTAACACATTGATCATAGATCAAATCTCTCTTTTTCCTCTCTCCCGCTAGCACATGTATTACTTCTACCCGTTACACTACACTTCTAAAGAAACTTCATTTACATTCAGGGGAATAGGTGAGAAGAGAAATACAATGAGAAATGAGGTAATAGGCTGGACACGCAGGTCCAATTAAAATTCTAAATTTATTACAACAATTTCTAAAATTGCCCCACCCATATAATATCCATCCGATATACATTTTTCATGCATCGCAACCATGTATTCACACAAGCATGTTATCAATCAATCTAATCAAATTAATTAATCTGATAATTAGTGACCATCCAATGTTCAAACAACGATTTGATTTTGCGCGAGTCAAACTCGTTTTTGCGAATAAGTACTCAAAGTACTCAAAGTACGAATTCTTGAATTAAATTAAACTATGCATGGCAGAAAAGTCCGAAGCCCGGCCCGGCCCGGCAAGCCCGGCCCGGCCCTGGCGGGCTTTGGCCCGGCCCGGGGTAACACGGGCCCGGGCCGGGCTTCACGTAAAAAGCCCGGGCCCGGCCCGGCCCGGGCTTAAAATATATAAATAAAATAGTTTAATTTATAAAATATATAAATTTTTATAATAAATTTTTTATATTTATAATTTTTTGTAATAAAAAAATCGAATCCGGACTTAAAATAAATAATAAATATTTTAATTTATAAAATATATATATTTTTTTATAATAAATTTTTTATATTTATAATTTTTTATAATAAAAAAACGGATCCGGACTTAAAATATATATATTTATATAATATTTTTTTATTTATAATAAAAAAATTAGGCCCGGGCCCGGCCCGAGGCCCGACCGGGCCTACCCGGCCCGGCCCGATGACTGCACGGGCCCGGGCCGGGCTTTGATGAGCCCGGCCCGAGCCCGGCCCGTTGCCATGCATAAATTAAACTACATAATTAAATCCAATTCAATTTGTATTTAATACTAATTCGCTATTTAATTCCAAATTAAATAATACACTTTATTAACGAACCTTTACGACTTAAATTCCAAATTTAATCGTTACGGGTCTCAAAGCCCGATAACGTCCAACGTTTATTTAATTAAAGTCCATGGGCTTTTAATTAATTTCTTTAAGGCGTGGACTTTGGTCAACTTGGGTCAAACCCAATAACCAAAGCCCAATCAAGGAGTGACCCCATAAGCCTAGAAATCAATTTAGGCCCAATTAAATAATTAAGGTCCATTAGTCGCATTTGGGCTTTATGGAAATGGTTTTGGGCCCAATTGGATCCAACCAATTTAGCCTAAACCTTACTTGGTACAACCAAGCCCAATAAGCCCATTTACAACATTACAAACCCAAATCCAATTTAAGCCCAAATAATTTAATTCCAAAAATTCCAAATTTCTCAATTAAATTACCTAAAGTGCATAATATAATTAATTATCCAAATCAATATTTCCAAAACACCAAATTAGCCTAATTAATCATACTTATCAACAACAAAACATGTCCAACACATTTTTATCAAAAATCAAACCCAATACATGCTTCTATAACTTTCGGCATTTAGGGTAAATTTATGTCCAAATTGAATTCAATCCAATTAAATCCAATTCAACATTAAATCATCATTCCCAATTGATTCCAACTCATCCAATGAAAAAAAAATCAAAATTCCAAGACAATTTAGGGCACTTCATCAATTCGGCCAAGCCTAAAAAAATTGGGGAAAATTGTTCCAAACCATTTTTCTTGAAATTGATCCAATCAATCTTCAATTAAACTACATTTAAGCATACTTAATCATCCAATTTCATCAAATCATGCTAAAACACATTTTACCCAATTTTAACCCTAAAATATTTGCATGCTCAACCTTGCTCTGATACCATTGTTGGAGTTTTACGGTCCCGATGATCGAATATAAAGCATAAAACAAATGTGCGAATACAACGAGGAAGTTGCAGAATAATTACATTGAGCGGTTGAGCGACGCAGTGGACAACAAAAAATCATTTTCTGCCTTCTCCAAGTCACGGCAGTGGGCTGTGATGATGTCCTCCATTTTCGGCTTTGGTCCAAGCTCCAAGCTCCAAGCTTTTCGAATGGTATTCCAAGCCCACGAGTGGGTTTCCCTATCACCTTCGCATGTCTCTTTGAGTGCTAGCTCTTGATGTTTTTGCCATAAAAATCATCACACTTTGCTTCCCTTCATTCTCGGTTTTTGCCCAGAAAAAACAGAAGAAGAAATGCCCACCATGGGCGTGAGAGGAGAGAAGAGAGGAGAGTGAGAGAGTTGTGTTGTTTTTTGGCAAAAGTGTATCTAATACACATTTAATTAATTTTCCAAAATCAATTAAATGAATTACCAATTTCTTTTCCAAAAAGTCAAATGGCATTAAAGCTTGCCAACCACTCACATCAAGTCACATCACTCAATCAATCAATGTGACAAGTTGTCACATCACTCAAAGTGACTAATGATTTGACGCTTGATGCGACTAGCGATTTTACGCTTGATTTGACTTGCGTGCCGCACTCGAATTCGAAATGCGAATGCGCTCGCAAACAATCTCGGGCTCGGGTTCGCTAATTCCAAATTAACGAATTTTCCGTTGCGACGTAATTAAATGATTATGCCTAGCGAAATCACTATTCACATCGCTAATGAATTAATTCTAAATTAACTCGTTCGCCCGAATTAAAATCTAATTTTAATTCCGCGTCGAAATCCAATTTCGTTTAATATATCGAATATATTAATTTTATCGATTAATTCTAAATTAATCGTTATCTCTCTTTAAATGATATTCTATCCCAGATAAAATATCTCTGTAATTAATCCCAGATTAATAAAGTGCGAGTCATACGTCATCGGTGAATCTTCGGGAAGCGACCCATGAGATCCCCGGATATGTTGGCAGTAAAATCGGTCGTCAGACTATCCGAACACGTAAGTACCTAGTACTACGTTTGTACCGATTTACAAGACAAGGTTGGCTTTTAGCAAAGCGCCATGCCTACCAAATTCTCCAGAAACATGCTTACAGGAATAAACAATCTATATCAGGCGTAGTATACGTAGTATTACGTATTTCGATCCAGTATCAGATGTCACGTGCTAGGCCTGGGGATGGAATTGTGTCTGCCCCGTACGAAGCACATATCAGATCTCTGGTGATCGGATATACATGACCTAGTCATAATATCCCGATAGCTGCAGCATATAAGAGAACCATCCCGTATCCCACGTGACCATCATCTCCACTATGACTGGAGTGATACTTCCGTCTTGACATCACACCCAACACACTACGATTCTCAATATACCCAACAGAGGCGTACACAGAACCTGTTAAAGCCCTGGACGACCAAAACCAAAGTATATTGATTGTCGCAAGTATTAGCGGTGCAAGTCTCATGTTAAGACCAAATACATCTACCCTGATTTCGGACTTCCATAGACACATAGTCATACTACCAATGGAATTCCGAGGGGGTCTATCCAGAGCGAAGCTATTTCCCGTACCATCGGTAAAACACAACCTCATATTACACTTGCATGAGTATCCTATACCCAAATATATGAGAACTATGCAGTTATGCCCTCACAATGCGCACAAGTGTAATACTAGTCTTTTACGCATTATCGATGTCCAATCTCGATAATACTCTGACTAGGGATATTTAATGATTTATCCTTCGTGGATTGATATTGTCTCATATCTTCTCAATCCAGGAACAAATCACAGGGACCTCCTATCATTTATATATCTTGGTGATCTAATCGAAAATGATAAGAGAGCAATCTCCTTTGTCACATAGTTAATTTGTACAACAACACCATAATCCGTACAAATAGTGACGCTATGGGTCATAATTGTCCAACACAGCTAACCAGGTACGGTTTTCTAAACTCTTATTCTATTGTTTAAGATATTGGAGACAATGTCTCATTTAGGTTTGGGGGAGGAGAATAGTTAAATTATATCTTATTTTTATTGTTTTATTTTTAGTCAAAATTTTTCGAAAAAGCCAAAAAAATTGAAAAATTTTACAAAAACCAAAAAAAAAAAACAATTTGTATTTTTGTGTTTTTATTTGATTAATCAGGTGAAATTGGTGTGAGATAGCTGTGTAAGGAATTTCCATTCCTGAGACGTATCTCAACATATTTCGGAACAAGTTAATTTTTGTTTATTTCCTTTTAAATTATTTAATTTGTGAATTCTCCATAATACTGACTAAAATGAATCTTCATATGCTCAGTTGACAGGTATTATCAGCATACATGGTAACATACAGACATGAGCTGTAATTGAAAATTTTGTAATATTCAGTGCTCTAGTTTAATTGGAGGAAGCATCTATAAAAAGCGATTGAGTAAAAAAAAAACGTCTGAGATCTGAGTTATTAAGTCTGTAAGGGTGTTTTAACACCTAGTGCCCTAAAACCAACTGGTTTGGGAGTCACTGGCCCAAAGCTCGCTACATGGATCAAATATGTTGCAAAATATATATATATATATATATATATGAAGTCTGAGTAATTATGTCTGTATGGGTATCTTAACACCTAGTGCCCTAAAACCAACTGGTTTGGGAGTCACTGGCCCAAAGCTCGCTATATAGATGGAATATATTGTATATAAATAAAAAAAAATCAGAAAAAAATAAAAAAAAATTATTCAATTGCTTAAAAAAGTTGTGAATTCAATTAAAACTTTAGGACTAAAATATTACTCTCTTCTCAACTACACTCATGACTATTGTGGGCAAAATGAGTTGATTAATATTTTGTTGACTGTGTATATGGAGAATGGTAAAAATAATAAGAGAATTTACTTAATCGGTAATAAGAAAGAAACAAAACAACTATTGACTTGGATTAGAAGTTTCACATGTTTAGTCACTAACTTCTTTATTCTCTTTTCTCTTGTCTTTTTGCTTTTGTTTGCATTATTTTTATTATCTTTTTACTTTTGTAAAACGTTTATGGGTATCGTTGCTGTAAGCCCTCACGAAACTACAACTCGTCCACTAGGGACACATAGGGGTTTAAAGGCTTGTTGCATACGCTAAATGCAACTGTGATCCCTACGAAAGTGGCTTAGTTTAATTTTAATTGTTTCTTGTATTTTATTTTGTTGTTTTGCTCGAGGACTAGCAAAATGTTAGGTTTGGGGGAGTGATGAGCGGAAAATATATCAATATTTACCGCCCATTTTACTTAATATTTTATTTAGTTTCTCGGGTTTGATGAACGTTTTGAAGTGTTTTAGTTTCTTTTATAGATAAAATAATATTGGGACTCAATGAAATCATTTAAGACGAAATGTGGGTCAAATAAGGGCAAAAATTGGACTTGACATAGTAATTTTTTAGATTGGAAACTTGAAAGGGCGTTCTAACGAAGTGCAGTTTCGGAAATTCCAATTTTACGCAACTGTCGTATTTTGGTCATAACCTTTTACTCCGATATCCGATTGAGATGATTCAATTTCCAGATTAAGGAATACTCAAAGATCTACAACTTTAAAGAGCAAACTAATTTCGAATTCTGAAGATTGCATGACCGAAATTGATGAAACATCCAGAATTGTGTTATGCGTAATTATTAAAGTAGTCAAGCTCCCACCAAACATGATAGCAATTAATAATGGATTTGGTGGAGCAATTAGTGGAGCAATTAATAATGGATTTGGTGGATGATTTGAATGAGGTAAAATTTTGCCTATAAATACCAAGCCATTTCATTTGTAAATTCATACTTTCTTCTTTGAAATTCCTTAAGAATAACTAAGAAGATTGTATCTTGTTTCTTTATTTACAGCTTTTAGTAATTAATTTTCGCTTTCGCATTTTCTTTTCTTTACTTTTCAGTGTTTACTTTCTGCAATTTACTTTTACGCACAGTACTTTCATTTCTTTACTTTTCAGTTTTTACTTTTTATGCAATGAGGAGGTAACTCCCCCTTGCTGGGGTAAAAGGTAAATCTTTTATTATTGCTATTTAGATTAATCTCCCTTAATTATAATATAATAACTATTTAAAACCTGACTTAACGAGGATACCGCCATATTGGTCGGTTGGTAATTAATTATAAATTGGTTTTAACCTGACTAAGCATGGATACCGCCTGGTTGGTTGGTTGGTAATTAATTATTAATTTAACTTAATCAGGATACCTCCTATATGGCAGGTTGGTAATTATCACGCAAAGTTAATATATTATATTAAGGGAGATATCTAAAATAGTAGTAATAAAAGTGGATCCTCTAACCCCAGCATTTTCTTTTATTGTACTTTTACTTTATTTACTTTTCAGCAATTTACTTTTCAGCAATTTACATTCAGCAATTTACTTTTCAGCAATTTAATTTCAGCAATTTACTTTTCAACAATTTACTTTTCAGCAATTTTCTTTTCAGTATTTAATTTCCAGTAATTTACTTTATGTCTTTTATTTTATTTAAGTTTTTACCAGCCCTAGTTATGTGTTGTAACTAAGTTAGTTATCTGGGGTTGTGATGAAGTCTAATATCACCGGTTTATAAGGGGTTAAATTACGGTTTGGGTAATATAAAGGTTTATTGATTGAGCCTTAGTCTTAATGCTTTTTATTAACTGGCCATTAATAAAATTGAACTGGTAAACTTAAAATGAACTTGGAAAAGGAATTTTTGGTTTAAGACCTTAGACTCAATAGCCCACGATCTTCCTTGAGGATAAATAACCCTTTATTAGATTTCCTTACATGATAGGAATATACCTGTTGGGCACTGGTAGCCATAATTGGAACTTAATCTTAATGAATTCAGATAACTTGGTTAACATAGGAATATGATTAATTGGGTTATACTGAGTATTTGTATTTGACCATCGGAAGAGGCTTTTACATAATTTCGTGTTCCAGGTTAATAAACCAATATATTACACAAACGTAAAATAACCATTTCATCTTTTGAAAGGATATTGGAAGGATTCACAACCCTGAATAGTTTTATAAATTTGAATTTTCTTCAATCTACTTTCAAGCAATTTCATTTACTTGTTTTAAGTTTAAAGTCACCATCCAATCAAATAACCAATCCATTAGATACTTGTAAACATTTAACTCCATAAATTAATAGCTTAGGTATTAAGTCCTCGTGGGATCGATACTTTTATACTACTTGAACGATACGTGCGCTTGCATTTTACGTGTGTGATTACGCCGGTCACTAACCATTAGACTTTAAAATTTTAGTAATAACATGCAAATGCATCTGCCTCGAAAATCGCACATGTAAATATGACCATTGAATATGTAATAAATATCATTAGACATGCAACTTACATCGAAAAACATGAAATCTTTTTATAATATGAAACCTTTACCATTAGGCTTGAAACGACAGCCATTAGACTTGAAAGTTGTAGCGATAACATGCAATTACATCTGTCTCGAAAACCGTACATGTAAATATCCCCATTGAATATGCAATAACTGCCATTAGACATGAAACTTCCCACAATAAACATGAAATCTTTATAATATGAAATCTTTACCATTAGGATTGCAACGTCAACCATTAGACTTGAAAATTTTAGCAATACCATATAATTGCATCTGTCTCAAAAATCACACATGTAAATATAACCATTGAATATGTAATAACTACCATTAGACATGCAAATTCCCACAATAAACATGATTTAATTTATAATATGAAACCTTTACCATTAGACTTGAAACGACAGCCATTAGACTTGAAAGTTGTAGCAATAACATGCAATTGCATCTTCCTCGAAAATCGCACATGTAAATATCACCATTGAATATGCAATAACTATCATTAGATATGCAAATTCCCATAATAAATATGAAATATTTTATAATATGAAACATTTACCATTAGTCTTGCCACTCCAACCATTAGACTTGAAAGTGTTCGCAATAACATGCAATTGCATCTGCCTCGAAAACCGCACATGTAATATGACCATTGAATATGCAATAAATATCATTAGACATGCAACTTCCCACAATAAACATGAAATATTTATAATATGAAACTTTTACCATTAGTCTTGCAACTCCAATCATTAGACTTGAAAATTTTAGTAATAACATGCAATTACATATCTCTCGAAAACCGCACATGTAAATATGACCATTGAATATGCAATAAATATCTTAGACATGCGACTAAAATTTCGATTTCGTATTTAATGGTTATAAGTGAATACAAAAAGATGAAACATGAAAATTGAATGACCACATGTTTATAATGTTGATATCTACTTATAATTTTCGTTAATTACATATGTTAATGAGCATGTACATGAGTTTTATACTTATTGTTTCCGCTTATAATTGTTATTCACTACGGCAGTTAATGAGCATAAGGAGAGATTTCTTAATGTTGATATTTACTTAGAATTAGGTACGTCAACGGTTGGATATCCGATCATTTTGGACGAAATCGAAACCAAATACAATATCTCAAACCAAAAAAAAATTAATAGATGATATCCATATCTGAAACCGATTGAAATATTCGGATATCCGCAACCGACCGAAATAATTGAAAAATTGAAAAAAATAAAAGAAATATGACACAATTTGAAAAATTAATCAATTGTTTACTATTTTAATATATATCTAAAATAGTAAATTTGGTTATAATTCATAGTCTTTCGGATAATTACTAAAGTTAATGAGCATGAAGTATAATTTTTAAATTTTTTCATAATTATTTTTTATTTAATATGAAAGCTAATGAGCATGAAAATGAATTTTTATTAATTACATAAAAATGAGTATTTTTTAATTATATTTGTTGCCTTGTCATTTTTTGATTTACTTAATATAATTATCATTTACTCATAATGTGTATTATGTAATGGGCTTAAGATGGGCTTGTCAAATGCATGCCAAAAATAAAAATTAAAAATGGGCCAACGATGGGCATGTGAGATTATAATAATGAAAATGGGCCAAATCATATTCAAGTGTCAATTTTAGGCCCCCTAATATACTTATACAAAATTAATCATGGCATAAATGGAAATTTTAATTTGGTTATAATTAATTTGAAGTTGACGTGCTTCATTGTGATCCATGTTGGAGTTATTCTTCACCAACCACCCCAAACAAGGAAATTCATTCCAACTTCCAGGGACCTACGTCCAGCTTGTTTGGTGTTTCTAATTTCATCAGTTTCATCAGCAAATTCGGTGGTTTTGGCTTCATCAGCAAGTAAATCACTTCATCATCTTTCATCAGCAAGTTCGGTGGTTCTGGTTTCATCAGAAACCACTACTGTATCATCAGCTTTCATCACCAAGTTCGGTGGTTCTAGTTTATTCAACAAGAAAATTCCATCATCAGCTTTCATCAGCTTGTTCAGTGTTTCTGGTTTCATCAGCAACCAATTTCCATCATCAGTTTTTAACAACTCACTCGGTATGATTTAAAATGTATTTCAAATCTTATATATTTACACAAGTCATTTTTTGGGTGGTTTATTAAACTTTGAAATTTATCATTGTTTTTTTTTTTTTTTTATTAAGTCAAATAATTTACTTGATATATTTATTTTTGCTTCAGCTGTAATGATTACTACAACATCAGCTATTGGAAGTATTTCGGCTTGAGTTCACTGGATCAATAAGTGTTGGTTTAGAATTTGATTCAGTTGAAGATGCCGAGGCATGGTGTGAATAGCATTCTAAGTTTGTTGGATTCTCCACTAGGAAAGATGAGATTCGTAGAGATAATAAAAGTGTCAAAATAGCATTTCATTAATGGGTTTGCTCTTGCCAAGGTTATAGGTCAAAAAAATATTTGGAGCGAAATAATCGAGTGAGAGAACCCAAGGGCATTACTCGTAACAGTTGTCCAGCGGAACTCCATATTTCAAGAGAGAAATATGTGGTTATAAAATTTGTTGATGACCACAGCCATATGTTGGCAACCCCATATGAGACACAATTTCTTCGTTCCCACAAACATGTCAATAATGTTGATTTTGCACATGCTCAGGTATTGCAACATGTAGGGGTTAAAGTCTGTCAATTCATGGATTTTAAATCTGACCAGGTGGGAGGTTTTCATAATGTTGGGTTCGTGGGTAAAGATATGCAGAATAAACTTGATGCTAGTAGACGTGCAGATTTGTCAGAGACTGATTCAGAAGCCGTAATTACTTATTGGTCTGCAAAGGTTGATTCTGATCTTGGTGTGTATTTCGAATATATTTTGAATGAGGATAATCTATTACGTAACTTGTTCTGGACTGACACTGTTGCACGACATGATTACGAATGTCTTAGGGATGTTTTGGCATTTGATGCGACATACAAGAAAAATGCATACTACCTACCTTTAGTTGTGTTCTTTGGGGTTAATCATCATCGAAGAACAACTATTTCGATTTTTCTTTACTCACTGATGAAACAGTTGAGTCATATATTTGGATGCTCCAGACATTTCTTACTGCAATGCATAATAAACAACCTAAGTCAGTCATAACTGACGGTGACAAGGCAATGTCAAAGGCAATTAAAACAATGATGAGAGACTATTCACATCATTTGTGTTGTTGGCATCTTCAGAGGAATGCTCAAGAAAATATCAAGAAAAAAGAATTCACCAAAACAATTTAGCTCATTCTTGTTCAATCCGTTATCAATAGATGAATTTGAAAGACAATGGGCTGATTTAGTTTCTGAGTTGGGGTTGGAGAAAAATGTTTGGGTTCAAAAGATGTACCAGAAGCGTGCAAAATGAGCCGAGGCTTATCTTAAAGGTATTTTTTTTTGTGGAATGCGATCGACGCAAATGTGTGAGAGTTTAAATTCACACCTGTGCTGTTTCCTTCAAGTTAAGTTGAAATTGTATGATTTTATTTGAAAAATATATCGTGTGTTGTATTGCATACGGCATAAAGAAATAAAAGACGAGTTTGATTCGACCCATAGTAGTCATGTATTAACGACATATTTGCATAGCATCGAAAAACAATCTTATGAGGTCTATACAAAGAATGTCTTTCAATGGTTCGGTAAGAGATAGCTTGTGAGGCAGCATTAATTATGATCAATTGTGACACGTCCAGTGGTTCTAATATCTATACAATTACTAAGTTTCAGCACCCGCGACTTAGATGGACAATTGTTTTTTATGCCGAAAGAGTGCACATGGCTTGTTCGTGTAAGATGCTATAGTTTTCAGGTATTCCATGTTCTTATATTTTTCATGTTATGAAATTGGAGAAAATGGTTCACATATCGCCTACGTTGATTATAGAGCGGTGGAACAAATCCATGAAGAAGTCTACCAATTATATTATGGATATTGTACCTCCTCACATAGACAAGTAGCTTATGGAGGTTGCAAAATTTGGTTCATTGGCAGCATCATGTAATAATTTGTATTTTATAGCATCTAAAAATGAGCATGCTTACACAAAAGCTTTATCTGAGATTCAACGGCTGACATTAAAATTTCAGGAAGTTATTACGATTGAAGAAGATGAAATACTTGGTAATTTTATGGGTTGTGATACAGCCATAAAATTAAAAAACCCTGTTATTATTAAAAAAAATGATGTGCTAAAGGGACAAAGAATGATGTAGTGGAAAATAGAAAATGTAGCCAATGTCAGCAAACAGGGCACACCAAAAGGAATTGTTCTATAAAAATTATTACTGCTAATGATGAAGATTGAAGTAGTATGAGTGGGACTAGTGTATCTTCATAAACATATTGGATGTTATCGACACCAGAAAGTTCAACAGGTAGTAAGAATCTATTATATTTTTAGTGTGTTAAAATTTTCAGTGAGAGAGAGAGGGTTGAGAAATATATAATCATATTGAAACCTCTTTCTGTAGACCTCTACTTTAGGTGGTAAGAGATGAAGCAATACTTCAGTTTGGAATTATCCATTTTCTATTAATCGCTTGACTCTATAGATGGTGTCTTTAATTGTGTAGCCCTCCGCCACTCGCTTGTTTGAGTGATTATGTGAAAAAAAAAATTTGCCTATTTCCTAGATATGCAAGGCCATTATGTGGTTTTCACAAGCATTGTTTGTGTTGTTGATACTGGTTGAAATGAAAATTGTCTGGTTCTACTGTATGCTTTAAATGAGGGAATAATTGACTGAATTTGCTCATATTTATTGTATTTGTAGTGTCTTAAAATTTTCGATAACAAAGATTAATGACTAGGGAAATATTTGTAGGTTTTGCAAGTGATAGTCTAACGCTGTCTACGTATCCAATGCCATCGACCTCAGAAACATTTGCAGATATTAATGATTTGAGATTTTTAGAATTTTTTTATTACCAAAATGAATGAACATGAAAACATTCGCAGGTTTTGTTAGTGAAAGCAATATTTTTGGAACATTTTCACAGTCCTGTTAGAAAACTTGCACATGGTGGCCTTACTCCATATAGTTTTTTATTCAATATTTGGAATACATGTTTGGATGTTGTAATCAGTATGTACCAATATTTTTGGACAAATATTTTTGGATGTTGTAATTGCAGGTTTACAGACCTCACACGTTAATCATTGTAATCAAAATGTATCAATATTTTGGATGTGATCAATATGAAACATAAGAATATTTTGTACTGCATAAGGCATAAAGAGAATGCATTCATAATTTTCAGTAAATGCATTCAAAATTTTATACTACATTTCACAGTTTTTGAATCTACAGAATGCATTCACTATTATGAGTACATGCATTGAAAATTTTCAATTACATTAGAGAGTTTTTTAGTTTACAGTAAATGCATTCACTATTTTCAGTAAATGCATTCAAAATTTTCAGCTACATTAGAGACTTTTTTAGTCTACAGAAAATGCATTCACTATTTTCAGTAAATCCATTCAAAATTTTCAGTTACATTACAAAGTTTTTTAGTCTACAAATAATACAACATACAACTAAAGAAAATGTCAAGCCTTTCTCCGTAAACGATCTTTCTTCTTAGGGTTCTTTTCCATTCTAGCTGTCAATTTCGAAGGCTTCACTCTTGGTGTTTGCAATGAAGTCAGCTGTTGTTGTGTGTTATATTCTCCCATCGCTAACTGTAAGACCTCGTCACATTTTTCATTCAACAGAGAGTCAATAAGTTATAACGCAATTATAACTCTTGTTTCCTACGAGTCATGCTGTTCCAAATGATATAAAACAAGTTAAGGAAACTAGTCAGTATATATAACACCAAAGAAACTCAATTCAGTACATATATACCATCCAAAACACGCCCATCATACAACTCAACCCCAACTAAACATAATTAGTAGCAGTAAATATATAATCTCAACTTGTAAGTATATATACCACCCAAGAACCTCAACTCAATGTATTTATACCATCCAAAAAAATCAAGTCAATAAATATATTAATATATGGAACTGTGATGCTCTACGAAGCACTTGAATACAAAAAAAAAAAGTTCAACGTAATAGTCTCATCATACAAATCAAGCTCGACTAAACATAAGCAGTAGCAGTAAATATATAATCTCAACTTTTAAGTATATATACCATCAAAGAACCTCAACTCAGTGTATTTATACCATCCAAAACAATCAAGTTAGTAAATAAATGAATATATGGAACTGTGATGAAATACGAAGCATTTGAATATGAAAAGAAAGTTCAACGTAATAGTCTCATCATACAAATCAAGGCAAACTAAACATAAGCAGTAGCAGTAAAAATACAATCTCAACTTGTAAGTATATATACCACCCAAGAACCTCAACTCAGTGTATTTATACCATCCAAAATAATCAAGTCAGTAAATAAAGGAATATATGGAACTGTGATGCTTTACGAAGCACTCGAATATGAAAAGAAAGTTCAACGTAATAGTCCCATCATACAAACCAAGGCCAACTAAACAAAAGCAGTAGCAGTAATTATATAATCTCAACTTGTAAGTATATACCACCCAAGAACCTCAACTCAGTGTATTTATATCATCCAAAACAATCAAGTCAGTAAATATATTAATATAAGGAATTGTGATGCTCTACGAAGCACTTGAATATGAAAAGACATTTCAACGTAATAGTCTCATCACGTACCAGATAAGTTGTGTTGGTTCCGACTCTCGGAGTATCCATAAATTTAATAACAAAGATCTCACAATCATACCCGTTGGCTTGGGTTGGAATTCTTATACCACTACATACTTGGAAAGTCAAGAAGCTCCACGGTTCTGTGAATGTATTCAATATAGAACTGCGGAGAATAACATCTAGCGCTTGCTACTAAATGAAAAAATAATTTGGTTATAATCAAAATATATCGCATAATAGACATACAATCAAATGAAATAAATAATATATTATAAAAGTTAGATGAAATTACAATAATATTCACTTGGTTTTGTCGTTTATGCAATTGACGACCACTCCGCAAAAAATCCCAAATCTCACAAACTTTTTCTTTAATCTTAATCAATAACATGTACCGATGGAAATCTCTGTCGTGGATTGGCACAAATATCTATTGAAAAGTAAACAAGATATAAGGTTGCAATTAAGAAATACTAACGTAAAAAATAAAAATGAAGTATATATATATACTGGACCTGTTGGCATCTTTACAGATCACACATATAATGATCTTTCAATTGGGAAGCTCTACGAAACGAATCATATTGTGCATCTCATTCTAGTACCATTTGCTACATATTCATTTATGGATTCTAGACAAAAATATGATTACTTGGAATTAGATAAAAACAAAGCAATGAAATGAAAATAATATATTTAATGATAGAACGAAAATACTAATAGCAAAGGTTGTCGGTGAAACCAATTGATTGGTTCCGTAGTTCTTTTGAAAGACTCCTCTATGGTGAGGTACTCAGCCTTCATGCAAATGACCTGAGCAATAGATCAATTATTCAATAGATCAATTATTATTACAAACTTAAACGTAAAAAATCATAAAAATCAATAGACACAACCTCCACTTGAAGTGGTTCACCAGGCAAAAACGACAACAAGCTACCCCGAGTGATATGTTCATGACTTGTCCGGACAATAATCTCACTTGTGCGGACACAAACTCCTCTTGAAGTGGTTCACTGCAAGCAACCGTAAAAGATTTAAAAAAATTTCAATCCAATATATATATATTGAAAAGAATTTAGTCTTTGGTGGTAAATGATTTGTTACATTTTCTCAGCGAATTTATTAAAACCATATTGAATAATCTTCAAATGATCAGTATTTACTGCCATGTTGACCAAAAAGGACCAGCTCTAAATTTTGACACTGCGCATGTTGAAACAAGATCATATGTGGACAGTTGATAAAGCCCTGGCTTTCTATTTCTGAGTGGCCGATTAGGAATTAAAGTCATGTCAGACTCTTGAGCTTCTGCCTTCTGTCCAATTATATTCGTCGAGGACTATGTGAAAGAAAATAAGTCACAAATTATATTCAAATAATAACAATGAAAGTAAAAGAAAACATATAATTGATTTTATTCATACCTCGTCCTTTCGAAGGGTGGAGAATGGTTTAGGTTGGCCATTGATTCATTAAATGCTGCTACAAGCTTATGCTTCAACTTGAAAGAGTCGTCAAGAGAGGACGAACTAATATTAGTTGGTTTTTTATCATTGACATTGACTTCATTAGCCTCGACTGGCTGTACACCTTAAAAGATAAGAACCGACATCATTTCATGAGTCGGACGTGTTTGTTCTCCACAAACATGTGAATTTAGCTCTAACAAACATGATTCTAATTTTTCAATCTTTTTTGTCAATGACTCCATTTTAGATTCCATCAATTTCATGTCTTGAGAGGTTTTTTTAGCATGTTCTCATATAGTTTCCTCAATTCTTTTTAGGCTTGTCATAACTGGATCGAATTCCTTCCTTGCAGGTACAAAACTGTCTTGGTGGCCACTCTCATTCCTCATGGAAACCTAATTAAAATTTAAAAAGCATAATTAGTTTTTAATGATAACTTGAAGCATACAATAAAAGGAAATTATTAAACGAATAATACCGTATTGCTCTCGAAACCACCAAATTTTTTCTCCCATTGAAGAAATTTTTTAATTTCTGTGAAGTAGAAGACGACATGTAGAAAATCTGTATAAACAAATAAATGTCAGAATGATAAACATGGACTGCATTTTCGTAGCACCAACATAAGGAAATTAAAGGGATCAAATTTATTAATTCCATACCATTAAAAATAAAACACATCCTCTAATTGAAGAAGTTTTG
The DNA here is from genome assembly GCA_019454045.1 of Zanthoxylum bungeanum. Taxonomy (NCBI): domain Eukaryota; kingdom Viridiplantae; phylum Streptophyta; class Magnoliopsida; order Sapindales; family Rutaceae; genus Zanthoxylum; species Zanthoxylum bungeanum. The sequence goes on along the minus strand of SKCR01041365.1, from coordinate 291,454 downwards.
TTTTCATTGACCTTCTTTACTCCATTCTATAAAAACTGAAAACACCAGGTAGCCCAATTTTAAAATCTAATGGAGTGGACGTCTTTCAATACATGAAGGGTTGATATACGAGGCAGAAGTGGGACATAGAATAGTACTGATAGCAAACAAATAAAAAAGGATACATAAATCATCATCTGCAGTGGTAATAGTACTTAATATCTCAATCACAATTTCTATTGAGATGTCTTTCTTAGTAGTACAATATTTGGCTCTTAAATCAGTTATGTCATTGTCTTCCCCGTAAGTCTCAAACTTGGAACCTATTAGTTCTATTTTTATTGGAAATTTCTGTAACAAAACAAGTCCAATTGAGTTGTAATGAGTCTTGAAGATCTCGGAGCAATTGAACAAGTATTTGGCAACATGAGATAGAGATTTCAGAGAAAAAATTTACTCTTTTGCATATTCCAGAATATTTAGAGCTCCAATTGATATGAGCTCAGTTGCATTGGAAAGTAAACTCAAAGACGATCACGTACATATAAAGAACACATGATTTGGCCAAGGGACGGGAAAGTTACAAGCATTTTAAGTTGTACCTGAAAAACCAGTCCACGACCCGCGTTCGTGTGGCGTTCATATTTTCGTTCAAACTTTTTCAGGTAGAAACTTTGCGTTTGAAGTGAGTTCGAACGCCCGTACGTAAGTATGACACTTTAGACACGTTTTAAATCCAAAATAACACTAAGAAACCCTTTTCCTTTGCCCTAAATATATAAACAAACATTGAGCCACCTTCACAAGCGTTGAAACACAATTCCTTTGAGCAAAACACATTGATAACTTTCAACCTTCTTGATTTCACCTTGAAGACTCCTTGCTTCTCCTGTCTTCTGTATGTTTGATGAAACCTTTATTTGATTTACCATCAACACAACAAAACCCAACTTTCTAAGCCTTCAGAGTTTTTTAGGAGGAAGATTGGTAGTCGGAGTTCCGGCGTTTAAAGGTGCAAAGACAATCTACTCAGAGACTTCAGAGGTTCTGAAGAAAACCATGAGATACGGGCTTGAGGAGTTCTTTGAGTTCTTGCAGTCTAGAGGTACTTGAGTCGGTGGAGTTGCCACCATAGGTCTTGACCATCGCTGTAAGTTTTTCTCTACATAGTGGATTGGGCTGGTAGCCGAGATACCCGGAGTGGTTTTTTACTCGCACGAGTTTTCCACTTCGTCACCAAAATATTGTGTTGATTTTATGTGATGTTTATTTATTTTCTGTATTTATATTTTGCATTGAATTAATATTTTGGTATTATATTATAATTGGTTGATATTGTAGTTGCCTGTTAGAATTCCATAGTAGTAATCAGGACTTGTCTTGATTATTGTGTTTATTTCGCATAGGGTCAGAACCTTAGGTAATTTCGAACTTTTAATTGGTATCAGAGCCTGAAATTGATCATTGACCCATTAGTTATGGATCATAGTCAACCTTTAAATTGTCAGTTATTTTTTTAAGACAAAGAATATTTACATTGGAAGGTTCGCATGAGAGCGTTCTTTAAGTCTTTAGATGAGAGGGTCTGGATGAAAGTAGAATACGGGTGGAAACCTCTCGTAGTTATAGTTGATGAGGTCTCTTCTTCTAAAGATAAATTGACCTGGACCAATGACGAATTTGATGCTAGCAATAGGAACAACAAGACTGTTAATGCCATACATGGTGCTGTATGTTCTGCTGAATTTTGGAGAATCTCCACGTGTGAAATAGCCAAGGATGATTGGGATATCCTACAGACTGTGCATAAGGGCACACTATCTGTTTAAAAATAATAGACTCCAGAATTTAGCCACTAGGTTTGAGGTTGCCTATATGAAAGATGATGAGACCTTTGATGAGTTCTATGCTGAGATTAACGATGTTGTTAACTCAAGATTTAACCTAGCTGGGACTATTCCTACCAGTAGGATAGTTAGGAAGATCCTTAGATCCTTGCCTAAGAAGTTCTTACCCAAGATTATCGCCATCGAGGAAAATAATGACCTTGATCAGGTTAAATTAGATGACCTCGTAGGAAAACTGCAGGTTTATGAGAAGAAACTTCCTGGTTATAAAAAGCCAAAAACTATAGCGATGAAGATTACGAAGGAAGTTGTGCATGATCCGTCTATTGACGATAGTGATACCCTCACGGATCGTGATTTGGCCTTGTTTGCAAAGAAGTTTAAGAAATTTCTTAAACTTAAGAAGAATGGCCATAACAGTAATATGGATAGAGCGGATAGGCCTAGAGAGAGTAGACATATCATGAGTGAGTTAGAGAGGAGAATGGTAGTAGACCTCGTGGTATCCAGTGCCATGAGTGTGAAGATTATGGGCATATTCAACCTGAGTGCCCTACATACCTTAAGGCTAAAGGTAAGAGAGCCATGGCAGCCTCCCTTAGTGATTCAGAAAGTGGCTATACTTCTGATGAGTCTTTTAAAGACAAGAGCAATTTAAGGTCTTTACTGCTAGTTTTCCTGATGAGAGAGATATTGAAGTTAATGATGTTGATTCAGAAGTCTCTCTCGATGAGTCTATAGATGAGGAAAGTCTTCAGGTAGCTTATATAGAATTGTTTAATGAGAGTTTAGCTATTAAGAAGACTAATATAAAGGTCAATAATAGGCTGAAAGTATTTGAGCTAGAAAAGAATGAAGCTCAAGCCAAATTTGAGCAAAGCCTCTTGATGGTAGATAACCTGGAGGAGAGAAATAGATGCATAGTTGATATGGTCCAAACTTTAGAGATCAATCTTGAAAATGCTAGAACCCAGTTGTTTGCATTTTCTAGTGGGAATATAAAACTAGACCGAATGCTAGGTATTAGTGTTGAGCCTAATTGCAATAAGGCGTCATCGTCTAGAGTAGTGTCTTACCCTCATAAACATGACTTAGGCAAGAAACATGTTGAGTGCAGTCATGTTATTCCTCTATTTGTTCCCCGTCCTGTTCCCCAACCTCGATCTAGAGGTGTTGTGGGTAAACCTCGCTCTCATCTGAGGTTTGTGTCTGTGTGCCATCATCGTGGCAAGACATGACACATTAGGCCTAAGTGCTTCATGTTGTACAAATAAAAGAAGAGGCTTAAGATTGTGTCACCTAAATTTGATTCCTCAAATCTAGTGTCTCGAGTTTCTGCACTAACCAAACAAGCTCAATTCCTTAGTGAGAAACTTGCTGTGTTGACTAGGAATCCTCAAGTGGAAGAGATTCCTAAGAAAATTTGGGTGAGGAAGCAAGATGTCTTTCCATATACTTCTGAATGCCTCGATCATGACAGGCATGATGAGAGTGCTGAGTGCATTCCGATGTAACTCTTCCTAAAAGTTACATTTGTTTTTCCCATTGCATGTGTGTGTGTGTTTTATGTTTTTGCACGTTTATTTTCTTTTCACTGCATATGGGTGTGTGTGTCTTGTTTTTGTTATTTGTCCCCTGGTATATAGGATGGAAACCCAGACATAAATTTCATAGCCGATTCCGAATGGACGGTAGTATGATCTGTACTCGGGATACAACTTCACGTACCATTGGATATTGAGAAGCAATATGTGTCTTTACATTTTTTTTTGTTCGTGTTAAAACTGAAAAATAAAAATAAAAATATAAATTGAAAAAAACCAAAAATAATTTCGGGGCTTGTTCGAGCATGAAAAACATGCGCATGTGATCTTGGTATGTATGATATATGGTTATACATGTATAATATGCTTTTGTTTTTCTTGATTCTCTATATACATATGTGTGTGTGATAAAACTATTGGTATATCTTGTGCTTGCACCTCACATACACGTTTTTATCATGTCAAGGCTTGGTCGCATGTATGAGTTTTTGGACTAGCAATCTAATTTCTTTAATACCTTGTTCACTAAATAGTGTGACCTTTGACTAGATGACCTTGCTATCCCCTTTGTAAAAGCAAAAAGGAATTAAAATTTTTTTTTTAATTAGACTCAAGTGCAAAAGAGCCAATAGACCAAATTCAAAAGATAAGGGCAAAAACCCTTCACTCATAAGAGTTGTTATTTATGAGCTTATGATATTTATGGGGGAAATAACATAGCATGCAACCAATGTTGCTTAATTTCAGGTCATAGTGGTGCTGGGTTTGAACATTTATTTTTGTGGACTTGGTTTGTTAAGAGATGGATTTCTTTGGCTGTGTCCAGCTCATAAAATAAGGTCTTAAAGCCTTGATTCATTGTGCACTTATTTTTCACGCAAGTTCTTGTTATGCTTTGGTGTTTATGTCATATATATAAGTGTTGTATTTAGCCAAATTTAAAGTGATGCATATTATTTCATGTCATAAACAGATGAATACTGACTGAGTATCATTGTATTTGCTTGAAATATTATTTCAGTCAGTTTTTGATAAGCATGATGTGGTTGTGTGTGTTTCATATCATTGCATACCATTTGTTTCACATATCTATGAGTGTTTACTTCCCGTATGATTTTAAGCTAACTGTGTGGGCCTGTTAGTGAGGGGGGTATGTTTTGTTTGTTTATACTCTTGCATGAGTTATCTCTTGTTGTTTTTCCTAGTATCTTCATCCTTTGTCATTTCGTGACAAAAAGGGGGAGTAGTAGTGTGATATCTCCATTTTAAGGGGAGTATGATATATACTATCTATTTATACATGCATGAGTTTTATCGTTGCTTTATCCATTCTTTATAATCTCAATGCTTTTCACGGTATATTGTTGTTTATGAATGTTTCAGGTAAGCATGTTATTTGCTGCGGTGGCATTAATTTCAAGACTACTTGCTTAGGTATTAGATCGAGTCATATTGTAATAAGTCACTGTCTTAATGGTTGGCAGTTGGCTATTTTCTTTTTGGGTCTTTTACTGTAGTCTTTGTAATAGGTAGTATTTTGTCACGGAATGCCAAATGGGGAGATTGTTAGTTCCATTTTTATTGGCAATGTTCGTAACAAAACAAGTTCAATTGAGTTGTAATGAGTCTTGAAGATCTCGGACCAATTGGAGAAGTTAGAGCTTTCAGAGCGATGTTTACTCTTTTATATATTTCAGAATATTTAGAGCTCCAATTGATATGTGGTCAGTTGCATTGGAAATTAGACTCGAAGACGATCACGTACATATAAATAACACATGATTTGGCCAAGGGACGAGAAAGTTACAACCATTTTAAATTGCACCTGAAAACCAGTCTGTGACCCGCGTTCGTGTGGCGTTCGTATTGTCATTCGAATATTTCCAGGCAGAAACTTTGCGTTTGAAGTGAGTTCGAACGCCCGTGCATAAGTAGGACAATTTAGACACATTTTTAAGCCAAAATAACACTAGGAAACCCTTTTCCTTTGCCCTACCTATATAAACAAACATTGAACCACCTTCACAAGCGTTGAAACACAATTCCTTTGAGGAAAAAACATTGATAGCTTTCAACCTTCTTGATTTCACCTTGCAGACTCCTTGTTTCTCATGTCTTCTGTATGTTGGTGAAACCTTTATTTGATTTACCATCAACATAACCAAACCCAACTTTCTAAGTCTTCAGAGTTTTTTAGGAGGAAGATTGGTAGTCGGAGTTCCGGCATTTAAAGGTGCAGAGACAATCTACTCAGAGACTTCAGAGGTTCTGAAGAAAACCGTGGGATATGGGCTTGAGGAGTTCCTTGAGTTCTTACAGTCTAAAGGTACTTGAGTCGATGGAGTTACCACCATAGGTCTTGACCATCGCTGTAAGTTTTTCTTTACATAGTGGATTGGGCTAGTAACCGAGATACCCGGAGTGGTTTTTTACTCGCACGAGTTTTCCACTTCGTCACCAAAATATTGTGTTGATTTTATGTGATGTTTATTTATTTTCTGCTTTTATATTTTGCATTGAATTAATATTTTGGTATTATATTATAATTGGTTGATATTGTAGTTGCCTGTTAGAATTCCATAGTTACAGTAATCAGGACTTTTCTTGATCATTGTGTTTAATTCCGCATAGGGTCAGAACCTTAGGTAATTTCGAACTTTCAGAACCCCCATCCCCAATACCCATAACTGCAGCAAAAGTATCAGTACTCAGACTGTATTTTGTTCCATTAAGTGTTATTGTCCTCACTCCACGTCACATTGTTTAACCAACCATCTATATAACTCTTGTTTCAATCTCCCACATCTGACACCCAAGAGGCTTCAAACCTAAGCTCTCTTACAGTTTCTTCTTGTTCAACAGTAAACGTGGAAATCATATTCGAGAATCGAGTGACACTATATCTTGATATTCCTCTATAATTAGCATTTTTATCTTCTACCTTCTCCTCCACTGGATTGCCTAATAATCCACGAGGCCACCTTTCGCGGCTGACAGATTCTTGATTATACTTGTTCACAAAAGCTACTTTCTCTTCCAAGCTCATTTTCTTCCAATTAGTTCCTATGTGACCTTTTATCTATAACCAAATAATATAGTAAAGGTTAATAAATCAAACTATAAAATTAAATAACAAAGATAAGTTAAATGGTAGTTTGCATACCTCTTTGGTCAATGTAACACCTTCTTCTTTCATCCGTTTTTATTCCCATTTGTTGTCGAGACAAGTAAAATCAATTTTGTATGTACATCATCAAATAAACTTAATTCACTATTGAAATTATTTGGTTAACTAGTAACTTACTAATAATAGCACCAAACGTGCTTGCCTGGTCCACGTGACTGATCATTCATTTCATCCCTCTTTTATTTAGCCATTGTGTTTACAACTAAAGACAGAGATGATGAACTAGAAATATATCAACAATGATAAGTAATTTAATTTAAAGTTGGAAAAAAGCTTCACACCCATGTTAAATGCCAAGCTTCACAAACACGTATAATGCCAAGAAATATTGCATTTGTACACAACAAAAACTATCAACATCCAATAAAGTTAAAAAAATTAGGTGAAAAAATTAAACATAACAAACTTAACGGCTTACAAAATTTCATTGTTTAACCTACAATTCAAAAGCAAACTGCTTACAAAACTATCAACAAAAACTATCACAATGTTTAACCTACAGTTCAAATGTAAACGTCTGACAAAAGTTCATACTACATCTACATGCATGAAAAGTCATGAACGACATTCAATTTGAATAGTTCACTTCCCAATAAAGTCAATAAACACAATCTTACAGTTCCTTAAACTCATTCAGAAAAGTCAAACAGAAGCTTCTTAATCTTATTATTGAAAAAGACTTGTACTTTCCTTCCATATACTGTACTTATAACAAACAGTGCACAGTGATCCCATTCATCAATCCATACAACACTTTCACCATTTTAACATGCAAAGTAATGAGAAAACATGAGGTATTTTACACAAGGTTGAGTTGAATCAGATGAAGATTGAAGAGAGTCACAAAAAAAATCAGATAAGTACAAAATCTAACTCAAAAACTAATGATATCAAGTTTCAACATGATGATGTATTCTATGTATATCAAAATCATCACCCACAGAGATCAGCATCTACAACTCACTATTAAAGGCAACAACATTAATGGTAGCCAAAACTTGATTTAAGATATTAACATAGATCTGACAATACTAGTATACTGTCTGTTCTGGTTTCATTATTCATATTTAAACAAGTTACAGACAATGTATAAAACTATTTCAAAATATCATACCCTACAATTTACACGACAATAGAAAATGTCAAGATTCTACTGATAGAAATGTTCATTGGATAAATTTAACTTCAAAAAATTACATAGATTAAATTTAATGTTCATTCACAGCCAAGTACTACACCTATAGGTTTAAGGTTACAGAGCATAAGTAGCTCTCTCTCTCTCAAAAGTGTAGCTCAAAAATTATTGTCGGTGACCCACCATTAATTTCTGACCATATTGTTGATATGAGGTAGATAATTTATATCAACACTTGTGATAAAATGGTAGATGGATTAGGCCCTACAAGTCATCATGTGACATGAAATTACGAGATTTTAATTAATATAAATAAGGGCACCCTTCCATGGAACTTGGCATCGGCCAGAAGAGAACAGAAGCCATGAATGAGAGTAGAAGCCATGTAGTATTGCTCCCATTTCCATCCCAAGGCCACATAAATCCTATCCTTCAATTTGCAAAACGTTTAGCCTCTAAAGGCGTCAAGGCCACATTAGCCATAACCCAGTACACATCTAAGTCCATATATGCCCTGCACGTTGGCGTTGAGCCAATCTCTGATGGGTTCGATGAAGGTGGCTTTACTCAAGCTGAAAACGAGGACTTATACCTTAAGTCATTCAAGGCCAATGGGTCTAAAACACTTTCTGAGCTCATCAAAAAGTACCAAAACACTAGCATGCAAGATTTGAAACAAGAGAACAAACACTAAATGACTAAAATTATAAAGGATGCAGTGTAATCAAGATTAGCTCACCACAAAAACCAGCGACGGCGTAGAGGATGAAGTGTAGCAGCGACAGAGTTGACCAGCGGCGGAGTTGACCAGGGATGATGAAGCACAACCTGTCAAACGGCGTCGGCGTAGGAGTATCGCAATTTGTGGAAAATTTTAGGGCACAAATTTGGGGAAAATTTTGTTGTGTGTGAGAGAGAGATCGTGAGAGTTGAGAGATTTAAAGGAATTGCTGAGAGAGAGATGAGCTTTTATATTTAAGACATGTTACCGATTTGTCCTGTTTGTCCTCTTTTTTTTTTTTAATGATCGTTGGATCACTTTGCAGTGATCCAATGGTGAGTAACCTAGGGGTCTGTCATACCCCTGGGTACCTTAGGTATACCCTTGGGTATTTTTAACAGACCACAGAAGTAAGTTCGGCCATGTTTGTCCATTTGACACGTGGCATTTCTATAAGCAAGAGTTCTCTGCCACGTTCTGCATAACACGTAAGCTCCCCACATATTCAGCTTATCCAGCCTTATGGGCAAAATATGTTTGCCATGTCATTGATGTCTAAAATGATGACACGTGGTGACGCCAGGTTTGATTTTGCTTTCCAACATGTCACTGCCGCGTGTCACAGCCCAAGATTTCGTCAAGAAAATCTCTCGACTCTTTGGAAAGTGCTTTTGGGAGAAGATTTGGAAAGTCAATTTTCACAAGTTTTGTGTTGGTTCGTTTTCCCTCCATGCAGATGATTGAGTGTGCACATTTTTGTATTTTTCTATAAAATCGCCATTATCCATTCAAATAAATTGAAAAAGGAAAAAAACTACCCCCTCCATCTAATACTTTGTGTCTGTCTAAATTCAATTTTTCTTATAACAATATTTATTGTTATAAAATATTTAATGCAAATTCTAAAACTACATCTGTTATCCCATCGATTTGTCACACTTGTCACGATCAGATGTGTTTCGTATTCTACATATATTTTTTTTAAATATACATATATATATTTCAAAATCTAACTCAATAATACGTAATGTTGTAAATATATAGTGTGATCGGCACTACTTTAATTTTTATTTTTTATTAATTAGATAGTTATTTTTATTTTTGTAACTTATCTTATATCAAATAAAGATAATTATCTCACCATAACTTCTGTCTATAAATACAGAGAAGTACTCTTGTAGTTTTGATTCAATTGAGAAATAAAAATAAAAATTTGTAACTTTACAAGATATCTTATCTTCTTCTATTTCTCTCTTATTTTATAACACGTTATCAGCACAGTCAGTTTTTTTTCAAATTTTTTCTTACCAAAAAAAGAATCGAGTACAACATAAAATCAAAACTTGACTTGAAGCCAAGTCATGATGATGATCAAACATGATCAAATACTTTGATCGTATTCAGATGATGATGAATAAGGCCTGAAGCCTTTGACAATTTGAATCATGATCGATCAAAGCCAAATTTTCACCAGTTTATTAAGGCTATTTGTTTCATGAAGCCAAGTCACTAGCCATCGCCATCACCATTTATGGCTTTGAGAAACTTTACTATGCAACTTCGTGCGACTTTGAAGACAATTATGACACACCAATTTCAATTTCTGTTTATAATTTGAAGCCTATGTTTCAAGCCATCACATTTCAAATTCAATACATTGAAGCCTCTGTTTCGATAATTTGATGGCTCTTTTTTGTAGCTATGATTTTTTTGTTAGTGAACATGAATTGCATGAAAAATAAAATAGGTTTTCATTGGTATAAATTGTTGACATGTGATTTTCGTCTCAGGGGCAGTTTCGAGATAACCCTCCCGAGACAATCCTCATTCAACCTTGAATTTGTTTGGTTATGGGGAGACCAAAGGCAAATAAAGCAAAAGGCAAGGAAAACACAAAAATCGACAAGAGAGTTTAACGTGGTTCGGCGGAACAAGTCTTGCCTACGTCCACGGGCACAAAGTGAGGATGAGGGTTGTTTTTATTACCAAACCGAGCTCGGCCAACCAGTTTTCAAGGAAGGTCTAAGGAAACCGAGCAGGTTGTTCTCTTTCTATTGTTTCTTACAAGCAATACTTGAGTGAAATTTTTTCCAACCCTTACAAATGAGATTAGCCCTCCCTTATATACAAATGAATACAAGACACTGTTCCCAAATCTTTATGACGTCAACGCTGCAGATTTCCGGTGATTTGACAAACTCTCTGCCCCAACTGCCTCGCCGAAAGCTGATCCTGCCGTCTGATTTCCTGACACATCACGCCGTAAAGTACACTGCCACACTTTATCATTAATAATGACAACCTGTAAAGGTCTCTTGTATGAAAATATACTTTTAAAGAATAAAGTCAAGGTAGCCCAGTTCATAGGTCGAGCTTCAAGAGGTCGGTCAATGATCTGCCGAGCTACCCATTCTGCTCCTGTTCTGACCTTGAATATTCGAGTCATCCCTTTCGTCACATGAGATGAATTAGAGCCGAGCCGAGCTACTGGTCTGTTGTGGTCGATACCTATTCTAATGTTGTCGGTCACTGAAGTCTGCATCACATTGCATCCTCTGGTCGGCCATATCCGGAAAATCGTGTCCGGACTCTCTTTATAGCAGAGGACTGACCAATACCTCTGCATGTCTTATCCCCCAAAGAAAAGAAAATTTCATCTCTGCCATTGCCGAACTATTCAAATACTTTGGTTGCAAAAATCACCATCAACATCTGTCCCCTAGTTCTCGGTTTCAACGAGTTTATGAGTTGGTACCGGGAACTACAAAGTCGGAAATGTGGTGATCAACCAGTTAGTGGTCGGCTCTGGCGTCTCTATGTGCTTGATCCCTGAGGATTCTGATGCCCATTCATGGGGGAGATGCTTCGGCTATATGTCGATGATGATCCACTCGGTGGGACGTAACCCGACCCCGAACTATTGAAACAAGATAGCCTCGGTGGAACGAATCCAGTCCCGAGCTGGTGGAACACAATAGCCTCGGCGGAACGAATCCAGCCCCGAGCTGATGGAACATGATAGCCTCGGTGGAACGAATCCAGACCCGAGCTGGCGGAACATAACAGCCTCGGCGGAACGAATCCAGCCCCGAGCTGATGGAATATGATAGCCTCGGCGAAACGAATCCAGCCCCGAGCTGGCGGAACACAATAGCCTCGGCGGAACGAATCCAGCCCCGAGCTGATGGAACATGATAGCCTCGATGGAACGAATCCAGCCCCGAGTTTGTGGAATATGACAGCCTCGGCGGAACGAATCCAGCCCCGAGCTTGCGGAACACAATAGCCTCGGCGGAACGAATCCAGCCCCGAGCTGGCGGAACACAATAGCCTCGACGGAACGAATCCAACCCCGAGTTGGTGGAACATGATAGCCTCGGCGAAACTAATCCAGCCCCGAGCTGGTTTAGCATAATGGAGGTGACGTAGCACATACTCCACACAGACCCAAAAAGAAATAAATCGGGTGTCCCGAGATAGCGCCCTGTCTGGTGCATCCCAAAACATAATTCTGAATCTTACAACTCAGCGTCCCGGCTAGCCGAGCTACGAATCAGTGAACGGCCGAGACCCTGAGGGCATAAACCTCCTCATGCTGGGCGGCTCTGAAGCCTGCAAGCGCTATGAGGGCAGAAACCTCCCCATGCCCTGCTTCTCTTGATCCGGAGTGGTAAGACAGATACCCCACGGGGGAAGAAGACACCTTGTGTGCGCCTTCCCTGGGTGTTTCTCAAAGGGTCCCACCAGCCGACGCGCAGGGGAAAAAACCTCTCTATGTCCAGTTTGCCCAAGGTAACAATGGTCATGGAGGCTTTTAAGCCGTCCTCATGCCTTGCATCATGACCGGCGTAAACACACACGTATAACGCAAGCGTACGTATCATTCAAGTAGTATAAAAAGTATCGATCCCATGAGGACTTAATACCTAATCTATTAATTTTATTAGGTCAAATGATTACTAGTATCTAACAGGTTGATTGATTGATTTGAAATTGTGATGATTATAAATTTAAAAACAAGTAAATAAAATTGCACGAAGGTCGGTTTAAGAAAATTTCAATATTAAAAACTATCTAGGGCTGTAAATCTTTCTAATATCTTTTAAAAGATGAAGTGTTTATTTCATGTTTGTGTAATAAATCGGTTTACTAACCTTGAACACTAAATTATGCGAAAGCCCCTGTCGATGGTCAGACGCAAATACCCAGTTTAACCTAATTGAACCATATGTCTATGTCAACCAAATTATCTGGATTCATTAAGTTTAAGTTCCAATTATGGCTACCCCCGCCCGACAGGTATATGTCTATCATGTAAGGAAATCTATTAAAGGGTTATTTATCCTCAAGGAAGATCGTGGGCTATTAAGTCTAAGGCTGAAACCTAAAATTCCTTTGTCAAGTTTATTTTAGATTTACCAGATCAATCTTATTAGTGGCCAATTAACAAGACGCATTAAGCTTAAGACTCAATAAGTAAACCTTTTAAATTACCCAAACTATAAAATAACCCATTATAAACCGGTGATATTAAAAGTCATCACAACCCCAGATAACTAATTTAGTTACAACACATAACTAGGGCTAGTAAGAACTTGAAAGTAAAAGACATAAAGTAAAAATGCTGAAAAGTAATTGCGGTAAAGTAAAAGCTGAAAAATAAAATGCTAAGGTAAAAGGATCAACTTTTACTATTTACTATTTAGATATCTCCTTTAATATAATACATTAACTTGTGATTACTTTACAAACCGTCCATATAAGCGGTAACCTGATTAAGTCAAATTAAGTCCAACCAGCCATAAAGGCGGAACCAAAATAAACCTGCCATATAGGCGGTAAGAAAATTTAATTACCAACCGACCAATCTGGCGGTATCCTTTTTAAGTCAAATTTTAAACAGTGAATAAATTATATTTAAGGGAGATTAATCTAAATAGCAATAGTAAAAGAATTACCTTTCACCCTAATAGGGGGAAGTTACCTCATCATGGTTGAATAGTAAAATTGTAAAAGTTAAAAAGAAATAAATTACTATTACTATTACAAAAATAAATTACTATTACAGAACGAAATTAAAATTAATTACAAAACTGAATTTTAAAGAAACTAAGAAGAGAACTCCCTATTTACATCAGAGAATTCAGAGAGAATGGTACATCTACAACTGAAACATCGAGTTGAATTTATAGACCCCGGTAGGCCTTTAGCGTCGCGATGCCAGCGCTTTATGGCGTGGAATGTTGAGGGCTTGACACGTAGCGATTCTGGATAAGGAGATAAGGCAACACGTGGTAAGGCGGCTGAGAGCTCAATTATTATGCTGACGTGGCGACACGTGGCGAAAGGAAGTGTCGGCACCGTAGGATTGCGACACGTGGCACGTTGTGATTGGTTGATGATGACGTGGCACTTTGACTCTGTCAACTGGTGATGTGGATGATGTGGAGTGACACGTGGCATACGTGGCAATGGCCATTGTTGGCACCGTAAGATGATGACACGTGGCACGGCGCATGTTAGCAGATCGGCTGTGATGGTGACACGTGGCACGGTGCACGTTAGCAAAGTCAAACTTCTTAGATTCTGACATGTGGACCCGGCGCACGTTAGCATGGACCCGACGTACGTTAGGCGTCGCGACGCCAAAGGCATGCGCTTCGCGACGTACAAAATGACCAAAATGCCTTTTTTCCAATTTTCACTGTTTTGTCCCCAAATCACCTCTAGAATGTCCTGAAACTTTATTTATCTACAAAATAACACAAAACACATCAAAATATTCACAAAACTCAAGAAACTATACAAAATATTAGGTTAAATGAGTGGGAAATTGTGATATAATTACCACTCATCACACCCCCAAACCTAACATTTTGCTAGTTCTCGAGCAAAACATAGAATAAAATAACATAAATATCTTTAAAATAAAATTTAACTAAGCCACTTTCGTATGGATCACGGTTGCATTTAGCGTATGCAACAAGCCTTTAAACCTCTAGGTGTCCCTAGTGGATGAGTTTTAGTCTCGTGAGGGTTTACAGCAATGATACCCACAAACATTTTACAAAAGTAAAAAAGTAGTGAAACTAATGCACACAAAAGCAAAAAGACAAGCGAAAAGAGAATAAAGAAGTTAGTGACTAATCAAGTGAAACTTCCACTCCAAGTTACTACTTGTTTTTTTTTTCTAAATTACTGAATAAGTAAATTCTCCGATTATATTTACCATTCTCCATATACACAGCCAACAAAATATTAAACAACTCATTTTTGCCCACAACAGTCATAAGTGCAATTGATAAGAGAGTAATATTTTTGTTCTAAAGTTTTATCAGAATTCACACCTTTTTGTAGCAATGGAATAATTTTTCTGATTTTTCTGATTTTTTTCTTTGATTTTTGATTTTTTTATTTATATACAATATCTTCCATATATGTAGCGAGTGTTGGGTCGGTGGCTCCCAAACCAGTTGGCTTTAGGGCACCAGGTGTTAAGACACCCCTACGGACTTAATTACTCAGACTTCAGATATATATATTTTTGCAGCATCTTTGATCCATGTAGCGAGCTTTGGGCCAGTGACTCCCAAACCAGTTGGTTTTAGGGTACTAGGTGTTAAAACACCCTTACAGACTTAATAACTCGGATCTCATACGTTTTTTTTTTCATCACTCTTTGAGATGCTTCCTCCAATTAAACTAGAGCACTGAATATTACAAACTTTTCAATTTTAGCTCATGTCCGTATGTTACCATGCATGTTGATAATATCTGCCAACTGAGCATATAAAGATCCATTTTAGTCAGTATTATGGAGAATTCACAAATTAAATAATTCAAAATGAAATAAACAAAAATTAACTTGTTCCGAAATAGGTTTGAGATACGTCTCAGGAGTGTAAACTCCTTACACAGCTATCTCTCACTAATTTCACCTTTTTAGTCAAAATAAAAACACAAAAATGCAAAATATTTTTGTAATTTTGAAAAAATTTCAATTTTTTTATATTTTTCGAAAAATTTTGGACAAAAAATAAAAACAACACACAAACTAAAAATAAGGTACTGATCAACTAATTATCTTCTCCAAACCTAAATGAGACATTGTCCCCAATGTCTTAAACAGTAGAAGAATAGTTTAAAAGATAATACCTGGTTAGCTGAAATTCTACAGGAAATTAAAGGTTAAGATCCAGATTAATCCGACGCCTCTTACCACGATCGTCCTCAGACTAATTTATCTTTGAAAGGATAGGGTCAACTTGTGGTTCATAGGCTAAGATTTGGTCAATTAGATCCGGAGCAGTTCTGGCAGAAAAGATGAGTTCTTTCATAGGTATTGACACGAACCCATTTCTCCGGGCATCATCAAGAAACACACAAAGAAAATCATAAAATCCTTCAACGTTGTATAGTCCAAGCAGTTTCTGGTGTATGTTCAGGTTCTCCCAAGATAACACTGTAAAAATTTCCTCCAATGTACCCAAGCCACCTGGCAAAGCAATAAAAGCATTAGCACGGTTAATCATTTCTACCAATCGTTCAGACATACCTGGCACGATCAGTTCCTCTCCGTTTGATGGTTCAATAAGATTTTCCTCTGCCAAGGGTTTTGGGATGATTCCCAAAACGTGACTGCATCCTTCCTGTACGGCCTTTGAAACGATCCCCAATAGTCCAAGATTGCCTCCGCCATATACTAAGTGCATATTCCTTGCAGCTAAGACTCGACCCAATTCATGTGCTGCTTCTACGTATTGTGGCTTAGCACCAACACTAGTACCACAAAACACACATATGTTTTCAACTCATCTTCTTGAAGTGGCTTCCATGTTTTACTCTGGATGTCTTCAAAAGTGCTATGATGAGTTGAATTTATAACACCTGAAAAGGGTGAGTAAAAATAATAGCACTAGCACCTGCCAAATGACAATTATTAGTTAAACAGTAAAATAAATCGTTATAGTCAAAAAGGTCTGGATCCTGTCGGAGAAAATAAAAGAAAACAACAAAACAAATTACAATTATTAGGAAAAGACAAAGAGATATAATATGTAAAAGAAAAGTAGCGGCTTGATTGACGTCTATGCGTCAGGGACAAGCTTCCCATCCAATTTTCTTATAAATTGGCAAACAGGGTCTTTTTAAGTTAGATTCCCAAGACTTAACTGTTGTCTTTCTTTTTGAAATTGTGTATGTAATTTGCGAATGGCTATATGAATATATCCACTGGGATGCATCTCAATAGTCGAAGATATATCATCTAAATACTCCTTACTCAAGCCATCCCTAATGAATTTAATTTCGTCTTCGCGATTATCAGACACCATTCCGAAAGAACGACAACGAGTATTGCAATTCCAGCGTGCACATTTGTAACAAACACCCATTTTCTTAGCTCTACGTTTCTTTGCATAGGTGCTTCTTCCAAAACCATGCAGATGCGAAATAAAAGAGTCAGAAGATTCACCTGCCAATCGGACCCGTGCTTCAATTACCCAACGAATATCATTAGGAACACCATAGATCGTTAGTAATCTCATCTGTTCCAAGCGAGCTTTGTAAACTTTCATCAGAGATTTTTGAGGGAGAGAAGGAAATTGCTTGTGAAGATTTGCGAGTGCTTCTTCCATCTTGAAATGACTTAACCTGCAAAAATTAAACACACAAAAATAAAACACACCAGATCACAATATATACACAAATTGCATGGGTTGCCTCCCTGCGAGCGCTAAGTTTAAAGTCGTCAGCTAGACGTGACTTCTCGAATGTTAGGCTGGATCTGAAAGTGTGACACTTTCTTTTTGTCGCTCAAATAATTCTCCCCAGTAGTGCTTGACACGCTGACTATTAACCTTGAATGTTTCGTTGGTGTTGGGATCTAGTAACTCAACAGCTTCATATGGAAAAACCTGAGTGATCACAAATGGACCTGACCACCTTGATTTCAACTTTCCAGGGAAAAGTTTCAACCTTGAGTTGTACAACAGCACCTGCTGCCTTGGTTCCAACTGTCTGTGCACTATTTTTCGGTCATGCCATTTCTTGGTCTTTTATTTGTACAATCTGGCATTCTCATAAGCCTGTAGGCGAAATACCTCCAATTCATTGAGTTGGTGAAGTCTTTTCTCTCCTGCAGCTTGTAAATCAAGATTCAACTTCTTCAGTGCCCAGTACGCCTTGTGTTCAAGCTCAACTGGTAGATGACACGCTTTCCCAAACACCAATCGATATGGGGACATACCAATGGGTGTCTTGTAAGCTGTTTGGTAAGCCCATAATACATCATCTAGTTTTGTAGACCAATCTTTCCTTGTTGATCCAACGGTTATCTCCAAGATTTTTTTATTTCCCTGTTTGAAACTTCAACTTGCCCATTTGATTGTGGATGGTAGGCTGTGGCAACCTTGTGAGTAACTCCGTATTTGGATAGGAGTGCATCAAAATATATGTTGCAGAAATGTGTGCCACCATCACTGATAATTGCTGGAGGTGTTCCGAACCGAGTAAAAATGTTCTTTTTCAGGAATTTGATCACCACTTTTGAATCATTGGATGGCAGTGCAATTGCTTCGACCCATTTGGAGATGTAGTCTACAGTAACCAGGATGTACAGGTTTCCGAATGATGGAACAAAGGGTCCCATGAAATCAATTCCCCACACATCGAATATTTCCACTTCTAGAATATTTTGCAATGGTCCTTCATTTCTCATTGAAAAATTCCCCGTTTTCTGGCACCTGTCACATTGAAGAGCAAAAAGATAAGCATCTTTAAAAAGAGTGGGCCAGAACAAACCTGATTGTAGGACTTTGGCTGTAGTTTTGTTTCCGCTGAAGTGTCCGCCATATGGTGATGAATGGCAGTGCTGCAAAACATTGTTGACTTCCTCATGTGGAACACACTGTCTTAGTAGTTGATCAGCATAGCGTTTGAACAGGTACGGCTCATCCCAGACATAATGCTTGACTTCTTTGAACAATTTCTTCCATTGCTGAATTGTCCATTCCAATGGCCATTTTCCTAATACAATGTAGTTGACATAGTCAGCATACCAAGGGGCATCTTGTTGTTTCATGGCAAACAGCTGTTCATCTGGAAAAGTTTCTTTGATTGACAGATCTTTGCCAGCTGTTTCTCCATTCTCGAGCCTCGATAGATGATCTACCACTTGGTTTTCTGTCCATTTCCTGTCTCGAATCTCCATATCAAATTCTTGCTGAAGAAGTATCCAACGGATCAATCTGGGTTTGGCATCTTTCTTCGTGATCAAGTATTTGATTGCAGAATGATCTGTGTAGACCACCACTTTGGGACCCAGCAGATAGGAGCGGAATTTGTCAAAAGCGTACACAATTGCGAGCAACTCTTTTTTAGTGGTTGTGTAGTTGAGTTGAGCTTCATTAAGAGTCATGTTGGGAGAAGTGGGGAGAGCATTATGATGGAAGAGGATCTGTTCTGAAATGGTTTTCTCTATTTTGTTCCTACCTTAGATGTGTGTTTTTTTTTTTTTGCAAAGTTATATACCACTCTTTACCTCCAAACCTGACACGTGATGTTAGTTGTATATGCTATAGGGAGTTGTAATTTTTTTTTTTTTTTTTGCGGCTACCGGTTTTAGAGGTAGTTGTTCAGAGCGATAGGTTAGTATGTTGATACTATAAAAGCTGAAATCGTTTGACACATGCTAAATTCAGTCTAATAGTGTCTATTATGAAATGTTTTACCATTAGAGTTGGTACACGACTAATTCTATCTTCCCACTAAATCTTTGTTGTAGACATGTTATGGAAGGCAAAACAAAGAGATGCAAACTTTTGTCAAATTCTAGAGCTCATGTTTTTTCTTTGGAGAGAAACAAATATACAATTTGCCTTGATGTTATTTTACTTAATTTCTTTCTTCTACTCCTCCAGGACGGATAAATGGGCTGAGACTGAACTCGGAACCAAATGGGGAGACAAGTGGGAAGAGAAGTTCTTTGCTGGCATAGGTTCACGTCAAGGGTAGACATGGCATGTATCTCATGGTGGTGAACGTATATATGCCTGAATACATTTTGTTTTCTTCAGTTTTTGTTGGCCATTAATTATTTCTACTGACATTAGTTAGTTTGTAATATCCAATTGATTTCCCTTACAGAGTGGCTCCATTCATATCATTGCTCCCAGTTTAAACTTGAGACAACACTCCTAAATCTCTGGATATTACAATGTGATATGATCCATTTCTTAAAGATTCTTTTTGGATATTCATGTACAGTTTCCAAAACCAAACCTTTTCAATGTTGTTAAAAACGTGGATGGGTGACTTCAGGAATAATCGATGGTTTAATTTATCTGGATCTACTTGCAAGTTAATCTCAAGGGAAAAAACTCTAACATATATTTGTTTGGCATTTCTGATGCAGGAGGAGAATTTTCATGATTACTGCCTTTTTATCAGTCTTTGCACCTTTTCATTATGGCTTTTATGGCTATTATTGATTTCAAAGCTCCCTTATTTGGATTTTGGATGGTTAGTTATTGACACAAACCACTCCATTGCCATCATCGTATTTGACTAATTAATTATGGCTACTTCTTTCGTTTTGAGATGCTATGAAGATGAAACAATTAAGTCCGGCTGTACTTGTGAAAAATAAACATACATTGACAAAACCAAACCAAACAACAGCTTTGTGAAATCGACTATATAGATAGATCTTCTGAATTTTGACAAAGAATTAACATTTTTTCAATGAAGGGCGGAACCTCACTACGGGTGGGCTGATGTGGTTGGAGATTCTAACCAATTGCTATCAATCCAACCTCGGGACTTCCCAAATCTCGACTTTGGGCCATCACCTCCTCCGGCTGACGACTGACCAGGCTAGCCGATGAAGCGCTGTTGTTTAGTTCCATTATTTTATTCTAGGTGACTTCAAAATTATTTGAATCCAGTCATCTTGGTTGAAGAAACTCGTCCCTTCTTGTAATTGGAATGTTTGTGAATTCCTGTTCAATTGATTCATTCTTTCAATAATCAGTTTATCGGTACCCGTTTCACGTTTTAATTAAAAAATTTGGTATTGTTTTGGAAAAAATTAAGTGAAATATTTTTATCACTGCCTTCCCAAAATAATACCAAAAAATTGAATTAAATTTTCAGAATCCGATGGTGATTAAATCGGCGATAAAAAAAATTTAATAGGTCACTGATTTAACCAGTTGAACTAATTCCGATTAAACTGATAAAATCGGATGATATCAAAAATTATTTTATTTAATTAAAAATGATAAATTGATTAAAAAATATTAAATATTAAATATTTTTATTTTTTTAAAAAAAAAAATTAGGAATCGATCCGATCTGATTTTGACCGGTTTTTTAGAGGATCAATTTTTAAGACTTAAATAGATCACACTCACGATTCGATCGATTAGATTCGATTTTCAAAACATAGGTTAAATGTGCAAACCCATTCATTAGTTTATTTAGCATTCTCTTATTGTCCATGGAACTGGTTTGAGGAGTTCAGAATAGAGGCCATCTTACGACCATTCTTTCTTATTGTGCCCCTGCTAAGAAGGAAACCAAAATATAATAGGATTAAAATTTGTGCGAGTATAGTATCATATCATACTTTTTAACATATATTTTTTTCTCATATATTCTATCGTGTTGTCACGTAACACTACAAAATCTAAGGAATAAAATTATATTCAAGTACTCACTTTAATTAATGTTTATGGTACATTATATTTTCAAATATATCGATATCTATAATGTACAGTAATTTTTATTTGGGTTTTAAATTTTTTCCACATCTACGATGTAGTATAATGACATAATTTTTACGAGATTTATGCCTTTTTGTATTCCACTATTTCATTATTATCCTTGCTTTTAATGTTTATAACACATTGAGTTTCCCCACATCTCGATATTTATAATGTATTATAATTTCTATTTGATCTTTGAGATTTTTAACATCTCGGTATTTATAATGTACCATAATTTTTACAAAATTAATGTATGCCTTTTATATTTCATGTATCTCATTATAATCTTTTGTCAAAAATGCAAAAGTAACCCTCTAACTTTCACGTTTTTTTCATTTAAGTCCTTTAACTTTCAGTTTTGTCAATTCAGTCCTCTAACTTTCAATTTTTGTCAATTCAAGTCTCCGTTATAAATTCATCACTGTTGCCGTTACAAATAACGGCAACAGTAAAGTAAACGTACTTTGCATGTTATTTAAGACAGAGGAAGCTAAAGCAAAGTAAATGTACTTTATTTGCATCTTCGAGCTATTTTTGTCAAAAACACATATCCCAAGTTCAATATGATTTTTTGTCAAAAAATTATAAAAATTATAACTAGTGCTAGTAACGAAGATATGTATTTATTATAAGAGATTAAGATAATCAAATGTTTTACCTACTGTATTTAGACTCGAATCGAATGATTCGATTGTGTTATTTCCAATCCTTCAAAAAAAAAACACGAGACGATATATTTGATTATCTTAATCTCTTATAATAAATACATATCTTCGTTACTAACACTAGTTATAATTTTTATAATTTTTTGACAAAAAAATCATATTGAACTTGGGATATGTGTTTTTGACAAAAAATAGCTCGAAGATGCAACCAGAGTACGTTTACTTTACTTTAGCTTCCTCTGTCTTAAATAACATGCAAAGTACGTTTACTTTACTGTTTCCGTTATTTGTAACGGCGACAGTGATGAATTTATAACGGAGCCTTGAATTGACAAAAATTGAAAGTTAGAGAATTGAATTGACAAAACTGAAAGTTAAAGGACTTAAATGAAAAAACGTGAAAGATAGAGGGTCACTTTTGCATTTTTGCCTAATCTTTTATATATATATATATATATATTTTTTGCACCCAAATTATTTAAACCAAGTCCATTGCAAGCCCATCTGAATTCGGCCCAAGCCTAGGAAATCAAGGATCAATGCTAGCCCAAATTCTGGAGCCTCAAAATTAATCATGTGTGGATTTCTTCTATAATTTCCTTTAACAAAAGCAAGACGTGAGCAGCAGTATGGTAAGTGGAAGAATAACAGTTGCATGACATGAGGGGCAAGTGGAAGAGTGGGTGCTTGCAGGACGTGATGATAGTTTTCAGGTCGTGATATTTACATGAACGTGGAGGACCAGTTAAGATAGAGGATTATAAATACAAGGATGGCAATTCAGAGAGGGGCACAAACATCTGATCCAAAAAATCAACATGTCAACTTTTTTCATTAGCTTTTCTCTATAGTTAAATTATATTCCAACTCTTCCTCTGTAGCAGTAATGGTCTATTTTAATTTTAGCAAAATTTAGATTCAGTTTTTCTAGGATCATTGAATCATTTAAATTCTTCAAGTTTTTCCTCTATAATTAGGATCATTTAATCAATTAAATTCAGCAATTTACAATTTGTTTCTCTGTACTTAAAATTTCATTTTCAGTAGAACTTCATTTTCAATAATTTCCATTCTTTGTCTCTCATTAGCATCCTCATATAATCTAATTGTTCATCCTTTTCGGACCTTAGAAAACCCATTAATTTTCACAATCATTTCTATTAGAAGTCAGTAATTTAAGTTGAGGATCCGCTCATCTGGCATGCCCAATAACACCAAATTTTTTCAGAGCCAACATATAAATTGGCACGCCTATGAGACCCACTAAAAGAATGCAGCCAATCAACAGAAAATAATATAGGAAAAAACATGTTCACGTCTCATGGGGGAAGTTGCTCCTATAACAATAGGGGAAATATAAGAAGGAATCGTTGTGCACTTGGTGGAGCAATTTGAGAGAAATCTGACTCTTCTTAAAATTCATAGTCACAGGAATCAGATTCCAACATGACCTATTGTTGGAGCCTCATGTGATACAAGCTCGCTTACCAATTTAAGTATTGATCTAGTTATTTTTATAGATATAATATTAAGGAGGATGTAAGCTAGCCAAGGAAAAATCTGACAAGCCTTGGAGAGGATTGAGCAACTTATGTTTGGTCAGACTCAATCCAGTCCGAAGAGTGGGAAGAATGAAGGGCAAAAAGCAGCCTCTAGGTCGATTAAGCATGAGAAACTTAGAGGGCAATCATCTGGAGGATCTCATGAAACATATGGCTTATCTCGTCCTTATAAACCAAATCATCACCTTCCTCTTCCAGCTCCAGTGGAAGAAAAATATCAATCTAAGGAGGAAGTTAGAGGAATTACTAGGATTCCTACTATCAATAGCCGCCATTTTGACAATGGCAGACCTGTGGCTCATATGGCTCCTCAACAGTTCTTTGGAGTCATGAATCCAAACAACCATCCTACATATTATGAAATGAGAGTACTTGCATGAGTGGGCACGGGGGGCATTCCTCTAATTGTTAACATAAAAAATCCTCCGCAAATACAATATATGTGTCATAGTTCCTTCAATCATGTAATTGATTCTTACTGGGATTTTAAGAATATTAAGGAGGATATGAGTGACATAGATATATTAAAATTTAAGATTATAAGGAAACTATTCCTCCAATTGCATTTGTTCATGATTCGTTGAATGCCAAAATGAGACAGAGAAAAGACTGTGGAAATCCATCCAGGAAGGATTATCCGCAAGGTATGGGTTCCCAAGAAGTATTTGGTGTAGGAAGACAAAACATGATTGAGCTCAAGGAAGGAACATGCAGCCATGACTTGGTTTCCTCCAAGAGCTCAGCCACGTCCTACATCTTCTTTTCAGAGCAGACAACCAAAATTTATGACTCCTCCAATGTTCATGCCAAGCATTAGTGGCATAGAATGGAGCACAAAAAATTTCCTCAGAAATTCTCCCGAAGCTAGAAGAGGAGGCTTCTACATCAAAAAGTTGTCTTGAGAAGGAAATAGTAGATGCAAGAGTCTGAGAACACAAAATCCAAATTTTGCAGGAAATCTACTGAAAATCAAGAATCAGAAGAGCTCGGATAGTATGATTACATAAGAGCCTGAAAAGAATAGCTCCATGGTACGAGGAATTTTCATTCTTGTTGGTTGCACCACGGCAAGTCTGACTTCACCAATAAACTCCTAGAAGGAAAAGAATGAAAAGACATCATGAAATATAAGAATTACAAGTGCCTCTCATTTTCACTTGGAGGATAAAGAGGAAAAGAAATGACACGCTCAAAAAGTGGTTCTTTACTCCCAAGTATAAGAGTGTCGAAGTAATAAAATGACCCGGTAAGACCGAGATCGATCCACATGGAATAAATTTAATAAGATAAAATAATAATTTGAGTGAAAAGAATAAGATTGAATTGTTTGAGTGATTGTAAATTTTAAATCAAACTGAAATAATAAAATAAAATATTGGGGCTAGATGATCCACTTTTAATATTTCAAATTTAGAAATCTCACTTTTTATAATATATAAATTGTCACTATTACTCAATTAATTTATTTCAGGAATTAATTATGCCAAAATAAATAAAATCAGTCATAAAGAAGGTAACAACTTTGTCTATAACAAGTCCAGTAAGGTACTCAATTATGTCAAATAAATAAAACCATATATATGTAACAAAGTTTGTCAATAATTAATCTATATTTAAATTAAGTATTAATAATTAGATTACAATTTATATATTATAATATAAGTGAGATTAATATATATTTTCATATTAAAAGCTTCACCTTTTATCCCAATAAAAAGAAAATAGCTACTCATAATTTGAATAAAAACACACATAATTTTATTACTAAAAGAAAAAGAAATTACAAGAAAGTTAAAAATAAAAATAAAACACACAATAGTTAGAAATCCATAAATTTTCAAAGAAAATTATGGGAACCATACTACCTCAGCTGAGGTGCTAAGCACTTCTATTTATAGAGGTGTTCGACACCTCTTGCAAATTCCAATTGCTAACAGATTGCAATTTGCAAGCTGTTATCAATTGCTTTTGCTTTTTTTTTTCTTCTTGTTTTTTTTGCTTTAATAATTATATATAATACACTATGGATTTTTATCAATTTCGACCTTGAAAACTTCAGAACTAGAAAATCATGTCAGCAGTAAAGTTGTAGATCTTTGAGTCTTCTTTCATCTGGAACTGGAATCACTTCAATCCGATATCGGAGTAAAATATTATGGCTAAAATACAAAAATTACACAGGATTGAAATTTCTGAATTTGTACACTGTTAGAACGCCATTTCAAGTTTTTGGCCTCCAAAATCCAAATGTCATGTCTATTTTTCTAGTTATGCATCCAAAATATTATTTCACTTACATAAGAAATAAAAATCACAATAAAAATATAAAACATAAATTTAATTATTATTTTACAAATATGATAAATTAATGGGATTAATGAAACTATAAGTGTAAAATGATTAATTTTTCTTTTAATAAATGAGCACTTTTTAGTGTTCATCACACCCCCAACCAGCTTATTACTAGTCCCTAGTAATTTAAGCGAAATTTTTTTAAAAAGACAAATTCTTATCCAAATTAATAATTGTTTTCTTTCTTTCTAAATGATCAAATAAGTAAATTATCATGTACTTTTTACCTTTCTTCCAAACACACATAAAACATAGTATTAATTAATTTATTATGCTCACAATATTCACATGTCTTGTTGAAAAGAGAGTAATATTTTTGTCCTAAAATTATATTAGAGTTCACACCTTTTGGCAATGAAAGTTTATATATATATATATAATACACATTCAATCATTGTATTGAGCTTTGGGCCAGTGACTCCCAAACTAGTTGGCTTTAGGGCACTAGGTGTTAAGACACCCCTACGGACTTAATTGCTCGGATCTTAGATGTCAAAAAGAAGAAGTGTCTGATTTCCTTAAGCTTTCTCTTTAACCCATGTAACGAGCTTTGGGCCAGTGACTCCCAGACCAGTTGGAATTAGGGCACTAGGTGTTAAAACACTCTTACAGATTTAATTGCTCGAGTTAGAGAGGGTACAAAATCGAAATTATTCAAACAATTTTTTTTTTACAAACTCAAGCTCTACCGTTATAAGCGAACAATCAATGCTTGCTGAGGCAAGATGTCCGATTACTAAGTAAAAACATGGTTAGTTTTAGGTGTTACCTTCAACAAACTAGAGAACTGAATTTTATAAATTTTCACTTACAACAAGCGATCATATGTTACTGTGTATGTTGATAATATCTGTCAAAAAGAGCATATGAAGATAAAATTTAATCAATATTGTGGAGAATTCACAAATTTAAATGATTCAAAAAGAAAGAAATAAAAATAACTTGTTACGAATTAAATTGAGATACGTCTCAGGAGCGAAAACTCCTTACACTACCATCTCTAAACAATTCCACTTGTTAGTCAAAAATTTGTTGTTAGTTTGTGTGTAGTTTTCTTTTTTACACACAAAATAACAACAAAGTAAAAACAACATAATAATTTATTTTTTTTACATAAAACAACAACACGAAAACAAATTTTTTTTAAAAGAAAAACTTAACAATGAAACATAAAAACAAAAATTATCTAGTCAAATATCCCCTTCCCCCAACCAAATTAAAATATTGTCCCCAATATCTGAATAAGAAGAAACAAAGTTTAGACGATATCATCCGGTTAGTATGGAACTGACAATTGAATCTACAACACTGCTACTAAAAAGAAATGTTACATATTAAAACAATAAAAGGAAATCAAAACAGTAAATAATATGTACTGATAGTTGTGATTGTGGCTCACATCTTCCTCTAGTTTTACGTCCAGTAACAGCTTGAACGCCCTCTATGAGTCGATGATACGCTTCCCATCCAATTTTCTTATAAATTGGCAAATAAGGTCTTTTAAAGTCAGATTCCCGAGACTGTATTATTGTCTTTCTTTTTGAAATTATGTATGTAAGTTGTGAATCAATCTATCAAATCCACTAGGATGCGTCTCAAGATTCAATGATATATTATCTAATGACTCTTTACTCGAGCCATCTTTAATGGATTGATTTTTTTCTTCGCGATTATTAGACATCATTTTTAAAGAACGACAACGAGTGTTGCACGTCCAACGTACGCATTTATAACAAACACATAATTGTTTAGCTCTCTGTTTCTCTGCATATGTGCTTTTCTCCAAACCAGGTATGTAAGAGATGAATGAATCAATAAATTTAAGGACTGCTATTTTAACCACTTCTTTCTTGTAAAGGTTTAACATTTTTTAAGTGGTCAACATGTCCTGACATTATCCTTGAAATGTATTATGCGTGTCCATTTTAAAATATTAATGTATTTTATATCTTTTAAAGTCCATCTAATTCCATGTTTATATTCTCTTAACACATTTAACAACTTACCTTCTGGATCGCTTGTCAGAGAAGAAGAAATTATCACATGGTAAGTTTGTCTATCTCCAATAAATGTATATGATTACGCCCAAAAAGTAATTGCGGTTATCGCAGTATAGTTGGGGTGTCGATTCCTCAGAAAGATGGTTACAATGATTGATTTACTTAAACAAAAATATTTAGTAGTAACTTAATGAAAAGATAGATTGAATTGATAATTTAAAGTAGAGATTAATATAAAAACGTAAAAGATATCAATAGAAAGAGGCAGTAAAGCATCGGGAATCCCTCTTGTATCAAATTCCTATATCCAGATATTGATTCATGTTATTACTCAATTGAAGGTCTCACATCCCAAACCAACAATCGAAAAATATTCAATTCTAAGCATAATAAATTCTAAGGTAATTGATGATTTATTTTCTCTATGTTAACAGCACACAAAGTCATCATTATAACTTATCTAACGTCGACAATATACCCTCATGCAATACTGCAGCAGAAGACCAAATCATAAAACAACTTTACCAATCACAAATGGGTTCACAAATCACACATAGAAGAAGCATGACTGGATTTATATGCAAGTTTGATAAAAATAATTTCTGGATTCATATAATCAAAAGATAATAAAGAATAACAAACATCAATTGTATTAACCTTTAAGAGTACTTAGGAATCAACAACATGAATATAAGAAATCAAATACCAAAGTTCATCATTAGCTTTGCCTAGGAGATTAGTTCTCCATAGAAGAAAGAGACATAGTCTGAAGAGATTGCAGCGGCATCCTGTCTGGTATGAAGTTTCTTCGTTCTTCAATCTCAAATTTGTGTTTGTGGCTCTTTATTGTGTGTTTCTTCACTCTTTCTCTCCTCTTTTCTCACCCCTAGGGTTTTGGACGAGCTTGAGTTTATATAGAGAAGTCTCGGAGGCCTTATTTGCATAAAAATGAACTAATCAAAAACCCTGGAAAATGCTTCCGTGTCGCGACAGCGTGGCAAAATTCTGGACTTTGCATTTTCTTTGATTCAGCTATTCCCGTGTGCTTCCGATGCGTCCGTAAGGTTCCAAAACATATGTGATTGCTCCAATATTCATGTTCCATTGCTCCCTAATAATAAAATATAAAATAAACTATAATTAAGATTAAATACATGATAATCAAGCCGAATTAACGATGTTTAAAGTACACTTTCATGCACTTATCACAACCCCCAACCAGCTTATTGCTAGTCCCTAGCAATTCAAGTGCAAAAATAAAATAAGAACTAAATAAATAAGAACTAAATAAATAAGAACTATCTAAGCCACTTTCGTAGGGATCACGATTGCATTTAGCGTAGATGTCTATAGTGGACGAGTTATAGTCTCGTGAGGGCTTACAGTGACGACACCCACAAACGTCATTCAAAACATATAAAAATACAAAAACAAAATAAAGTAGCCTCAATAATTACGCATATTGTTGTCCTCAAAGAATGCCTAGTAATGAAACCAGAGAACCTTCAAAGTACTCAACGCAAGTCAAATCCAAGTCTGTGAATAAATCATCTAAGCCAGACTCACGGTGTGTATGTGTAAAGGTTCATTCACAGCTTGATTCCTAGGTAAGTCAACTCAATGATTTCGTTTAAAAATTGGGATCTGATGGGTCAAATCAACCTAGATATCTCAAATGCGCTCTGTATTTTCCTTTCTGTGCTCAGCATGGTATGATTTTTTTCTTTTCCTTCTCTCTTTTTTCTTTTTTTTTTTTAAATTTTTCTCTTTTTCTTTTTCTTTTTTTTCAACACACCTACCCTTTAAGATAACATTTCTCCTCATGGTGGTCCTAACACTCGCCCATAGGTAGCTTCACGTTTATCGGTTATAGGATCTTTAGAGATTTTTTTTTAACCATACCACACATCATTACACTAGCAAATCAGGATATACATCTAAGTAAACTGTCATTCATCGACATGCAATTTCTTCAACTAGTCACTTTACCAACTACTTAGGTTGTCACTGTTAAAAACCCATAATTAAGTGCTTACGAGTCTAACCTAGATCAATTACTCAATGCATCAGATAAAAATACATTAAAGAACTTATCTTTTCTAAGATTTCACTCTAAAACAAACAATATCATCATCAGACTTATGCTTTACTATTATGGGCTAAAAACAAATAAAACATTTTTTTTATAATAGGTATTATCATGCGCATGCATACACCCCCACACTTAAAACTTGCATTATCCTCAATGTAAGATATATATAAAGAAAAATGATTAAGGAACAACACTACCAGGTGCAGAGTTGATCAGGTTCCTGCTGGTAAGATTTGGGTTGTGTGACTGTGTAAGTTGCACTGAACACCTGCATAAATACTTATGCAAATAATAAATATGTAATTAGCATACAATAAAATAAAACTACAGTAAATAAAATAAATAAATGCAGATGTAAGTGTTACCTCATCGCTAACGCTAATTTTAAAGTCTTCAGCAAGACGTAACCACGTAATGTTGTCATGGTGGCTTCCATGTAATGAACTGATGAAGGCATGAGAAAGAAGTTTTGTCTAGCTGTTGCAGTTTATCTATTGATCCCTCAGGGTCTGGTGGTTGAGATTGTAGGATGCATATATGTAAAAGTTGGTTCAATCTCCTTTTTAGCTTCCTATGGATCATCTTTAAATGAGCACTAACTCACATTTTACTCATTTTACGGTTCTTTGGGGTCAATTTCATTTCGGGAGGGTGTGATTCACATTGTGACTAAGCTGTTTCTGGTAAGACTGTGTCTAGCATGTATGTGTATTCGCACTCATCATCACCTTATGGTTATTTTTCAACATGAAAAATATTTATTTCCAGTATTATATTCCCAAATGATAGCTTCATGAGACCATTCCTGCAATTAATAAGGGCATTAGCTGTAGCAAGAAAAAGGTCTACCTAAAATTAGTGGAATTTTTTATTCAGTGTTAACCACGGACTGAGTATCTAAGATCAGGAAATCAACGGGGTAATAGAATTTATCGATTTGAACTAAAAAAACATCAACTAATCCATGTGGTGCTTTGATAGATCGGTCAGCTAACTATAAAACTATAGATGTAAGTTTAATCTCACCAAGCCCTAACTGCATATAAATAGAATATGACATAAGATTAACACTAGCACCTAAATCTAATAAAGCTTGACCGAACTCATGTGTGCCAATGTGACAAGTAATGGTAGGACACCCTGGATCTTTATATTTTGGTGGAGTCCTCTGTTCAATTACTTCACTAACCTGCTCTGTCAAGAATGCAGTCTTCTTCACATGGTGTTTTCTCTTTATAGTGCATAGATCCTTTAAAACCTTCGCATAAGTGGGAACTTTTTTTATCATATATAACAAAGGAAGGTTGATTTTTACTTGCTTAAGATGTTATAGGATCTCACCATTAGGGTCTGGAGCTCTCGTTGTGGGCCTAAGTACTTGAGGAAAGGGCACTCTAATTGGGGTATGTGACACTTGTTCTTCCTGATGGGTATTTGAACTACTATCCTTAGTGGCTCCTGCAGTGTTGGAAGTGTCCTACAAGCCTACCTCCTTACCACTCATAGTGATTATGGAATTAACACCTCTTACATTGGATACCTTATGATCAGCATGTGCCATATGCTGCCCTTGTGGATTTGGTTGAGCCTGCGATGGGAATTTTCCTTGTTCTTGCACACTCAAGGCATTCCTCAACTTAGAGACTTGACTCTTGATCTCCTTATTGTTTTCAACTACATGAGCTATCAGTGACTCAAACCTTTGATTGGTTTTTCTCTGTGCCTCCACAAATGCTTTCTGGGCCTCTACAAATGCTTGCACAGTATCCTCTAAGGAATTTCTAGGAACGGTAGGTGTATGATACGGGGGGCACTGTAACCTTTGGTTTGTGGTGTCTGGGTTTCTGAACAAGTTCCTGGATAACAAGCCTAAAGGATGTCTTGAGCAGTTACATCTCCTGAACCTTTAACATATCCCTCGTTTGTTGCAACATCCCTTAAAAAGAGGGTTTTTCTTACTTTAGAGAGAAACAAAGAATCAAATGCTCTGCCACAATAGGTCGTGTGAACCAAAATCCTATTGAAATTCCTGGGGAGTTATACATTTGTGTATTGATAAGACCATTCACTATTTCTTGAAGCTCAATCTCGCCCCCGGCACCGACAGAACCAGAAGCGCCCCTTGTTTCAAAGAGAGGATGATAGGTTATTCATATTTGATTTGATGGTCAGAAGTTTTCCGAAAAAACCTACTAGTGGGCGAATATGAAGCGCATGGATATAAGTTATGCCTTGGAATGAAAGACAATTCTGAATCAGCTTTGTCTAAATGTGACAATTTGTCCTCGAAAAAAGAAATATTGAATGAATTGATTGATAAGACTCATGTTTCCAACTAAGATTGAGATGGTTCCGCCAACTAGGATTATAGGTATCTGAATAAGGTGTGTATGACTTATTGTACATCCCCAAAGTGTTGCAGTGTTCCTCATATATGCCCCCCATCTCACCATATACTGGACACTCTTTGGCTAGATAGTCAATTCTCTTACATACAAAGCATACCCCTTTGAGGTTCTAAATGGGCTACTGCATGCATAGTCTGGCTATCATTAGCTTTTAAGGCTCATAACTGCCTAGTTAATAACTCAACTTGTGCCTTAAGACTATCATCTTCTCTAAAGTGGTGTATGCCTCTGCTAGAAGAAGTGGGGTGTGTCCTATCAGTGCTATCAATGGCATTAGGTCCAGTCCAAGTGTGAGATTTCTTAGCTAAGTCATTTAAGTACTCTAACGCCTCATGAGGTCCTTTCGGATGAACTCACCATTGTATATTGTCTCCACGAATTGGCGCTCTCTAGGGGTTAAACCGTCATAAAAATAACTCACTAAGCGCCAACTCTCATACCCATGGTGAGGGAAACTAGCTAACATCTCATTATACCTCTCCCACATTTGATAAAGGGTCTCAATGTCCTTTTGGGAGAAGATTGAGATTTTTCTTTTCAAGGCATTAGTTTTAAGGTGTGGGAAGTATTTGTTGAAAAATACATGTGTCATCTCGCCCAATGATCCTATTGACCTAGGTCTTAAAGAGTACAATCAGCTCTCAGCTCTCTCCTTAAGGGAAAATGGGAAGAACTTAAGTCTAATTGTGTCGGTAGTTCCAAACCGGTCATGGAAGGGTGCTACGACCTCTTCAAACTCCCTAATGTGCACATAAGGATTCTCGTTCTCCAAACTATGGAAGGTTGGGAGATATTGTATCATCCAATGTTTAAAATCTATGTGTGGTGCATTAAGAGGAAACATGATCCACGATGGTGTACCTGTGCGGGTGGGATGAAGGTACTCTTCAAGAGTCCTCATATGTGGTCTCTCGTACTCACTCATGTTGTGTGTGCTAGATCTAGGTGGTGTGGCAAAAATATTTTCAAATATATTTTCTGAATCAGATTCTTCCTCTTCAATTCTAACAATCCTACCAAATCGATCCCTAAGTCTAGGCATGCACTTAAACACGAGTAAAACAAAGACAGAAATAAAGGAATAAACTAATAAATAAATAAATAATTCAAAATTAAAATTAAAACTGAAATAAAGTTAATGAAATTAATAATTAATAAAAAAATAAACTAATAATCAAAACTAAATTGAAACTGAAACAGAAATAAAATAAAATCAATAAGTAAATAATAATAATAATAATAATAATAATAATAATAATAATAAAATGGAACGAAGTTACCGCTTTTGTTGTTGACCAAGCAAACTTGTTCCTGCTGTTTGTAAACCGTCTCCCCGGCAACGGCGCCAAATTTTGATAACGCCCAAAAAGTAATTGTGGCTATCGCAGTATAGTTGGGGTTTCGATTCCTCAGAGATGGTTACAATGACTAATTTACTTAAACAAAAATGTTTAGCAGTAACTTAATGAAAAGATAGATTGAATTGATAATTTAAAGTAGAGATTAATAGAAAAATGTAAAAGATATCAATAGAGAGAGGCAGCAAAGTATCGGGAATCCCTCTTGTATCAAATTCCTATATCCAGTTATTGATTCATGTTATTACTCAATTGAAGGTTTCTCATCCCAAACCAACAATCGGAAAATATTCAATTCTAAGCATATTAAATTCTAAGGTAATTGATGATTTTATTTTATGTATGTTAACAGCACAGAAAGTCATTGTTACAACTTATCTAACGTCGACAATATACCCTCAGGCAATACTGCAGCAGAAGATCAAATCATAAAATAACTTTACCAGTCACAACTGGGTTCACAAATCACACATAGAAGAAGCATGACTGGATCTATATACAAGTTTGATAAAAACAGTTTCTGGATTCATATAATCAAAAGATAATAAAGAATAACAAACATCAATTGTATTAACATTTAAAAGTACTTAGGAATCAACAACATGAAAATAAGAAATCAAATACAAGAGTTCATCCTTAGATTTGCCTAGGAGATTAGTTCTTCATAGAAGAAAGAGATATAGCCTGAAGAGATTGCAGCAGCATCCTGTCTGGTATGAAGTTTATTCGTTCTTCAATCTCAAATTTGTGTTTGTGGCTCTTTTTTGTGTGTTTCTTCACTATTTCTCTCCTCTTTTCTCTCCCCCTAGGGTTTTGGACGAGCTTGGGTTTATATAGAGAAGTCTCAGAGGTCTTATTTGCGTAAAAATGAACTAAGTAAAAACCCTGGAAAACACTTCCGTGTTGCGACACGTGGCCTTTGCGTGTCGCGATGCGTGGCAGAATTCTGGACTTTGCGTTTTCTTCGATTAAGCTCTTCCCATGTGCTTCCGATACGTCCGTAAGGTCCCGAAACATGTGTAATTGCTTCAATCTTCATGTTTCATTGCTCTCTAATAATAAAACATAAAATAAACTATAATTAAGATTAAATACATGATAATCAAGTCGAATTAGCGATGTTCAAAGTATACTTTCATGCACTTATCAGTATACTTCAAGTCTTCTGGCAAGGTCTTCAATTCTAAATTGGGTGTGTCCTCATGTTTTTCTTCTCTCAGTGTTCCTAGTTCCTCAAGATTTTGCTTCTCTCCATCATCTTCCAGTACCTGTGTAGAATCAAGTAAAAAATCATTAGAAATATCTGAATCTAATTATGTACTTGATTCAAGAAAATTAGCTGTACAAATTTCTGAAGGATCAGATAAACTCCCTTGAATATATTCATCCATAATTGGTTCAATTAGTTATATGCTCTTGTCTTCATTGTCCTCATCGTATGGCTATTTGCACATGTTAAAAACATTAAGCTTCAACGCCATATTGCCAAAGGATAAATTTATGATTCCATTCTTGCAATTAATTAAAGCATTAGCTGTAGCTAAAAATGGACGATCAAGTATTACAGGAATTGGCTTATAATTGTCTGTTATAAGTTATGTTTCTAAGATAATAAAATCCACATGATATATGAATTTATCGACTCGTAATAACACATCTTCAAAAATTCCATTCGGTACCTTCACTGATCTATCGGCAAGTAAAAGAATAGTTGAGGGAGATTTTAACTCACCAATATTAAGTTGTTGGTAAACCAAAAATGGTAGCAAATTAACACTGGCTCCAAGATCAAGCAAAACATGTTCAATTTTTTGATTTCCAATAATACAAGAACTAGTTGGACAACCAGGGTCCTTGTATTTTAATGCATTATTGTTTGAGAGAATGATACTTACCTGTTCAGCTATAAAAACTTTCTTTCTTACCTGATGTTTCCTTTTAACGGTGCACAAGTCTTTCAGGAATTTGGCATAAGATGGTATCTGTTCGATGGTCTAGCAAAGAAATATTGACATTTACATGTTTGAATATTTCATATATCTATGGGGAATGATTCAATTTCTTTATTTTTAATGCCTGAAGAAATGGAGATGCATGAGAAAAATTGTTATCATCAACGATGGGTAATGGTTCATCAACCATTTCCTTACCCTCTGAATCTGATTTATTTTCAACTTCGCGAGGTTCAAGAATAGGTCTATGGATGACCTTACCACTGCGAAGAGTAATAACATATTTGACTTCGTCTATGTGTTGATTACCGGAACTACCCTTGAGTAATAACATATTTGAGGGTTTTGATGACTCTTGGGGTTTGGCTGTGGTTGTGCAGTAAACTTTCCTTTCTCATTAATGGTCAAAGAAAATGTGATTTTGGAAAAAGAGTCTTTCAGATCCATCAATGTTTGCACATTTTGGTTATCGATGGCTTCATGTTTCTCAATGAATGCGTGCAAGGTATCCTCAAGGGTTTTCCTAGGCGATGGGACATATGGTGCATAATTCTGGGAATTTTGGAAATTTTGGTGTACCTGGGGAGGTTGTTGCGATGGTTGTGCTTGGTTATCATTCCTCCAATTGAAGTTTGGATGGTTTCTCCAACCAGAATTGTAGATTTAGGAGTATGAGTTTGGATTTGGTCTCTTGAAGATGTTTATAGAACTGACTTGGTCATGGAGACATTCTTGCAGGGCTGGCAAGGTTGGGCAAACTTATGTGACATGTTCATTTGAATTACAGATTTGACATGTGACTTCTTGAATTGATTTGACATGATCACTCTTCTTCATTTTTAATGCCTCAACTTTTTTAGCCAGAGATGCATATTTAGAAGAAATGTCATGGTCTTCCTTAAGGTTAAGCATACCTCTACCAGATGACTGTGGTTTTACAGACGACTCATAAGTGTCAATTGTATCTCATTGTTGTGCATTCTCTGCTATGTGTTATAAGTAATCTAGTGCATCTTCGGGATTTTTGTCTCTAAACTCACCATTACATATCATTGTCACTACTTGTCTACATTGGGTGTTAAACCCTCATAGAAGTAGGAAACCAACCTACATGTTTCAAACTCATGATGTAGACAAACATTCAACATTTCTTTAAATCTCTCCCAACATTGGTAAAGTGTTTCCCCCGACTCTTGTGTGAAAGTTGTGATTCTTCTCTTAAAGAAGTTTGTCATGTGATGGGGGAAAATTTTTTTTAGAAATTGTTCCTGCAAATCATTTCATGTTCTGATGGATCCTGACCTAAGGTTCTGCAGCCAAATTTTAGCTTTATCCTTTAAAAAAAAGGGAAAAAACTTGAGTCGAATTATATTCATGCTGTAATTTTGGTATGTGCAAATGTTACATACCTCTTCAAATTCCTTTAAGTGCTGATAAGGATTTTATGATTCTAGACCGTGGAATGTGAGTGAAAATTAGATGATATCTGGCTTAAAATTGAAACGTGATGTATATGGGGGAAAACAATGCAAGATGGTGATCATGTCCCAATGAGATTCATGAATTGTCTGAGTGTCATAGGATGATTAAGATCGTCATGCTGAAACTCGTTTTCTTCCTGATCAACTGGATTTTCAACTCGGGCTAGTGGATTTTCATTTTGGTTCTCGGTCATTTTAACTGACGATGAAGGTGATGAAGACTCTCTATTTAATCTACCATTAGATGATCGAGACCAATGTTTCATGCAACCTAAATGCAGACTATATGCTAAAATTTAAAAATGCAATACTTATAATAAAAAAAATAATAATAATAAGTGGGACAAAAAATAAAAATAAAATGAAAAAATAAAACAAAAACAAGGAAAGAAAATACAAATGTAGTGATTAGATCTAATGAGATACAGAAAATACAAACAAAAGAGATACAAAATAAAAATTAAAATAAAAAATAAAAAGAAAAGAAAGAAAATATACAAGGATGTTAAATTATTATTCTATCTACTAAATTATATTCCCCGGCAATGGCGCCAAAAACTTGACACGCTCAAAAAGTGGTTCTTTACTCCCAAGTATAAGAGTGTCGAAGTAATAAAATAACCCGGTAAGACCGAGATCGATCCACATGGAATAAATTTAATAAGATAAAATAATAATTTGAGTGAAGAGAAAAAGATTGAATTGTTTGGGTGATTGTAAATTTTAAATTAAACTGCAATAATAAAATAAAATATTGGGAGCTAAGGGATCCACTTTTAATAAATTATATATTGTCACTATTACCCAATTAATTTATTTCATAAATTAATTATGCCAAAACAAATAAAATCAGCCATAAAATCAGTAACAACTTTGTATATAACAAGTCAAGTGAGATACTCAATTATGCCAAATAAATAAAATCAGCCATATAGGCGATAACAAAATTTGTCAATAATTAATCCAAATTTAAATTAAGTATTAATCATTAGATTATAATTTATATATTATAACATAAGTGAGATTAATATATATTTTCATATTGAAAGTTTCACCCTTTACCCCAGCAAAAAGAAATTATCTATTCATAATTTGAATAAAAACACACATAATTTTATTACTAAAAGAAAAAGAAATTACAAGAAAGCTTTAAAAAAAATACACAAGAGCTAAAAATCCATAAATTTTCATAAAATACTATGGAATCCAGACTGTCTCAATTGAGGTGTTGAACGCCTCTATTTATAGAGGTGCTCGGAACCTCTTCCAAATTCCAATTGCTAACCGCTTATAATTTGCAAGCTGTTAATAATTATATATAATACACTTTGGATTTTTATCAATTTCGGCCTTGAAAACTTCAGAATTAGAAAATCTTGTCAACAATACAGTTGTAGATCTTTGAGTCTTCTTTCATCTGAAACTGGAATCACTTCAATCCGATATCGGAGTAAAACGTTATGGCCAAAATACGAAAATTACACAGGGTTGGAATTTCTGAATTTGTACACGGTTAGAACGCCCTTTCAAGTTTTTGGCCTCTAAAATCCAGCTGTCATGTCCATTTTTTTATTTATGCATCCATAGTATTATTTCACCTACATAAAAAATAAAAATCACAATAAAAATATAAAACATAAATTTAATTATTATTTTACAAATATGTTAAATTAAATGGATTAATGAAACTACAAGTGTAAAATAATTAATTCTTCTTTTAATAAATGTACAATTTTTAGTATTCATCAAGAACCCTATCCAGATCGTTATATATGGGGGTCTAAAAAGAACAGTGTTTCAATTTGTGGTAATTCAAGCTCTCTCCATTTACCTGTTATATTTTCTTTATTTTTATTGTATTTTGAGCTCAATGGTCATCTACGTGGCTATGTCGTATATTTGTACATTTCTTAACTGTATATGATGTTGGCCAATTGACCACTTTTAATATAAGTAAAGCGCCAACATATGACTTGTTTTCTACAATTTTTTTTTTATAAAAAAAAAATGAAAATTCTTATAATATCTTTCAACTTTTAGAGGATTTTCTGTAATCTTTTGGCAAAGACAGACCCAAGGTTTCTATGACTCCTCGATAATTCTCTGGAGCCATCAATCCAGACATATCATTTATGAAGAATGTGTTGTGATTCACCGATCACTTTAGAGTGTATTTGAGGAAAAACCGAATTGTATTTATTACTACAAGAATAAATACTACAAGTTTACAACTAGAAACTTAACAAAAAACCTCACACACTCTCAAGCTCTCTACTTGGAGCTTACACACACTTTGGGATGTGTTTACAATGATCCTTGGCTCAATTTATAGCTGATCAAACCGCGTGAACATTGTCACGCGGTTTGCCAACACACACACACAGGCTGGTAACACTTCAGCCTCTCTCGCTTTCGGTGCAGCTGGCATCTTCAAGCTGTCTTCAGCCTTTCTTTGCATGGTTGTCTGACTCATGCAAATCATGAGCTGGAACCACAACAAATCTCCCCCTCGGTGAAGATTTCCCCAAAATCTGAGCCGATCATTAATCATCCAAATCCGGATCCTTCAAAGGATCCTCCCATGGCTGCATCTGTATGACTGCCTACGTACCCTGAGTTGGGATCAAGCCAATCGTAGTTCTCTATATCTGAAAACAATCATCATCTGACAGCTATCCCGGTTATGTCTCTGCACAACTCTAGCTTGTCCCGATCATCGTTCCTTTGTTGACATGTCGGCTGTGTCTCTGCACAACACACTTCACTGCATCTCTGTACAGTATTCTCCTGCTATGTCTCTGCATAGTACAATCCACTGTGTCTCTGCACAGTTTTGCTGCCATGTTTCTTCACCCATTTGTTCTTCAATGCCTTCTTGCCTTTGGGAAACTCTCTGGCTCCCCCACATCAGTAAGTATAATATATTCGGATACTGGATATCTGGTTGATGGAATCCTGCCTCGCTCAGATCTTCTTGTCTGAGGTCCACTGGTTTCAGAAGGTCTATCATTATCCATCTCTGTGAATGATCTTGTAGCTTCTAGTGGAGTGGGTTGCGGCTCCCCCTGCTCAACACTTCTATCTGCCTCATCTGGTTCTGCTTCTGGAATTTCCTCGTGCACCATATCTGTGGCCAATCGTGCTAGTGCTGGGTCTGGATTTCTGTTGGCACTGGAATTGGAAGACATTATGGGCATTTCAATGTCTTCAATTGTTTGGTCTTCAAGAAACTCTACTTCATGGCTTTTGATGACCATATTTTCCTTCGGATCCCATAGTCTGTATCCAAATTCTTCATCTCCATGGCCTAGGAATATACATGGAGTTGTCCTTGCATAGAGCTTCTCTCTGAGCTCATTGAATACATGTACAACGGCTAAACAACCGAATACTCTAGGGTGAGTGTATGAGGGATTCTTACCAGACCACACTTTCTCCGGAATATCCAAGTTCAACGATTCAGTTGGTGATCTGTTGATCAGGTAACAGGCAGCACGAACAGCTTCTCCCCAGAATGGCTTCGAACTCTCTGGAACTGTACTTGCCTCCATCGTCTGTGCGAAGGCACTTCAGCTTCTTCCTGTTTCATGCTCTACAATGGCGTGGAACAGCTTGAACTGATCTAGGACCTGATCCTTTGTCTTGAGGAAATACACCCAGATTTTCCGTGAAGCATCATCGATGAAAGTCAGAAAATACTTGTTACCGCCCAATGAATCAACCTCCAAGGGACCACAAACATCAGAGTGCACCAGACTGAGCAACTCTGATTTTCTCTCTGAAGAGAAATCAAACGAGACTCTGCGTTGCTTACCAATTGAGTAGTGGTTGCAAGGACCTTGTGCAGCATCCTTGGTAAGCTCCTTCTTGTTCAGGGTAGACAACCCTCTCCCACTCATGTGTTCGAGTCTCCGGTTCCACAGATTTTGAGAAGCCACTTTTTCAGCTACTTTGAGGCTGTCTGCACAAATCTTCACATGAGTCTTGTATAGTGCGCCGCAAGCATGTCCTCGGGCGACAACCATGACACATTTCATCATTCTCCATGTGCCATTTCTGAAGTGATTTTCATAGCCCTGTTTGTCAAGAGCTATCCCTGAGAGTACATTCAGCCGAAGTTCTGGAACATGCAGGACATCCTTCAAGATCAATGTACACCCGACATTTGTCCGCAACTGAATATAACCCATTCCTACTATCCCAGAGGAACTGATATTTCCCATCTTCACTGCTCCAAAGTCTCCCGCTTTGTATGTTGTGAAGAAATCTCTGTGAGGAGTGACGTGGTAGGATGCTGCAGTATCTACCACCCACTCAACATCTTGGGTTGCGTTGTGAAGGCATGTCTCTTCCTGTATGGAGCATATTGCTACATCTGCTTGGACAACGACCAGTGTCTCTCCTTCGTCATTCTTCGGCTGGTGATTGCCTTCTCTCTACTCTCGTTGCAGTTTTCGGCAATTCTTCTTTAGGTGGCCTACAATGCCACAATGGTAGCACTTATAGGTAGGCTTCCTTCCATCTGAGGATCTACCCCTGGTTGTGCTTCTACCTCTCTCTCTGTCTCTTCCTTGATGTCTTCCTCGAGTCTCTGTGATGAAGGCTTCTGTCTGTTCTGAGCCAACATCTTTTCTCCTGGACTCCTCATTCGACAGGGCATCTTTTACCATAGGCATGATAACTTTACCTCCTGGAGCGGAATTGCTGAGAGTAACCACCAATGTCTCACAGTTATCAGGAAGGGAACTGGGTAGTAATAGGGCTTGTACTTCATCTCCCAGCTGCATGTCTACTGCAGACAACTGGTTCACCAGGCTCTGGAACTCGTTGGTGTGTTCCGCAACGGAAGTTCCACTCCGTAGCTTCAGGTTCACCAAACGCCTCATTAACAGGGCTTTATTTCGAGCTGTCTTGGCCTGGAACATGTCTTCCAGCTTTATCCACATCTCGTAAGCATCTGAATCCTGTGCTACGTGGTGGAAGACACTGTGACCGATCCACTGCCTTATCTGACCCAAGGTTCTGTTGTTGAGTTTATTCCAGTCACACTCTTTAACAGACTCTGGTTTCACTCCCTTCAACTCGATGACATCAAACAGATCTTTACAATGTAAAAAATCTATCATCCTAGGTCTCCAAAGGGAGTAATTAGTGGCAGCCAGTTTAATCATTGCACCAGAATGAGAATCCTCCATCTCCATTTTAAGTTTTAAAGTTTAAAATGAGAATACAAAAAAATCGGGTCTGAATTTCACAAATCGTAGGTCACCGTTGCGTCCGGAACGGTCGAAAATGGTGGAATAGACACTTCTTTGGTCTAAATCCGACACAGGGGCTGATTTGTAAATTCCTAAAAGTTCTGGGGCAAAACTGTAAATTTCAAAACTTCAGGGGGGCAAAATGAAATTTACCAGGCTGCTGACGTGGCAGTGCTGACGTGGCAAGGTGGGACCGGTTTGCTGACGTGGCGGACACGTGGCGCTGACGTGGCGGCTGACGTGTCTGCTGACTGGGCGCTGACTGGGCGTGACATGGCGCTGACGTGGCGGCTGACTCGGATCGTCTTCAACCTCTGGCGCGCGTGAGACGCGTGGTGCGCGTGGTGGCGTGTGGGCAGTGCTCTGTGAAGAGCGTGCGGCGCGTGCGGCTTCTGTAAATGTCAGTTCGGTCGCCGGAAAATACCACCGTGCTCGTCTCGACGTGAACTAGCTGATGGTACCCTCAAAATGAATTTTTGACAACTTTTCCGGAACTCGAATTTTCCGAACCAAACTCCGTTCTTCGGTTTTTCGATCCCAATGAAAAACCAAAGCTCTGATACCACTTGTTGTGATTCACCGATCACTTTAGAGTGTATTTGAGGAAAAACCGAATTGTATTTATTACTACAAGAATAAATACTACAAGTTTACAACTAGAAACTTAACAAAAAACCTCACACACTCTCAAGCTCTCTACTTGGAGCTTACACACACTTTGGGATGTGTTTACAATGATCTTTGGCTCAATTTATAGCTGATCAAACCTGTAGACGCTGGTTTTCGCCGGGGGTCCACAATCAAGATTTTATATAGGGGCACTAGCGATCCTGCAAAACAAATGTAGAATGAGCGGGAGTACTGCCCACCGGTGTGGTGGGTGCCGGGGGCACTCCGACGCCCAAGTCAGTAAATGAACAAAGGTAGTTGTAGATGGAAGGTCAAGGTTAGATGCTACCTTGAACTCCGTTGAATGCCGTGAGGGCGGTAAGTGGCAGGAGTGGCGAGCTTGAGGATGTCCCAAAGCTATGGGTAGGAGAGCCAGACGTTCCATCCCTTTCCTCCTGGAGTCATATCTTTTTCTCCATGGTATAGTCATGTGTCTTTATTGATTGTCTTTTGATTATTTGCCCGTTAGAACATGGTAACAGTCAACTTAATGAAGTGCCATTACTGCTTGCAGGTTGGAACAGATGGCTTGTGGGTGGTATTAATGAGCCTGGGCGTTACGTGGCTCCTCCTTGGGCTTGGGCTTATGAATCTCTAGGCCACTATTCACTTTAATCATTGGGCTTCCTTCTGAGGTAGAAACTTGGGCCTGGAGTAAAAGGACAAAATTGCCCTTGGCCCAAATTTGGCCCGTACAGTTTGTCCCGTACTCTCTAAGTCAAAGAGTCATTGGCTTGGAGAGTACTTGATGCTTGTGTCGCTTGGGATGAGGTCATGGTATGTAGGCGTACTCGAGCGTTTGATGCTGCCTATTTAATTGAATCAAACGAATGTCAAGTTGTCAACTTGAGTCTACAAGAGCCATTGGGGAAGTACCCAGTTGTCCGAGCCAGATGATGGTCGGGATAATGAAATCGACTCTACTAGAGCTATTGGGGAAGTGCCCAATTGATTGAACCAGATGAAAGTCAGTACCTCAGTAATACGACGTGTGCCTTGATTCGAAATGAATCTATGGGGGTTGTCCCCAGTTGACTGGACTTGATGAGTCCAAGAGGATATAAGTCATATGACATGTGTTAATCCATGTCTACAACTTGACTCGACATGAGTCAATGGGGGGTTTTCCCGGTCGACTGATCTAGATGAAGATTCAGGATATAATTCACTTGACATGTGTAACCCATGTCTACAACTTGACTCGAGATGAGTCCATGGGGGATGTCCCCGGTCGACTGGACTTGATGAGTCCAGGACGATATAAGTCATACGACATGTGTAATTCATGTCTACAACTTGACTCGACATGAGTCAATAGGGGGTGTTCCCGGTCGACTGATCTAGATGAAGATTCAGGATATAATTCACTTGACATGTGTAACTCATGTCTACAACTTGACTCGAGATGAGTCCATGGGGGATGTCCCCGGTCGACTGGACTTGATGAGTCCAGGATGATATAAGTCATACGACATGTGTAATTCATGTCTACAACTTTGACTCGACATGTGTCTATGGGGGATGTCCCCGGTCGACTGGACTTGATGAGTCCAGGAAGATATAAGTCATACGACATGTGTAATCCATGTCTACAACTTTGACTCCACATGAGTCTATGGGGGATGTCCCCGGTCGACTGGAATTGATGGGTCCAGGAAGATATAAGTCATACGACATGTGTATTCTATGTCTACAACTTGACTCAATATGAGTCAATGGGGGATGTCCCCGGTCGACTGGACTTGATGAGTCCAGGAAGATATAAGTCATACGACATGTGTATTCCATGTCTACAACTTGACTCAATATGAGTCAATGGGGGATGTCCCCGGTCAACTGGACTTGATGACTCCAGGAAGATATAAGTCATACGACATGTGTATTCCATGTCTACAACTTGACTCAATATGAGTCAATGGGGGATGTCCCCAGTCGACTGGACTTGATGAGTCCAGGAAGATATAAGTCATACGACATGTGTAATCCATGTCTA
Source organism: Zanthoxylum bungeanum (assembly GCA_019454045.1). NCBI lineage: Eukaryota > Viridiplantae > Streptophyta > Magnoliopsida > Sapindales > Rutaceae > Zanthoxylum > Zanthoxylum bungeanum. The sequence goes on along the minus strand of SKCR01041365.1, from coordinate 246,484 downwards.
CAACTTGACTCAATATGAGTCAATGGGGGATGTCCCCTGAACCAGATAAAGGTTCATGATATTCCCTATACTACGAGTTAAGGGTTTAGAGGAGTCTTCAATGTCATTTAGACCAGATGAAGGTCTATGAAAGTCTTCACCCTACAAACCTGACGAAGGTCTAAGAGTCTTTCCTTTTCATACTATTAGACCTGTTGAAGGTCTAAGTGGATCATCACTCTTTCTCCTGATGTGGGTCTATGAGTCTACGGTAGAATGGACCCATCGAATGAATTTTGATAAAGGTCCAAGAGGGTCATTACTCCTCACTCTACTTGACCTGTTAAAAGTGAATGTGTGTTTTCCTTCCGTGTCGTTCCATGCTTAGTGTATAGTCCAGGCGACACATAACTCATGATGGTATCTTTTTTTTTTTTCTGAAAGAAATCGAGATGATGCTTCTGTTGTGTCTGTCGAGCAGTCCCTATTGACTCATGTCGAGTCAAATATTTTGAAGTGAATACAAATGTGGACCACGGAATCATGGAAGTGAGCAATTCTTTTCATTGGTTTCAAGGGGTTAGTGGTAAACCAGCAGCGACAAGGCAGATGAAGACCCTGATTCATTTGATGATTGGACGATTTTATAAGCTATAGCAATGCACGAGATCCTTTCAATAGCCAATCTGGGAATCATGTGACACGGACACCATCAGTTGAGCGACATTAGATTTAAGGTCATCGGTAACCAACGACGACTTGTAGAATGTTGATTTTGGTAGCCTTTTGGAACAACACATCTTTTCAAGAGCATCAAGCAATCAAAATGGTTATTCGGAAGTAAACATTATGAAATCAGAACCTTCAGTCCGTGGATCTTCATTCTTCTGTCTTCCATCAAAATAATCGATGTGGGACTCCTCAACAGGCTCATGCCTGATTTGTGGCGCGTGAGTTGCTGTTTTGTTCAGTAGAGTCTTCATTCAGCATGATTTTATTTTGAGTCACCCCAATCAAATGGCTTCCAAGTGAGTCCATAGCAGATGGCCCAAATGAAATTCCAAGCTAGAAATTAAGTGGTAGAGTGGAGTCTGCTACGTTCAGTACGACACACATATGCATAAGGCGTGGAGGCCATGGTATCACAAGAATCAGATTGGCGGTTGGGTTCAAGAATATGTAGGGCTTACATTTGCAACAGTTCATGGCGCAGGCCATGCAGTGCCACTCTTCAAACCAAGCGATTCACTGGCATCATTTCTCCTTGGTGAATCTCTGCCTTCAGTTCGAAAATAAACCATGCCATATATGTTTGGTGTCTCTGCCTTCATAGAAGATTTTCCCCCTAGAAGCATGCCTTGATAGATAAGAGAAGAGGCAGTGAGACGGGCATATCTCTTTTCAGGTTGAGAAGATGACCAATAGGTAAAAATGGGTTTGTGCCGCACGTGTTGAACGATTGCTCTACACAGGTGTGGGTTTACAGGGCTAGGGTTCATAAACCCTTTTCCTTCCTTCGCCCCTCTCCTCATCCGATAAAAGAAGGCAGTTGAAGCCCCCTTCTATCTATCTTCGATGGAACACAACAAATAGGAGAAAGCAGACACCAGTAGCCTCGAGGCTAGGCATTTTCTCTGTTTTTTTTTTTAATATAGCAATTGAAACTCTTTATGTTTTCTTGTGGAAGATTGATTGTAAGGGGATATGAAACTTGGCTTTTGACTCTCACCTGTAGAATCAGATGGAGCCTGCCAACTGCTCGAGAAAATGCCACAAAGGCTTTTTAATAAAAGTTTGAAAATATATCTAAGTAGGAGATCCATACAACCTCACACCAATCCTACACCCAGCTGTTTCGAGAAGCTTGTGTAAAACTGAATAAACCATACTAACAACAATAGGTAGTCTTCTAAGCAGAACAATCAAGTAGACTACGGGAATGATTTTCCATAGTCTTCTTTACTCGACATATGTAAAAGCTCATGCTGATATCTTTCATAGCCTGAGCTTTCATAATTCTCTCCACGTTAGCTATCTAGCTATACTCACCCGTGACCAAACAGCAAGGAGAGTCTACAATTCTGTCGAAGACAACTACTTTCTCCACTATGAAGAGTACTTCATAACCCATCTTATTCAGTCTCTTAAGGAACAGTGGGTTCTCTACAGCCTTCTTGTTCTCACCAGTAATGTAATAGATATCTCTTTGGCCCTCTTCCATCCTTGTAACTTTGTCCTTCGAGCTGTTCATCTCATCACCGCTCTTTGTCGAGTATAACTCGAGCAAGTCAGCCAGTTGCTTATGTTCTGGTTGTCTCCACGAATTTTGAATTTGATGGCTTATGCATGGCAGGATACTTCCTTCATGATCAGTGAGTGTAGACTGGTTACACCTCATGCGTGTACAAAATTCGGTCGCATGCTTCATTCTTATTCCCTTTCGTGAGTGAGATACCACTTGGCTCGTGCCACTATACCTTATAAAGGTACATGAGAGTCAGCAGCCGACCGGACCCGATGAAGGTTCAAGAGGGTCTCCTCTCCACCATACCATATAAAGGTACATGGGAGTCTACAGTCGACGGGACCAGATCCATGATTCAACGGTTGAATGAACCAGACTAAGGTCAACGAGAGTCTCCATTCTACAAGTCCTTTATAAAGATCCAAGGTACGGTTGACTGGTCCTGACCAAAGTCCAACTAGGTCCCCCTCTCCTCATTCTACAAGACTTGATATAAGTCTTAAAAGACTATGTCGAATGAACCTGGCGAAGGTCCCTGAAAGTTTCACTTTATAAGACCTTACGAAGTATAGAGAGACTATAGTCGACTGGACCTGATAAAGGTCCAAAAGTGTCTTCATTCCATTATATCTGATGAAGATATATCAGAGTCTGCATTCTACATAACCTGTTGGAGGTCGGTTGCATGGACCAGGTGGTGGTCGGTCGAATGGACCTGTTGGCGGTCCAAGAGACTACGGTCCCCACTACTAGAGCCAATGAAATGACTTCCTACACAGTCTGGAGTGATTACTATTGGATCAATGTCGTCTCAAGATAGTGACTAACCTGTCGTGCGAAGGAGATGACAGTTCATCCATGTTGGCAAAGACAAATATCTTTTCATGTCGTATGAAGAGGATGAGAATTCACTCATGTTGTCTGAAGAATGAGTGGTTAACTCTTTACGTCGTCCGGAAGAGATGGCGATCCTTCCACATATTCTGAAGTAAATGACATTCCATCGATTTCGTATGAAGAAGACGACAAGCCTTTGTCAATTCATCAATGTCTGAGAAGATGAATATTCCTCAATGTCGTCTGAGGAGGCCAACAATCATGTCATGCAGTCTGAAATAGATGAGGTTCCATTAATTTAATTGGGGAAGATGACCATCTTTCCATGTTGTCTAAATAGGATGACTATCTCTCTATATGTAGTCTCTCACTGTATATCGGTAGTTTGACCCCGAGTAGACTGGAGAAAATTGCTCATTTGAATTCCTGCATTTTCTCTTGCATGGGAAAGGTAACTTGTAGTGATAGATCGGCTGGAGAAATATAATGGCTTTTTTATTGAGTGCATGGTTGCTTCTTGTCGTACTGCAGGGTGCTCATGGGGTCCAATGTCTATTTGTTGCTTAAAGCCTTGGATAATGATGTTTGTAAGGATCGTAGACTGATGGGGTTTTGACTTGCCATGAATCGCTAAGCCCCACGGTGGGCGCCAAACTGTAGACGCTGGTTTTCGCCGGGGGTCCACAATCGAGATTTTTATAGGGGCACTAGCGATCCTGCAAAATAAATGTAGAATGAGCGGGAGTACTGCCCACCGGTGTGGTGGGTGCCGGGGGCACTCCGACGCCAAGTCAGTAAATGAACAAAGGTAGTTGTAGATGGAAGGTCAAGGTTAGATGCTACCTTGAACTCCGTTGAATGCCGTGAGGGCGGTAAGTGGCAGGAGTGGCGAGCTTGAGGATGTCCCAAAGCTATGGGTAGGAGAGCCAGACGTTCCATCCCTTTCCTCCTGGAGTCATATCTTTTTTCTCCATGGTATAGTCATGTGTCTTTATTGATTGTCTTTTGATTATTTGCCCGTTAGAACATGGTAACAGTCAACTTAATGAAGTGCCATTACTGCTTGCAGGTTGGAACGGATGGCTTGTGGGTGGTATTAATGAGCCTGGGCGTTACGTGGCTCCTCCTTGGGCTTGGGCTTATGAATCTCTAGGCCACTATTCACTTTAATCATTGGGCTTCCTTCTGAGGTAGAAACTTGGGCCTGGAGTAAAAGGACAAAATTGCCCTTGGCCCAAAGTTCTCCACTAAACCTTTCAAGTAAAAAAGGTAGCAGGCCAATGGCCACCATCTTGAATCATTCAAATATCCACAATACTAAACGCATCCCAACAAACATGCCACAAATCAAAAGTTTCCAAACCATAAATAAAAGACAGACTTGGAAAAAATTGGAAAAGCACAAGATCCCAGACACCAAGCACTATGGAGCGAAAAATGGATGAGATATTAAGGATTGGGCTAGAGCCATCGAACTTGATGGAACCACTGTTGAATGAGAAAACAGTGTGCGTAGCAATTTCCTGTGGTGAAGCGCTCTTCTGTGAAGCGATGTTTGTGGTAAAGGTGCTAGTGATGGATCTCTTCTTGATGAAACAACGCTCGCTATTGGAGAAACAACATAGGTCTTTACAAGTGGAGCCTTGGCTACAAGTGCTTAGGTTGTTGGGGAGTGCAGTGATGTTGCTATTGTTGGCGGAGCAAATGCCAGTAGTGAGTCTATTGCCGGTGATGATGGAGGAGACATGGTTGTCATGGCTGAGCAGGAAGAAGCGTTGATAATGGCTAAAAGAGCAAGCACGCTCGATAGTGGAGCAACTAACAGTAGAGCTCTTATTGCTGAAGCTAAGCGCATTGTGCCATAATGGATGGAGAAATCGTGCTCACTGGAAGAGTGCACGACATGACTGGCTACGTTGGTGGAGCACGCAATGGAAAGGCTGCCATTATGTAGAGATAGGCTGCATGGTGTCACGAGCCAACTTTTTCCTTAACGGAAAAAGGGCTCGTGCGGCACTTACCACGGTCACGTCCCGTGTAAGTCAGCCTATCTCCAGCCTCTACACCCAAATTCTCATTTTTGGGAGGTTTCAGACCCATAATATAATGATTTACGAAAGCTCACAAGCTAACTCAACGCATACTCTAGCGGGTGACCGGCGTAAACACACACGTATAACGCAAGCGCACGTATCGTTCAAGTAGTATAAAAATATCGATCCCACGAGGACTTAATTCCTACTATTGTTATTAGTTGTTGATACTATTTATTTACAAATATCTAATTGAGGGAGAAGTGAATGATTGCTTGAAATGATCTGCTTTGTAGATTTGCTAAATAAATAAATAAATAAAAAGACAAAAGAAAATACTAAGGAAAATAAAAGACTCAAAGATCTAGGGTTGCGAATCTTTCTAATATCTTTTAAAAGATGAAGTAGTTATATCATAGTTAGGTAAATTATTGAATTATTAATCTGGAATACTAAATTATGTAAAAGCCTCTTCCGATGGTCATTTACAAATACCTAGAATAATCAAATTGAACCATATGTCTATGTCAATTAAATTACCTAGATTCATTAAGATTAAATTCCAATTATTGATCACCCCCACCCGACAGGTATATGTCTATCCTGTAAGGAAATCTATTAAAGGTTTATCTATCCTTAAAGAAGATCGTGGGTTGTTGAGTATAAGGTCTTTAAACTTAAAATCCATATGTCTAGTTCATTTTAAGTTTTATCTAATCAATTTTATTAGTGATCAGTTAATAAAAAGGCATTAAGGTTATGACTCAACAAATAATTCTTTAATTACCCAAACTATAATCTAACTCTTTTTAAATCGGTGATATTAGATTTTATCACAACCCTAGATATTTAACTTAGTTACAACTCATAACTAAAGTTAATATAAACTTAAAAGACATAAAATGAAATTGCTGAAAAGTAATAAAAAGAAATGCTAAGGTAAAAGGAATTAAGTTCTACTATTCACTATTTAGATATCTCCCATAAAATAATATATAATATTGTGATATTTTAAACTAACCGTCCGGAATGGCGGTATCCTGATTAAGTCAAATTCAAATAGACCAGCCATAAGGCAGAACAGAAATATAAACTTAAACCAACCGACCTAGAATGGCGGTATCCTCATTAAGTCAGGTTTAATCAGTTTAAATTGAATAACCAACCGACCTAAAATGGCGGTATCTTTTTATTAATTCAGATTTTAAATAGTTTATATATTATTTTAAGGGAGATTAATCTAAAAAGCAATAGTAAAAGAATTACCTTATTACCTCAGCATGGAGAGGTTACCCCCTCATGGATGGATAGAATTACTACTACAAAGCGTAAATAAAACTGAATAAAAGAAGAAAATATGAAGAACTCTCAATTTATTTATAAGGATTTCAGAGGAAGAGGTACATTTGAAACTAAAAATTCGAAATCTATTTATAGGCAAAAAAATCTAATTTTTTATTATTTTTCTGATTTTTATTTTTTTATTATTTTTCTGATTTTTATTTTTTTATTATTTTTCTGATTTTTATTTTTTTATTATTTTTTTTGGATCGCTGAATTTTCGACACGTGCCATGGTGTGCTAAAAATGACGGCTCGTTGAATCTTTGACATGTGGCATGGTGGTGCAATTACCAAAATACCCTCGATGTCGGGACGCCCAAAATTACCAAAATACCCTTTTTGCCAAATTTCACAATTTTGCTCCAAATCACCTCCAGAATATCTTGAAACTTTATTTTGGTGTCGGAATGCCCAAAATTACCAAAATTTGTGTCGGGACGTCCAAAATTACCAAAATACCCTTTTTGCCAAATTTCACCAAATTTCACAGTTTTTGCTCCAAATCACCTCCAGAATGTCCTGAAACTTTATTTATCTACAAAACACATCAAAATATTCACAAAACTCAAGAAACTATACAAAATTAAGTTAAATGAGTGGGAAATAGTGATACATTTATCACTCATCACACCCCCAAACCTAACATTTTGCTAGTCCTCGAGCAAAATAAAATAACATAATAAAATTTAACTAAGCCATTTTCGTAGGGATCACGATTGCATTTAGCATATGCAACAAGCCTTTAAACCCCTAGGTGTCCCTAGTGGACGAGTTGTAGTCTCGTGAGGGTTTACAGCAATGATACCCACAAACATTTTATAAAAGTAAAAAGGTAGTGAAACTAATGCACACAAAAGCAAAAAGATAAGAGAAAAGAGAATAAAGAAGTTAGTGACTAAGTAGGTGAAACTTCTACTCCAAGTTTACTAGTTGTTTTGTTTCATTCTAAATTACTGAATAAGTAAATTCTCCGATTATTTTTATCATTCTTCATATACACAGCTAACAAAGTATTAAACAACTCATTTTTGCCCACAACAGTTATAAGTGCAGTTGATAAAAGAGTAATATTTTTGTCCTAAAGTTTAATCAGATTTCACACCTTTTGTAGTAATGGAATAAATTTTCTGATTTTTCTGATTTTTTCTTTGATTTTTTCTCTATTTTTTATTTATATACAATATCTTCCATTTATGTAGCGAGCTTTAGGTCGGTGACTCCCAAACCAGTTGGCTTTAGGGCATCAGGTGTTAAGACTTCAGATATATATATTTTTATTTTTATATCATCTTTTTGATCCATGTAGCGAGCTTTTGGCCAGTGACTCCCAAACCAGTTGGTTTTAGGGCACTAGGTATTAAAATACCTTTACAGACTTAATAACTCGAATCTCAGATGTGTTTTTTTTTTTTTTTTTTTTTATTCCATCACTTTTTTGAGATGCTTCTCCAATTAAACTATAGCACTGAATATTACAATCTTTTCAATTTTATCCTATGTCCGTATGTTACCATGTATGTTGATAATATCTGCCAACTAAGTATATGAAGATCCATTTTAGTCAGTTTTATGGAGATTTTACAAATTAAATAATTCAAAAGGAAATAAACAAAAATTAACTTGTTTTGAAAAAAATGGGTTTTGAAATACGTATCAGGAGTGAGAATTCCTTACACAGCTATTTCTTACCAATTTCATCTTTTTAGTCAACATAAAAACAAAACATAAATATAAAGAAATAACTTTTTATTGGTCATGGTGTGTGACTAACTGTCGAATGGACTTCCCATTGTAGATTCCCCAGAGGGAGGGTGGAGCGAGGCTCACTTAAGTACCCTACCCTCTTAGGCTCTTATCGCTTGGTGTCAGAAATAAACAACGAGTCATCCAAACTAGTCTATCACAACAAGCTACTGGTGAATGATTATCTAGGTGCCTCACAGCTTTTCCTTATAGAAAAATAGTGAGTGAAGGAAGACACCAAACCATCACCTAGCTTTAAATATGCCTTTGATAAAAATGCAAAATATTTTTGTAATTTTTGAAAATTTTTAATTTTTTTGTATTTTTCGAAAAATTTTGGACTAAAAATAAAAACACAAACTATAAACAAAATACTATTAACTATTCCTCACCCCCAAACCTAAATGAGACATTGTCCCCAATGTCTTTAAACAGTAGAAGAAGAGTTTAGAAGATAGTACCTGGTTAGCTGAATTACTACAAGCAAATTAAAGGTTAAGGTCCAGATTAATCCGACGCCTCTTACCACGATCATCATCGGACCATTTTATCTTTGAAATGACAGGGTCAACTTGTGGTTCATGGGCTAAGAGTTGGTCTATTAGATCCGGAGCAGTTCTGGCAGTAAAAAGTAGTTCTTTCATAGGTTTTGAGACGAACCCATTTCTCCGGGCATCATCAAGAAACACACAAAGAAAATCATAAAATCCATCAACGTTGAACAGCCCAATCGGTTTCTGGTGTATGTTCAAGTTTGCCCAAGATAACACTATAAAAATTTCCTCCAGTATGCCTAAGCTACCTGGCAAAGCAATAAAAGCATCAGCACGGTTAATCATTTCTACCAGTCGTTCAGACATACCTGGCACGATCAGTTCCTCTCCGTTTGATGGTTCAATCAGATTTGCCTCGGCCAAGGGTTTTGGGATGATTCCCAAAACATGATTGCCTCCTTCTTGTACGGCCTTTGAAACAATCCCCATTAATCCAAGATTGCCTCCGCCATATATTAAGTGCATATTCCTTGCAGCTAAGACTCGACCCAATTCTTGTGCTGCTTCTATGTATTGTGGTTTAGTACCAACACTACTACCGCAAAACACACAGATGTTTTCAACTCGTCTTCTTGAAGTGGCTTCCATTATTTATGTATTTCTTTCTTAACTCTGGATGCCTTCAAAAGTGCAATGACGGGCTGAATTTATAGTACCTGAAAAAGGGTGAGTAATAATAGCACTAGTATCTTCCAAAGGAAGCTTGTTAGCTAAATAAAACAAAAGAAATCGTGAAATGTCAAAAAGTCTGGATCTTGTCTACGAAAATAAAGATAATTACAACAGAAAAGCGAATCAAAGCAATAATTAAGGTAACATAAATGTGTATGCAATACGCCACTCGTTTGGTATATAAATCCATTAGGATGTGTCTCAAGATTTCATTCCTTACTCAGCTATCGCTAATGAATTGGTTCTCATCTTTATGATTGCCAAACACCATTCCTTCTGTCTTAAAATGCTCCATTTGTGCTTTTCCCTACAAAACAACACACAAAATTAAAAATTCTATAACATGTATACACAAAATATGAAAACAAAAATTACAACAAATTGCATGGGTTGCCTCCCTGCTAGCGCTAAATTTTTCGTCTTCAGCCAGACGTGACTGAAATATATCTGTCAAGGCGGTTTCAGCGTCGTTTTGGATGTCCGATTAAAGACATTCCCATGTGCGTTGCTTTTGAAGGGTCTCTTCCAACGGTAAGGTGGTAAAAAGAATTTTGTCTCATTCAGTGCTTGTGCCACCTTTTTAACTTTTGTTGCTCCAGTAATTCCTGAAAAGAAAGAAAGAAAATCAGGAGGTCTTGTATGGTGCTTGACTTGGAATGGGATTTCCATTCTGTCAAGCTTCTTGGTGATATCTCTAATTTGTACTCCCCGATACAGCGATGTTTCTCCTGAATGCTCTGAATTTTCAATTTGGTCAGACATTTGCTCCTCCATTTGCTCTGCTTTTTGCTCCATCTTTTCTTCACAGATGAGTTTTAGATTTCTGCATTGAGTTCTTCATCTGTCATTTGTGAAATGCATGCTCCTGAAATATCAATGTGAGAATGTAAAGAAATATCAGATTTTAGGTCTTCATCCTCTGATCTGAGTGAGCTGATTGGCTTAGGTAGATCGTCTTCAAACATTAGTGCAAAGCATTCTCCAAGATCTGCATTCTGAGGATGGAAAGTATCATCCTTCCTTGTTAGTGCAGTTGGTACAAGTAGCTCAGCTTCTTCATCTTCGTCAGAGTCAGAATAATAAAAATCAAATTGAGACTTTGTTGGTGCAAGCTCCTGAAATGATACCTCTGATTCTTGATACTGCTCAGCCTCGTCCTCTGTTATGATGTCATGATGAATCTCAGGATATTCAAAGGCTTCTTCAGTATTATTTGAATTTGCTCCGTGAGATATGTGATTCAGGTTCTCTGTTAATTGTCTAACTTGATCTGTCATCCTTTGTATAGACGCCGCTTGACTCTGAATTTTTACTTTAAATTGAGCTTCCCGTTCCTCGAACAAATTTTTGAGCATGTGAATCAACTGATCTTCCTCTGATGGATCTGGTTCTTGATGAAGATCGTAGATGAATGGTGGATAAGATGGAAAATGTGATGATTCTACGTACCTTGAATGATTCCAATAATTCTGCCACTCTGAAAGGTATATATATTGATCGCTCGGGTGGTTACCATCACATATTACACATCTCCCCATTTCATTCTGATGAGCAAATGTAGTGTTGCTTGGTTCTGGCTTCCAGTGATAGTTGTTGGGCTGGACAACAGGCCTCAGAAAACTAGACTGTTGCTCCCTGATTTGGGGTGTATCTTTTTCTAGTAAAGCTCGTAATGTTTCAAAATGTTCCATTTTTTCAATTACCTGAAAACAAAAGAAAGAAATAAAAAGTACAGATAATAATAAAGAAAATTAGATATAAGTAAATTAGATAGCTTCAAAATTAATAACTCAAGAAAAATAAGTCCCCGGCAACGGCGCCAAAAACTTGACCGGCGTAAACACACACGTATAACGCAAGCGCACGTATCGTTCAAGTAGTATAAAAATATCGATCCCACGAGGACTTAATTCCTACTATTGTTATTAGTTGTTGATACTATTTATTTACAAATATCTAATTGAGGGAGAAGTGAATGATTGCTTGAAATGATCTGCTTTGTAGATTTGCTAAATAAATAAATAAATAAAAAAACAAAAGAAAATACTAAGGAAAATAAAAGACTCAAAGATCTAGGGTTGCGAATCTTTCTAATATCTTTTAAAAGATGAAGTAGTTATATCATAGTTAGGTAAATTATTGAATTATTAATCTGGAATACTAAATTATGTAAAAGCCTCTTCCGATGGTCATTTACAAATACCTAGAATAATCAAATTGAACCATATGTCTATGTCAATTAAATTACCTAGATTCATTAAGATTAAATTCCAATTATTGATCACCCCCGCCCGACAGGTATATGTCTATCCTGTAAGGAAATCTATTAAAGGTTTATCTATCCTTAAAGAAGATCGTGGGTTGTTGAGTATAAGGTCTTTAAACTTAAAATCCCTATGTCTAGTTCATTTTAAGTTTTATCTAATCAATTTTATTAGTGATCAGTTAATAAAAAGGCATTAAGGTTATGACTCAACAAATAATTCTTTAATTACCCAAACTATAATCTAACCCTTTTAAATCGGTGATATTAGATTTTATCACAACCCTAGATATTTAACTTAGTTACAACTCATAACTAAAGTTAATATAAACTTAAAAGACATAAAATGAAATTGCTGAAAAGTAATGAAAAGAAATGCTAAGGTAAAAGGAATTAAGTTCTACTATTCACTATTTAGATATCTCCCATAAAATAATATATAATATTGTGATATTTTAAACTAACCGTCCGGAATGGCGGTATCCTGATTAAGTCAAATTCAAATAGACCAGCCATAAGGCAGAACAGAAATATAAACTTAAACCAACCGACCTAGAATGGCGGTATCCTCATTAAGTCAGGTTTAATCAGTTTAAATTGAATAACCAACCGACCTAAAATGGCGGTATCTTTTTATTAATTCAGATTTTAAATAGTTTATATATTATTTTAAGGGAGATTAATCTAAAAAGCAATAGTAAAAAAATTACCTTATTACCTCAGCATGGAGAGGTTACCCCCTCATGGATGGATAGAATTACTACTATAAAGCGTAAATAAAACTGAATAAAAGAAGAAAATATGAAGAACTCTCAATTTATTTATAAGGATTTCAGAGGAAGAGGTACATTTGAAACTAAAAATTCGAAATCTATTTATAGGCAAAAAAATCTAATTTTTTATTATTATTTTTCTGATTTTTATTTTTTTATTATTTTTCTGATTTTTATTTTTTTATTATTATTTTTTTTGGATCGCTGAATTTTCGACACGTGCCATGGTGTGCTAAAAATGACGGCTCGTTGAATCTTTGACATGTGGCATGGTGGTGCAATTACCAAAATACCATCGGTGTCGGGACGCCCAAAATTACCAAAATACCATTTTTGCCAAATTTCACAATTTTGCTCCAAATCACCTCCAGAATATCTTGAAACTTTATTTTGGTGTCGGGATGCCCAAAATTACCAAAATTTGTGTCGGGACGTCCAAAATTACCAAAATTTGTGTCGGGACGTCCAAAATTACCAAAATACCCTTTTTGCCAAATTTCACCAAATTTCACAGTTTTGCTCCAAATCACCTCCAGAATGTCCTGAAACTTTATTTATCTACAAAATAACACAAAACACATCAAAATATTCACAAAACTCAAGAAACTATACAAAATATTAAGTTAAATGAGTGGGAAATAGTGATACATTTATCACTCATCAGCGGGCCCGTTCAACACCGGGACCTGGTACTCAAATAGCACAATCGGATATAAAATATGGCATTTTCCCGCCAACTCGATCTCGACAATACATCATTGTCCCAACGTTGTCTAAGGGCGAGAGGGTTCACGGCTAAAGCCCCAAGACCACCGAAGCCCCATTGGCCCTTCCCAAGGTTCACCTAGGCTTCCCCCCCTAAGGAGGTTTTAAAGACATTGCACATGTCTCACCAGTATACGCACCTAGCGCTTGAGTTGTCACACCCCCTTCTAAAATCTATCTTAAGAGGAGTTATCAGGAACTCTTCCGGGTATTCAGTAAGCCACCATATAAGCGACTTTGGGTTAAAATCTCGTCCCTAAACGAGCTCGTCTTGATGGGTTTCCACAACACTCCCACTTTAGCGGAAAAGACCCAAAAGTGGGCATACTGCCAAAATCTCCCGAAAAATCTCGGAATCCAACTCTGGGGCTGAAGTTTTCCCAGTACAAGTGACCATAAGATTCACTTTGGAACTTGGTCCCACTCGATTCGACACCCCGGGTCGTTAGCTCCTTCACAATGCACCAAATTAGGCTAACGACTAGCGGCAAGCTAGCGTATCTCAAAATCTCCCGCCAAACTTCAGAACGGGACCCCACGGGTGAGAACTTCCCAGTACATCTACCCATAAGAGTTACTTAGGGCTTGGAGCAAGCTCAATCCGGCATTCCGAAATATAGGCTCCTTCACAACGCTGCACAACTAGGCCAGCTCCTAGCGGCAAGTGAGCACGCTTCTAAATCTCCAGGCAAACTTCCGAATAAGGCTTCACGGATGGAAACTCACCAGTACAAGGGTACATGAAGGGTACATATAACCCTTAACGACCTTAAACCGATGTCCCGAAACATGAGCTCCTTTGTAAAGTGACTGCACGTCCTAGTCTGATCCTAGGACCGTGACACATGGCATGAAGATGCCAAGAACCTTCCCATCATGTTCCAACAAGGTCCAGCTAGCATCAAGAAACATGAAGAAAATGCCATCAAACATTGAGGTGGTAATTGCCTAGAATAAGGGGAGTTGATTTTAGAAGAAAGAAGCCAACCTACTTTAGGTGGGTTCCTGTAACTTTGTTGACATTTTGGGCAGAATTTGTACTATAAATTCTGAGCTTGTTGTAAGCTCAAGTGAACCCAAATGAGTTGTAAGCTCCAGATAGAGAGCTTAGAGAGTGTTAGTGAGGTTTTTTCATTTTTTGTAAAGTTTAAACACTTTATATCTATTCTTGTAGTAATAGAAATTCAATTCGATTTTTCCTCAAACACACTCTAAAGTGATCAGAGAATCACAACAAGTGGTATCAGAGCTTCGGTTGTTCTTTGAGGTCGTAAAACCGAAAAACAGAGCTTCCGATCGGAAAACCGGTTCCGACGAAAGTTATCAAAAATCAATTTTGAGGGTACCATCAGCTAGTTCACGGAGAGACGAGCACGGTGGTATTTTTCGGCGACCGAACCGATGTCCAGAGGCTACACACGCGCCGCACGCGCCGACCAGTGCACTGTCCACGCGCCCACACGCGCCACACGCGCCGCACGCGCTAACCAAGGTTGAAGATGACACACGTGGCGCCACGTCAGCAGTCCAGTCAGCGCCACGTCAGCGCACAGTCAGCGCCTCGTCAGCGTACAATCAGCCGCCACGTGTCTGCCACGTCAGCAAAACCGGTCTCACTTTCCACGTCAGCACTGCCACGTCTGCGCCACGTCAGTAGCCTGGTAAATTTCATTTAGCCCCTTGAAGTTTTGAAATTTACAGTTTTGCCCCAGAACTTTTAGGAATTTACAAATCAGTCACTGTGTCCTATTTAGACCAACGAAGTGTCTATTCCACCATTTTCGACCGTTCCGGACGCAACAGTGACCTCCGATTTGTGAAATTCATCCCCGATTTTATTGTATTTTCTTTTGAAACTTGAAAACTTAAAATGGAAATGGAATATTCTCATTCTGGTGCAATGATTAAACTGGCTGCAACTAATTACTCCCTCTGGAGACCTCGGATGATAGATTTCTTGCATTGCAAAGATTTGTTTGATGTCATCGAGTTGAAGGGAGTGAAACCAGAGTCTGTTAAGGAGTATGACTGGAATAAACTCAACAACAGAACTTTGGGTCAGATTAGGCAGTGGATCGGTCACAGTGTCTTCCAACACGTAGCACAGGATTTAGATGCTTACGGGATGTGGATAAAGATGGAAGACATGTTCCAGGCCAAGACAGCTCGGAATAAAGCCCTGTTAATGAGGCGTTTGGTGAACCTGAAGCTACGGAGTGGAACTTCCGTTGCAGAACGCACCAACGAGTTCCAGAGCCTAGTGAACCAGTTGTCTGCAGTAGACATGCAGCTGGGAGATGAAGTACAAGCCCTCTTACTACTCAGTTCCCTTCCTGATAGCTAGGAGTCATTGGTGGTTACTCTCAGCAATTCCGCTCCATGAGGTAAAGTTACCATGCCTATGGTAAAAGATGCCCTGTCGAATGAGGAGTCCAGGAGAAAAGATGTTGGCTCAGAACAGACAGAAGCCTTCGTCACATAGACTCAAGGAAGACATCAAGGAAGAGACGGATAGAGAGGCAGACGCACAACCAGGGGTAGATCCTCAGATGGAAGGAAGCCTACTTACAAGTGCTTCCATTGTGGCATAGAAGGCCACTTGAAGAAAAATTACCGGAAACTGCAACGGGAACAGAGACAAGGCAATAACCAGCCGAAGAATGACGAATGAGAGACACTGGTTGTTGTCCAAGCAGATGTAGCAATATGCTCCATGCAGGAAGAGACATGTCTTCACAACGCAACCCAAGATGTTGAGTGGGTGGTAGATACTGCAGCATTCTACCATGCCACTCCTCACAGAGATTTCTTCACAACCCACAAAGCAGGAGACTTTGGATCAGTGAAGATGGGAAATATCAGTTCCTCTGGGATAGTAGGAATGGGTGATATTCAGTTGCGGACAAATTTTGGGTGTACATTGACCTTGAAGGATGTCCTACATGTTCCAGAACTTCGGATGAATGTACTCTCGGGGATAGCTCTTAACAAACAGGGCTATGACAATCACTTCAGAAATGGCACATGGAGAATGACGAAAGGTGTCATGGTTGTCGCCTGAGGACATGCTTGCGGCGCACTATACAAGACTCATATGAAGATTTGTGCATACAGCCTCAATGTAGATAAAAAAGAGGCTTCTCAAAATCTGTGGAACCGGAGACTTTGACACATGAGTGGGAGAGGGTTGTCTACACTGAACAAGAAGAAGCTTACCAAGGATGTTACACGAGGTCCTTGCAACCACTATTTGATTGGTAAGCAACGCAGAGTCTCATTTGATTTCTCTTCAGAGAGAAGATCAGAGTTGCTCAGTCTGGTGCACTCTGATGTTTGTGGTCCCTTGGAGGTTGATTCATTGGGCGGTAACAAGTATTTTCTGACTTTCATCGATGATGCTTCTAGGAAAATTTGGGTGTATTTCCTCAAGACGAAAGATCAGGTCCTAGATCAGTTCAAGCTGTTCCACGCCATGGTAGAGCATGAAACATGGAAGAAGCTGAAGTGCCTTCGCAGAGACGATGGAGGCAAGTACAGTTCCAGAGAGTTCGAAGCCTACTGCATGAGACATGAGATTCGACATGATAGAACTGTTACACACACACCACAACATAATGGTGTCACTGCGAGAATTAACCGCACCATTATTGAGAAAGTCAGAGGAATGATCAGTATGGCTAAGCTGCCAAAGCCATTCTGGGGAGAAGCTGTTCGTGCTGCCTGTTACCTGATCAACAAATCACCATCTTTACCGTTGAACATGGAAATTCTGGAGAAAGTGTGGTCTGGTAAGAATCCCTCATACACTCACCCTAGAGTATTCGGTTGTTTAGCCGTTGTACATGTACCCAATGAGCTCAAGGAGAAGCTCGATGCAAGGAAAACTCCATGTATATTCCTAGGTCATGGAGATGAAAAATTTAGATACAGACTATGGGATCCGAAGGTGAAGATGGTCATCAGAAGCCATGAAGTACAGTTTCTTGAAGACCGAACAATTGAAGACATTGAAATGTCCATGATGTCTTCCAATTTCAGTGCCAACAGAAATCCAGACCCAGCACCAGCACAATTGGCCACAGATATGGTGCACGAGGAAATTCCAGAAGCAGAACCAGATGAGGCAAATGATGATGTTGAGCAGGGGGAGACACAGCCTGTTCCATCAGAGATTACAGAAGAGAGTGTTGAGCAGGGGAGCCGCAACTCACTCCACTAGAAGCTACAAGATCATTCACAGAGATGGATGATGATAGACCTCCTGAAACCAGTGGACCTCAGATAAGAAGATCTGAGCGAGGCAGAACTCCATCAACCAGATATCCGGGATCCGAATATATTCTGCTTACTGATGAGGGGGAGCCAAAGAGTTTTCCACAATGCATGAAGGCACTGAGGAATAAATGGGTGAAGAAACATGGCAGCATAATTGTGCAGAGACACAACAGAAGATTATTGTGCAGAGACACAATGGATTGTACTATGCAGAGACATAGAAGAATAATATTGTACAGAGATGCAGTGAAGTGAGCTGTGCAGAGACACAGCTGACATGTCAACAAATGAGCAATGATCGGGACAAGCTAGAGCTGTGCAGAGACATAGCTAGGATAGCTATCAGGTGAAGATTGTTTCAGATGCAGCTGGAGGGGGGAGAATTGTAGAGACAGGCTGCATGGCATGAAGATGCCAAGAACCTTCCCATCATGTTCCAACAAGGTCCAACTAGCATAAAGAAACATGAAGAAAATGCCATCAAACATTGAGGTGGTAATTTCATAGAATCAAGGGGAGTTGATTTTAGAATAAAGAAGCCAACCTATTTTAGGTGGATTCCTGTAACTTTGTTGACATTTTGGGCATAATTTGTACTATAAATTCTGAGCTTGTTGTAAGCTCAAGTGTACCTCAAATGAGTTGTAAGCTCCAGGTAAAGAGCTTAGAGAGTGTTTGTGAGGTTTTTTCATTTTTTGTAAAGTTTAAACACTTTGTATATATTCTTGTAGTAATAGAAATTCAATTCGGTTTTTCCTCAAACACACTCTAAAGTGATCAGAGAATCACAACACAATATTGGTTAAGGACGTCACATTGACGAATGAGCAAATGACATGACAGAAAGCATGAATTATCGAGGAGCGTGAGCAAGTGAGTGCGATGATGAAGAGTCGGGTTGGTGATGGTGGAGCGCTCGAGGTAGAGGATAATCTCTAAAATTTATTGTGATGCGTAGCTTGCTGCGTTGCTGAAGTACACCTGGTTGATGAGGGAACAACGTTTGGTGGAGCCGCGATTGAGAGAATTAAGGTTGTTATAGAGCGTGCATTGGAAGAGGCTATTTCAAGGTAAGTGACTGATGGAGGAGAAGCCATTATTATCACACCGAGGAAAAAGAAACGCAGAGCGTGACTGAAGAAGGTACGGGTTGCTGATAGAGGCACATCTGTTGATGGTAGAAATCAGCATATAAATCAAGCAGTGTGAGCCATGGGCAAGGGTGGAATTTTCCTTGGCTGGTATTTAGAAAGTGTTAAACACTTCTCGGCTCGGCAGAAGCCCAAACATAATCCTTCAGTTTAGACCGACCATAGCATGTGCTTCGACACAGTTTTCCATAAACCAACCGCATTAGATCGTCGGCTCGGTTCAGACCTACCCCACTCCCTTCCTAGTAAGTCGAGGGGGTCAGATAGTTCGAGACAGGGTGGAAATGGTTCGGTAGGCTCAGTAAATTATTGGACCGACCACTTAGCAACCGACAGAAGTCTCGAGATTATAATTTCCCTTTACACATGTCACTTCTCGGAAGCACCCACCAGGATGTCATCATTATTAAATGCATGTGGCAGTGAAGAGTTATATTGATGCGATGGGATGTCAGAGAGCAGGTTCACTTTCGACAGGAGCAGGCCTAGGGCAGGGAGCTTAATAAATGAAGCAGGTTCACGTGGAAGGCTCTGCAGAATTGGGAACAGTAACCGCCTCATCTTTACCGCCTCAAACTTAGTATATATATAAGAAGAAGTCTTTTTTTGTAAAAAATGAGAGAGGGGTACACACACACGGAGATACAAAAAATGAGAGAGATTGAGAGAGTTTTATAATTCCCTTTGTAAAACAGCTCGGTTCCCATTCAGATCGACCACAAACAGGTCGGCCCGAGCGTATTATAATAGTAAAACACCATCCATTTTGTGCCTGTGGACGTAGGCTGGACTCGATCCGACAAACCACGTTAACTTCTTGTGTAAATCTAGATGTTCTTCTCCCTCCGTCGAAGTTTGATTTTGGTTCCCTCATAACCAAACAAATTCACTGCTGAAGGAAGGTTGAATCCCGGAATAATATTCCACTATTATCCCTGAGACGAAAATCAGCCGTCAACAGTTGGCACCGTCTGTGGGGATCAAACGAGAAGCAGCTCACGTTGTAAGACGATGGTGGAAGGTGAAAGTGGTGGTTTTCACAAGCAGCTCAACAGCAGAATGGATGGAGGGGGAAAGGAATGGGAAGAAGCAAGCCGGAATGGGAGGAAGAAATGGTCTGTATGGACAAAAATATTTTCTTTTTGGATTATGGAATGAAATGTAAAAGTATTGGCCAACAGACACCCATCCGGGGTGAATTATAGAATGAAATGTAACGAGGGGGATGAGTTACGTCCGTTGGCAACAGCTGACCAGGCTCCTCAGTAGGAAGGAACTACGTTTCCCAAACTATCGATCGCCAGCTTCGCAAGTTACTTGTGCTGAAGGATTTATTAGGGAGCTAGTCAGCTAAAGGCGAGGGAGGACGTTCGTCGGTCCAGATCTCAATTGGTGTGGTAGTCTTCCCTGAATGAGAAGAAAGAAGGTAAAGAGTATTCGGGAAAACCACGCAAAGCGAAGACTGACGGCCTCGCCTGGAAGCCCAGGGTCGATCGGGAGGTACCAGGCACCAGGGAAATATATTGTTGAAGGAGCACCGACGGAGTGCCTGGTTCGGCAGACCCTGTGATCCAGCTGGAAACCTTGGGATCAAGTTAAGGTCGAAGGATCCCGACGGAGCGCATGATGCAAGAGCCAGCTTGAGTGTGAAGTTTACAACTCTGGCATATGCATCGGGAGTTTTTGGAGGTCGGATCAGAAGATGCGGTTGGACCGCGAAGTAGAAGAAAGAAGAAAACAAATGTAAAAGCCTCTCTTAAAATGTCCCGCAAAGAGTTGTAAGAAGGGCAGTATGTCATTTAAATATGAATAAAACTCTCTTTTTTTTAAGAAACTTGCATATCTCGCTTGTTTGTTAATTAAACCGTGAAAGTTGTTTTTCATTATTTTTTTTTGGCATGCTCGATACGAAGGTAATGATTGGAGGTCAGAAAATGCACCAAACCCGTGGCATGCCAAACATTGGTGTCATTATCAAACCCCCGGGTAAAGTGCGCCGACCTGGCTCTTTTCATTTTAAGTGGGAGTTACTTCAAGGGATGAAGTGCATGAGGGAGCATGTGAACCTTCGTGGCAGGATCAGACCCCCGAGGCCGGAGCGTAACTACCCCTTGACTTGCATCTATGTCTAGGCTCGGGTCTGGATTTGTTCCGCCAAGGCCTCTGTGTGCCATCGGCTCGGGGCTAGATTCGTTCCGCCGAGGCTTCATGGTGTCTAGGCTCGGGTCTGGATTTATTCCGCCGAGGCCTCTGTGTGCCATCGGCTCGGGGCTGGATTCGTTCCGCTGAGGCTTCATGGTGTCGGCTCGGGGCTGGATTCGTTCCGCCGAGGCCATTGAGAGATTAGGAATTATGTTTTGGAGACCTCGGGCAAGACGCTGCCTCGAGGCATCCGTGTTGTTATTTACACTTGTAAAATTTCTCGTTTAGGGTATGTGCTAAGTCACCCCCACCCTTTACCAATTTCATTCTAAAAAACTTTGTTTTTTTTTGCTGGTCTGGTAAGGGGACGCCCGCGCCAGAATCAGTAGAGTATCGAAGGTTGATTTATTTCCCTTACGTGTAAGTCTTGACAATTATTCGGCTCGGGGCTGGATTTCGTTCCGCCGAGATTGTGTTGTTATTCGGCTCGGGGCTGGATTTCGTTCCGCCGAGATTGTGCTGTTATTCGGATCGGGGCTGGATTTTGTTCCGCCGAGATCGTGCAATAATTCAGCTTTGGGTCGGATTTGTTCCATCAAAGACCTTAAGTATTTTTCTCGGCTCGGGTTTGGAGTGATTCCCATGGAGTCTGATTCTTCAACTGGGGATGTATTATTCCCCCAGATTTAAGTATTTTGCTCGGCTCGGGTTTGGGGTGATTCCCATCGAGTCTGATTCTTCAACTGGGGATGTATCATTCCCTCAGATCTAAGTACTTTGCTAAAGCTCGGGTTTTGGGTGATTCACATCGAGTCTGATTCTTCAACTGGGGATGTATCATTCCCCCAGATCTAAGTACTTTGCTAAAGCTCAGGTTTGGGGTGATTCCCACCGAGTCTGATTCTGTGGACTAAGGGATATAACATTCTCTTGTAATCAGATATTTCCTCTCAGCATGAAGTCCGATTACGCTCCATCAAATGAACCTGTCATCAGCTCAGAAGCAAAATGTCGTCTCATGGTTAGATTCAAGGGTGGTCGGACTTAAGAATCTCTCCTCACATCCAGATTTAGATGAGCAAGCAAGGGAGGGAAGAAAAGAAGTCACATGAAGTTACCAGGCGGGGCGACCAGAAGAAGAGCGAGGTTGCAGGCTCGGCAAAAGAGATCCTCTAGTTTCAGATACATATTCTTTGAAGAACAGAAGCAGGAAATTCAAGCAACAGACTTCTCAAGCAACTGAAAACATGGATGCGGCAGATGGATAATCTGGTGCCACCAGCAGGGCAACAACACACCATTTTATAATAGTTCTCGGCATCAACTCAAAAACTCGTTGATACCAAGAACTAGGGGATAGATTTTGATGGTAGAAATCAGCATATAAATCAAGCAGTGTGAGCCAGGGGCAATGGTGGAATTTTCCTTGGCTGGTATTTAGAAAGTGTTAAACACTTCTCGGCTCGGCAGAAGCCCAGACACAATCCTTCAATTTAGACCGGCCATAGCATGTGCTTCGACATGACTTTCCATAAACCAACCGCATTAGATCGTCGGCTCGGTTCAGACCTACCCCACTCCCTTCCTAGTAAGTCGAGGGGGTCGGATAGTTCGAGACAGGGCGGAAATGGTTCGGTAGGCTCATCAAATTATTGGACCGACCACTTAGCAACCGACAGAAGTCTCGAGATTATAATTTCCCTTTACACACGTCACTTCCCGGAAGCACCCACTAGGCTATCATCATTATTAAATGTATGTGGCAGTGAAGAGTTATATTGATGTGATGGGATGTCAGAGAGCAGGTTCACTTTCTACAGGAGTAGGCCTAGGGCAAGGAGCTTAATAAATGAAGCAGGTTCACGTGGAAGGCTTTGCAGAATTGGGAACAGTAACCGCCTCATCTTTGCCGCCTCAAACTCAGTATATATATAAGAAGAAGTATTTTTTTAAAAAAATGAGAGAGGGGGACATACACGGAGATACAAAAAAGGAGAGAGATTGAGAGAGTTTTATAATTCCCTTTGTAAAACAGTTCGGTTCCCATTCAGATCGACCACAAACAGGTCGGCCCGAGCGTATTATAATAGTAAAACACCATCCATTTTGTGCCCGTGGACGTAGGCTGGACTCGATCCGCCGAACCACGTTAACTTTTTGTGTAAATCTGCATGCTCTTTTCCCTCCGCCGAAGTTTGCTTTTGGTTCCCTCATAACCAAACAAATTCACTGCTAAATGAAAGTTGAATCCCGGAAACAATATTCCACTATTGTCCCTGAGACGAAAACCAACCGTCAACTGCACGGGCTGATACGTGGAGGAAGACGTCACGCACGATGGTGGTGATGAAACAAATGCCACAATTGAGATTGATGGAGCGGTGTGCGTGGCTAATGCCATAGTTGACAAAGAATGAGTCGTGGCAGCGTGCATGGCTGTGTGGGTAAATGGAGAAGTGAACAGGCTGCCGTAAATGGAGTGAAATTTGATAAATAAGAGTAGTATCATTGGCAAGTTACCATTCCCAATTAAGTTCATAAAAAACAACTTCGGGTTATGGAGATTTTAGCACGAGGCATCCGTGAAAAAACAAATTGAGCAGGAACCGGAGCTTCAGGTGTATAAAATTGAAAAGGCTTCCGGGTTCCTCTAATTTGATGACTCCAGTATTGAAAACTCAGCATGAGCAAGAATTGTCATTGCTTCTCCTACATGAGCCAAAACAACATTATTCTTCAACTTGGAATTTGAATGCACCAATAATCAGGCAGAATAAAAAGCACTCATAATTGGGCTGGAAGTCCTCAAGGAATTAGGAGAATGAAATATCGTGATCAAAGGAGATTCGCAACTGGTGTTGAATCAAGTAATATGAGAATACAAGTGGAACAACTTTTCATTAACTTCCTATTTCACAGCTGACATACAGCTCCTAGAATCTTTGAAAGAAATGATATTCCAACATGTTCCAATATAGGATAATTGGGAAGGGCCATTCAGAATCCTCAAAGTAGCGAGAAAAAATTTCTACTGGCTAAAAATTTTAGAAATGGAGCTTCACAAAAGGTACACCAATAGAATAATCTTCCATATTCCTCTCTGCCTAGTTTTAACTTTCTTTCTGGTAAGCCACCACCATGGCTCAAAATTAAAAAAGAAAAAGACACATGTTGTAAAGTTTGGCCTATTGGCCACTTTGTCATGAAGAATGAGCCAACGTACAACTTGCTTGTTACAAATGTGAATTACAAAAAGCGGTATAGTAATATCCTCATATGATTTGAGGAATGAATTCCTCCAACTTTGAGGTTATTTTTTCCACCTTAAAATGAGAAATATAGTCATCAAATTTGTGGAGGATTTCCTTCAAATCTTCCATGATTTCCTCCAATATTCTGGAAGGAATTCAAAACCACGATTCCTCCAATAATTTCACCATCACTCCAATTTTCTATATAATCCCTCCAACATTCTCAAACTCTCAAATATTAGCCGGAAACACATTCTCACATCACAAACATATTCAGAACCACCATTCCTTCAACATGTTACAGAATTCCTCCAACAAGAAAATTATTAAACTTTACAGTAAAAATTGGTGAAAACTTAGTGGAAAGAATGAAGAATAATATTAGATTGTTGTGGAGTGAGAATTTGTGGGTGCTGTAATTTCTATAGTTCCCAGTGCTGTCATGGATGAGTTTTGTTTTCTTGAAGTTATGGAGAAGAGAAGATGCCATGGAACTTTGGGTTGAATGAATTTATGCTTGGCAAAAATTTGTAGATGTTAGAGAAATTGGTAATTTTGATGGTCTTTCTCTCTTGAAGATGGTGGAAAAAGAAAAATGTACCTTTTCTGTATTAATATTTGGTGTAAATGAATTTGTGGTTAAGGGAAGACTTGTAGAAAATTAAGATAAAGAGATGAGGGTGAAGTTTGTGGTTGGTGGCTTTTGTTGGAAATGGTGATTTGACTTTTATGGGCTTATTTAATGGATGAGTTGGTATTTGAAAATTTGGGAGTTGGTGAAGAATGGGAATTTAAGGTTTTTTTAGATTTTAAATTCGAATGAAAATAGATAGAAATGAATAGCCATGATTTCCGGTTCCACAAGTGTGGAACCGGAACCGAACCGGTTAATTTCGGTTCGGTTTCGGTTCCACACTTAAGTGGAACCGGAACCGTAAACTGAACTGAACCGAACCGATCGGTTCCGGTTCAGTTACGATTCCCCTTCTGGTTTTTTTTTTTTAATTTTAATAATAAATTTTTAAAAATAGAAAAAAAAATTATAATCGTAATGTTTTTTCAAACCATCATATCTTTTTTATAAAATTCTTTTAACATAAAGTCATTTTTATAGCCAACTCTTGGCTAGTGCTTTCTTTATATAAGCGATGTGGGATATTTGTTATTTGGCTATTGTGTCCCACATCGCTTATATGAAGAAGTAAATAACCAAGAGTTGGTTATAAAAAAGATGTGGATATTCATGTTTTAGTATTGCAATTTTAAACCTCATTATTATTAATAAAAAAAATTGAGATTTAATAAAAAAAAACATACTTATGTGTAGAGATGGAAATAAACATAAAAAGTAAATTTTTTTTTTCGGTTCCAACCGGTTCGGTCAAGGTGAGAACCCTAACCGAACCGGTCAGGTTCTGGTTCGGTTCCGAAACCGATTGGAACCGCAACCGTCCGGTTCCAACCGGTTCGGTTCCGGTTCCGAACCGGAACCTTGGCCGGGTCTAGCCATGAAAGTATTAGTACTTTATACATGCTAATTGGCCCTCTGGGCCAAAAGCAAGCGGAGGCATTATTTACACCCAAATTATTCAAACCAAGCCCATTGCAAGCCCATCTCAATTCGACCCAAGCCTAGGAAATCAAGGATCAGTGCTAGCCCAAATTTTGGTGCCTCAAAATTAATCGTGTGTGGATTTCCTCCAATAAAAACAAGATGTGAGTAGTAGGATGGCAAGTGGAAGAATAACAATTGCGTGACATGAGGAGCAAGTGGAAGAATTGGTGCTTGCAGGATGTGATGATGGTTACAAGTCATGATATTTACAGGAAGGTGGAGGAGCAGTTCAGATGTAAGATTATAAATACAAGGACGACAATTCAGAGAGAAGCCACCAACATTCGATCCAAAAAATCTACATTGTAAAAAAACTACAAATAATTGTTTGTTTGGTGATAAAATGATTCATAAAGTGAGAGAAATAGAATAACAATGAGAGAAAATTGAGAGAGAACGTTACAAATTTTATAAAAAAAAAAAGATCATTACAATTTACAAATGAGAATGAGAGCTTTATATAGTAAAATCTTATATCTAAATTAGCCAATAGGAGCCTTGATCTAAAAGAGCCAATCTCTCGTTGACATGTGTCCATTCTTGTGAAGGGATATAACAAATTCTAACTAACTTTTCAAAACGTTCTAAAGACTCTTGCTGACGTGGCATTAACATTATCAAGACGCTGCTGGTTTGCGGACTCAGGATCAGAATCTAGCTTCAGCATCAGACGCTAACCAACGGCTCACTCTGACCATAAGCAGCAGACCTGACCATCTGATTCTCAGAACGTAAACAGCAGACTCTGACCATCTGACACTATAGACTCTAACAAACATGTTAATTTTTTTTCATTAGCTTTTCTCTGTAGTTAAATTACATTCCAACTCTTCCTTTGTAGTAGTAACAAACTATTTTGATTCTAGCAAAATTTAGATTCAGTTTTTCTATAGTTCAATCTCTTCAAGTTTTTCCTCTATAATTAGGATCATTTAATCATTTAAATTTAACAATTTACAACTTTTTTTCTATGTACTTGGAATTTCAATTTCAATAGAACATCCATTTCAATAACTTTTAATTCTCTGTCTCTTATTAGCATCCTCTTAAACTCTAATTGTCCATCCCTTTGAGACCTTAAAAAACCCATTAATTTTCACAATTATTTCGATTAGAAGTCAATAATCTATGTAACGCCAAATTTTTTTAAGAGCCAACACACACATTCTTTTTGAAAAATAAAAACCCAACAACACGCAGGTCGAAATCTAGTATACTTGAAAGATAAATTTTAATTGCCTTGAACTAATATTACAATTATGTTCCAACTCTATTGTTTAAACTCCACCACATATTATCTACACAAGGCCTCTACTAAATGCTCTCAAGTTACACTCGGCAGCAAAGGCCTGATCACTTGAACAAATCAGTTAACTGCTACGGCTTTAGGCTTAGCGAATAAACTTGAAAAGACTTGGAAAACCTTTAAACACACTACTGACTTTAAAAATTCTATCAATCTTACGTCTTTCTTTTGCCTTTTTTCGAAAAGAAAGATGCCTCGATAAATATCTATTCCACAATTGACTAAACAGTTGGATAACACAAACCTTTGGCTCCAAAAATTTTCCTGCACCACCCATTTCCGGCATTGCATTCCTAACATCAAAGGCTTGGAAGATTGCATTCTCGACCAAATGCCCATTCCACGCCTTTCAATATATACAGGATGTTTCCAATTTGATTCATAGCTCACTGTCAAAATTTCAACACTGCAGCGTTCATCTCTATGCCAATGGTTTATGTACAGTATGATGATCCGGCAGTATGGTTAAAGCATTTTGGCTATAGCTACAAATTTGTGAAGGGGAACTCAGTCTGAAAGCGTCTCCTCCAACTCAGGTTCTTCAGAGATGATTGCATCATAATCCAAATCTGTTCCATTATTTAGACCCTTGTCTTGAAGTCCTCTTTGATCTTCATCATCATCAAGATCAGACCACTCTGGATCATCCTCATCAGTCTGATCATCACTCACTACATCATCTTTTTCAGTAAAATTATCCCCATTTCCATATTTCCTAGGTGTTGAATCTATCTTCTTGGCCTCAGAATCTTCACATATGCAGGTGGCTGGATTCTCATGAAACTCACCCCTGCCTGGCCTTACCTCATTTGGCTCTCCCATGAAACCTCTCTGGTAACTACGAACTTTTGAGGCAAATATGTCCCATGTCATGCTGGTCTGATTCAAGAATAACCGATACAGTTTTTTAGCATTAGGACGAATGGTTAGCTTGTGTCCAAAATATTTCCTGCAAACAAAAGAAAGCAATTGTAAAGTTAGCCACCAGTTACAAGTATAAAAACCGCTCAACAGGGAAGAAAAACATGTTTACCTTCTTCCAGCTAATATTCTGGCCATATTACCGTTGTTATTGGTAACAAATACATCACTTTCATCACAAACGATAAAGTCCAGAGCAGCCATCCGAGAAGAGAACGAAGAAAATTTTTCCAACTCCTCTTTTGATGCAATAGTCTCTTTTGAATAGAAGTTTGGAAATAGTTCCTTTAAAGGTGCCAATGTCTCTTCCCCTCCATACACTTCACCAGAAGCCACATAGATATGAGTGCCGCTGCCATATCCTAGTGCTCTCAGCATTAGACCAACTTCTAGGGGAGTGAGTGGGCATTTTCCATGCCTTCTTTCCTTATCAGGATTGCTTATCTACAAAGCAGTCAAAAGCAAGCGTCTTTCATACTTGATATCCAAAACTTGGCTTGGATCAATCACAAACAGGTCCAAAATGAACTTTACATTGGAGTGAAAATTGAACACGTCAAATACAAGAAAAAAACTTAATTTGCCCTCTCCAATTTTCAAAAGAGCAATTTCTTAGCAGCATATTTTTTGGGTGTTTTCTAAGAAATATATGTAAAGGCCATAGTTGTTAAAGGCGCAAGACGCACTGAGGTGCCTAGGTCCTCATGGGGCCTAGGCACAAGGCGCAAGCCGCAAGCCGCAAGATAAGGCACACGCCTGAACGAAGTGAGGTGCATGGCACA
This sequence comes from Zanthoxylum bungeanum, assembly GCA_019454045.1. Lineage (NCBI taxonomy): Eukaryota > Viridiplantae > Streptophyta > Magnoliopsida > Sapindales > Rutaceae > Zanthoxylum > Zanthoxylum bungeanum. Next base: position 217,834 of record SKCR01041365.1, on the reverse strand, counting down.
CCTGGCATTTTGTAATTTAACTTTTATATTAATTTCTCAATTGGAATGATTCATATATATTGTATTTATTAAATTTATCCTATAAATTTCAACTCAATAAGTAAAATTAACAATCATATCAAATAGATTTTTATTATTTCACAAAAAAGATTCAAATGAGGCGCACCTCCAAAGCGCCTCGCCTAATAGGCTCGGTGAGGAGCGCCTAATAACTATGGTAAAGGCTACTTTGTGCCATATGTTGCAGAAAATTTTAAATGATATGTGTATTTCTCTTTGTATTCCATTCATTTTAGGCCATGAATGGATTAAAAAAAGAAATCAAATAAGTCAATAGATGATCACCCTAAATCATGGTTTATTTTTTATGGCCTTACATGTAAAGTTTTCCATCTCTTCCGTATCGCGCCCAGCTCCTTTCTCTCCTTATCACCTCCACCATAATAGCATCCAGAGAATGCAAGCATGTCAGGTTCAAACCTGTTACAGAGAAAAATAGTTGCATCAAGAAACTGTCCTATGAATGTAAGGTCCACTGCTTCTGTGCTTCAAGACAATTATAATTCAACACAAACAAGATTCTCAAAGTGTCAAAATGCCCATCATCAATGCATCACAACCAAAAGATGCTCCACTCTATCATCAATCAATTTCCAGCTTGAAAGGCCATTACTACTGCTTTATATGTGTGTAGTAAATTAGAGGGTTATATGTCGTATGCAACTTCTACAAGTATCGAATATAAGTATGCTAAAACTTAGTACCCATGGGAGTGTCAAACAGTAACAGAAATATAGAGGACCAAAGATCAATCATTCTACCTCAGATGCAAAGCAATAAAATGCTTCCTTTTCATCCTCATTCGACGGACCAGTTTTTCACCCATTTCACGAATAGAATCAGTAAAACTTAAAGCCTGGTAGTTAACCCTGCATCTCAGCTTCTGCAGATCTGTATCCAACTTGTTTGCAAGTCTGTAATCAAACTTGGACAGCTGAACGGCCTGCCACAGAGAACATCAAAAAGAGTTATTTTTAAATGGTAAATGACAAAAGGTGACAATGACCTTAATTTAAATATATGTTAATTCTATATAAGATCCTACAAGTACAAGCAAGCAATATCAGCTAATATTTAATATTAATAAAATATGTACATAAGGTTAAAAAAAAAAAGAACAATGTTAACTAAAGAAATGTGATTAATGACCAAGAATAACTATATTTCTTCCAGATAAGTAAACAATCAAGCATTGAAGTTGGAACAAAAAGTAGTGAGCAATAACAGGCAAAGATTCAGGGGAAACGAAATCTGGGATCCTCTGAAATAAAACAGAAAATTTAAAGTTTGTAATGTACAAAAGCAATCAGAAAAAGTTTTAGTTGATGGAAACTTACATGCCTTTTCGAAAGAACTGGCAATACTCGATTCTGATAACATCTTTCATTGCACTTCCTTGGGACACGCATGCGATATGGAGTCAAAGTTTTTCCTCCTTTCCTTGGGATCTGCTTTATGATTTTAACATCTTTTGACAAAAATGATATAAAGCGATCAACATCAAAAATCTCTGAAAAGTCACTGCAAAAGAAAATGTAATAAATTGGTCATTATGAAACCCAAAATACTAACAACCATACAATATTTTCAAACGTGGACAACCATAAGAAACTATAAATTCAAATTGCATTAAATATGGCATAGAAAATGAAAACATGCCTTAACTAACCTGGCATCCTTCCAAAAAGACTTTTGGTCCAGCTTTGGAATAACAAGAGTAGCATTCAGAATGCGGGCAGCAACAACAGCATCTATGATCTGCCAATGATGTGCTCAGTAAGCTTGGCACCAACAATGAACACTTTATAAAGTACAAGGTAATCAAGAGGCAACATGGCAATGACAAAATGCCTGGTTGTCACAAAACCAAATCAACCAATAGTTGTTGTATTAATTGCATTGCATTATACAGCCCCTTCATTAAGCTCGCTCATAAATTAATATAACAAAGTTTCATGTTGACTAATTGCGATTCACAACAAGTAATAATTATTGTCATCATGGACAAAAAAGACCACGCATTTTTGCGCAAAATACTTGCTTATAACTATTGTATACGACATAATCAGCTCAGAAAGTTACCCCAGTTCTTTGCTGATTCAAACCTCCACTTGTAACAATCGCCAAGTATCTATTCAAATGTGTTACATCTCCAGCTTCTGCAGCACCATCAATACAAGCACATATGAGAACAATAATAGTTAATTTATACTTTCTAGGCAAAGCAACTAATATAAATAGTTTAATTAGTGCAAAACCTAATTAAACTTAAATCAGATCATAAGCAATAATTAGCAATATTGAGATATGTACACACTTGCAAACTTGCTGCTGGGTTCACTGCATCCGTGATAAAATTTGGCATTTCTTGAGCTCCAAATGTCACGATCTAATCTGCCACCATCTCTCTGTTCCTCAAGAGCAAACGATCATATTTAAGTAAGATCCAATAATTTCAATTAATTTAAAAAATATAAACATTCATTATTAAGTTTAAATAATAATCCCTGACCGGCACACTGAATATCGATACTCCCATTGGACCATCGACGTTCTCAGTCTGAGTAGCAAATACATCAAATAGAGAATAAAAATAAGTGATGAATCGTATAAATATACGTAAAAATTAGTAAATACGTAGAAAATGAGTTATGAGAGAAAAATTACAGAGGCAAAGCGGCGAAGGTGACGGAGGTTATCAATATCTAACGGAGAAGGAGCGAGAAAAGAGAGAAGAGCGAAGAGAATGAGAAGAGCTGAGAAAACGGCGGAGATGATCGGAACTAGCAGGCGGAGGCGATGGTTGTGGTTGTGGCGCCGCCGCTGGAAAGCCATTATCGAAACAGCGGCGTTTGATTTAAATTAATTTATTTGCAAAAAAATAAAAATAAAAAACGGGCGAATAGCGAGCGCCTTTGTTTTGTTTGAGCGATGAATGGACTGTTTATACAGAGTCGCTCTGAGCTGGCTCTCAGAGTCTCCTTTTCCTTTTAGATCTTCCATTTTATTTTTTAAAATTTTGTTAATTAATCAACTAATTTTATATACATTTAAACATTAAGTGTTAATAGTAGATAATAATAGGTGAATTATATTATTAAATTAAATAATATTTTGGTTTTAAAAATATATATCATTAGATTGGTTTAAATCAATCACTTAAATTTAGAAGTATAGATTTAACTAAAAAAAATTAAATTAAATTATCCACCCATTAACTCTTTTTTTTTTTAATCGAAATATCCGGATCAACTTACACGTATTTCAATTAATTCCCAAAATCTGTATTTCGTGGACTCAGGATCCACACATGAACTTACTAATACATATTCACTTTTTTACAACTATTGACCCATAGGAAAGCCTCACTTGTGGCATAAGATTATATACATAGGACAGTCACCTGGGAGAAGAGAAGAAAGCCCACAACTCATATAACGGACAAAAATGATTGCTCCTCTTAATATTTGGTACAAAGAGTTATGAAAGGGCGAAGTACAACAATTTGTACAATTACTTGGTTACTTTATTTGGTAGGCAAAAAGGTTGAGTGCTTCAGACATAATTTTCTATTTTCGTGTCTTTCTGCTGGGTTAGATGAATTTGATGAACATTTTATTTAATGGTAGCGATCCTGGTTCGGCCTTTACGTTTCGGCCCATTCTCCGTAAAAAAAAAAAAAAAATTCACAAAAACTACCAGATCAGCAGAAATTGGACCCATACCGGTCTCACTCATGGGGCCATTAACAAAATTTAGACAGCTGTGGGATTTGCCGGTTCGGGCCAGAGTATAAATGTAGTGCCTTACAAGTTACACCATTCGGCCAACTTGAATGACACACTAGATTAAAATAATAGATACTCTGTTATTTATTTATATCACGACCCCTTCTTAGAGCGGGTTCAACCCTAAATAGTAGACCCGGCCGACGGTTCGGTTCCGGTTCGGAACCGAACCGAACCGGCCGGTTTCCGGTTCCACACTTAAGTGGAGCCGGAACTTTGAACCGAACCGGAACCGGCCGGTTTCCGGTTCCACACTTAAGAAAAATTTTCTTATTTTTCTTCCTAGTTCCTAACCTTTTTTTTTTTTAATTTTGAAAATTAATTAAAATAAATGAGATTAATTTTATAAATAAAAAAATTATTACATTGAAGAGCTTGAGCTTAAATTTTTAAAAATTTAAGTTGTCTGCGTATCCTCCAATGGTGAGAGGAATCAAAGCTCACGTAGTTCCATTACAATTTTAAGACATATCCCCTTTTTAAATTATAATTTTACAATTATCAATCATCATTATCAGTTGATCATTCGGCTCCGGTTCTGGTTCCGCTTGCACTTGTTGTTGCACTTGCAGAAGCATTATCGAACAAATCTTCAAAATCATCGGGGGCATCTTCTTGTTGTCTCGGATCAGCTCGAGTCCAATCATCCACACAAGTTGTTGCTTCTAGAGTGCTTGGATGTAATGAAGATCGCCTAGCTTCCAATATATTACCTCTCAAGCTGAAGGCTTGCTCAACCCGCAACGGTGGAAATAGGTGCTGCCAATATCTCTTTAGCAATAATTGATAAAACAATATATATATTTTGATGTCGGTTCCACCATTCAAGGATTTTAAAAATTTTACTGCATAAACTTTCATTAGAAAACTCAAAATTTGTAGATAAATAATTATCTAATTCAGGGTTATTAGTTGTCGTATCTCTAGGTTTTTTTATTTCGTTGCAATAACCAACGATCCACTGCGCTAAGTCTTGTTTGAATTACCGGTTCGCTACTACTAGATTCACCAATGTTCCTAAGTTATATCTTACAATATAATCATTAAATAAACAATTAAATCATTTCTTAATTTTGTAATTATGCTTGTAATATCAATTTCATCTAATATTCCTAAATAACCATAGTAAGCTTGTAAACCACCACTCAAACCTTCTAATTTAAATCTAGGATCAAAAACAGCAGCAATAAGATAAAGTAAATGAATTTCTCTAAAATAATGCAATCATTTTACCTTCATAGCAGTAATGGCTTCGAACAAAACAATATCATTAGGATCGTCGTTGTCAACATGCTCATCGAGAGTGCCAACAATATTCAAACTCTCAAGAAGAAATAAATATGCTGTAGGATAATAAACACCGCTAAAAACTAAAGTAGCATCATTAAAAACTCTTAAAATATCTAAAAAAAATTTCACAAATATCCCATTGACTAGGATAAAGTGTGATATTTTGAACATGTTGAGAGAGAAAACTACATAATGCATCTTTGTATTGAAATGCTTGACATAAAAGAAAATAAGTTGAATTCCAATGTGTTGGAACATCTCTTGAAAATTTAATCGGTTTAATACCATTTATTTTACAAAATTTGGTCCATTCTCTCCTAACTTGATAATATGACCAAATACAGTTAAATGCTGTTTTAATTGGATCAAGGAAATGTGATAATAATTTTAGTCTGTCTTGCACACATATGTTAAAGACATGACATGTACAACGAATATGAAAAAATCGACCCCCTAAATTTGGTTCACATAAGGATTTTAAATCACTGATGGATGCAGTATTTGCAGATGTATTATCAAATCCAATTGTTAAAATTTTATCTACTAAACCATATTCATCAAAAATTACCTCCATCATTCTATAAATATTATGTGCAGTATGTTGGTCATCAAAAACTCTAAATGCAATAAGTCGTTTTTGCATGGTAAATGATGCATCAATCCAATGACAAGTCACACCCATGTATGAGTGTGTTTGCCAATGGTCACTCCAAATATCGGAACATATAGAAATACGACATTTCATCTCTTTAAATATTTCATTTAAAATAATTTTACCATTTTTGTATAATTTAAAAATATGACGTTTTGTTGTGTTTCGAGTCATTCTACATGCAGCAAGATTTAAAGCATTATGCACGTAATTAGTAAAATGAAGTTTTTCACCAAAGCTTAAAGAAAGATGTGTCATACAAGTTAATTTCGCAAATTCTTCTCTATTTTTTGCATCAGAATATTTAAATAAATATACAGCACTCATACCTCTACTAGATGATGCGTACCTGGCCATTTGAGTTTGCGTCGTATCAATGTCAAATTCAACCGGATGATGTTTTTCCATGTACTTGATCATATTGCCGTATCCACCAGAAAATTTATAGGCAACCCCACAATAGTTGCAAATTGCTCTTTGTGAATTATCTTCTAGGCGTTCCAAATTAAAATGAATTTTGAAAATATCCGAGGACCGAGCCTTAACTTCTCTTCTCCGTGATTGTGCACTGACACTAGGGCCGCTCTCTTGGGTAGGCATATTTGACATTATGTTCTCAGATGAGCTTGCCATTTTTCGTTTGAGAAATTAGGAAGAAAAATAAGAAAATTTAATAATTGTTAAAATTTTAACAAATTAACAACTAATTGAATTGAGATTGAGAATAAGATTATAAGAGAATTGTATTGATGTGAGATTGAGAATAAGAGAATTATAGAAAATGAGAGAGTTGAGAATTTGGTGTGTTGAAATAATGAAAAATGAATCCTATTTATAGATTTTTAGAATTTTTTTGATACCAAAAATGCCCATAAATGTAACCGTTTTATTACCGTTATTAGGGATATATTAGTAATTTATATTTTAATTTATAAATTTTTTAATAATTTTTTTTTTTACTTATTGGGGCAGGGAGCCAACGGCTCCCTGCCCCCCCAACCGAACCGGTCGCCAACGGTTCCAGTTCCGAAACCGGAACCGTGGCCGGGTCTACTAAATAGAAGTCCGCGAACTTTTTTCAGCTCGAATATTTTACATGTCATGCAATGTAAAAGAAATATTTACAAGATAAATAGTACTTCTTAAAATAATAATAATCAATCCCCGAGAAACTCAGAAATTAGCGTTTACAACGAAAGTCTTGAAAACATGAAAATAATGTCATAAATCTTCTATCTCAAGAGAAATATTTGGATCAACCCGAATGGCGGTTATGGTAAACGAATCAAATCCTGATATCGCTACTGTTGCACTGGCGAACTACCTGAGATGTGTGGGAAAATGGGTGAGCTTAAAGAGCCCAATAAGTAACCTACGACGAGCAGAATATGCAATTGTTCCTCGAGGAACAGCCACCCCAATCTGTGGCCCTTGCTCCGGGCCACCAATCAGCTCGTTTCTCGTGGCCTCACGAGCGACCACGACTGTGCCTACCAAATCTTCATCTGCCTGGAAATCCGCAACAGTGACCTCTTGCCTTGAGGTGGATGTCTGGGACGCTTCTAGGAACCTCGGATGGCGATCAACGGCCTCAGAGATACTCATAGGTGCATTAGTTGTGCTGATGACGTGGATGGGAGGAGAGTTAGATACTTCCGATTCGTCCTCATTTCCAACACGATGAGTATGAAGTTTTCGACCAAACATCTACAGAGGCAAGATCATAGGTAGGGGTGGCAAAACGAATTGACGAATCGAATTCTAAATGAATCGAATCAAAATGTGATGGATTCATATTCGATTCGTTTATTAAACGAATCGAATACGAATATTCGTTTAGTCATGATATTATTTAATAACATAAATTGTCATAATCTATTTACATTAATTATTCATAATTATATACATATGAAATACGTAATTAATATATTTACTAAAAATAGCTCACCAAATATCGATAATATTATTTTTTTCTATGGTAATTGGCCATAATTTCTCGAATCTTAATCGAAAAATAACAATAACTAGTGAAATAAAATAATAAAGCGAATCCTAAATGAATAAACGAATCAATAACCTTAAATTTGTATTCGATTAATTTAATAAACGAATCAAATCGAATCGAATGAATGAATAAACGAATCCTAACCCAAATTGTCACCCCTAATCATAGGTTTAGTGGGTGCATAACGGGCTCGAGCTACAAATATGATCGCAAAAGTAATAATCATAGCGCCCTAAAGTTATAATATTCAAGTTGTTTCTATTCTAAACACTATAACCCTAAAGCGTACCTACAAGGTCGAAAAGTATCATCGGGTCATCTAAAACCCACAAACACAAACCTGATTCCCAAAACACTATCCTAACGATCAAAATCCCTATTTTTTATGATTTCAGTCAAGAACATAAAGACAAAAACACATTCATATGAGTGCAATGCAGACATTATATCAATGAAAAACACAAAAAATGACAAGTCATAGTAAAAGAGTGAGAGTTCAGAGCACTTACAACTAACAAAAAATACTTGAACGATGACCGAAAAAGTGCACGAGAATGATAAAGGAATTTGGAGGGGTACAGTTTCAGTTCTTCAGGGACTTCAATCGAAAACAAAAGTGCAAAAGTGGCTTGTGCAGTAAAGATATTTCCTTATATGGGAATTCGCCCTAACCGTTAGATCTGGGCGATGAACTACCTACTAAGATCAACGGTCGGAAAGTGTTGTAGACTTGCCTCCTCGTACAACGTGAAGAGTTGGTGACAGCTTTAAGTATTAAATGTGATAAGACAATTGTCTATATCCGAAGCAAAACCCGACGAATGATGCAACGTACCATGCAACCGCTACACCTTAAGTGATGTGCGATATGCTGAAGAATCATCATTCCCTCATATATTGAAAGCCGCTGAAATTGATCTATTGTTTGAATTTTGAGCTCGCTGATAGCATTATTGAGCTTCCATCATCCCAAGGGCGTGTCAGAAGCCGGGGGGATAAACACAAAAGGGCAAAATTGTAAATTGGCGCGTCACGACGTGCAGGCTGCGTCGCGATGCCTAACATGCGCCGCTCCATGCTAACATACGACGGGTCCACATGTCATAATCTGAGAAGTTTGACTTTGCTAACGTGCGCCGTGCCACGTGTCACATCACAACCGATTTGCTAACGTGCGCCGTGCCACGTGTCATCATCCTATAGTACCGACAATCGCCATCGTCACGTGTCGCCATGTGTCACTCCACGTGTCAGCCATGTCACCGTCCACATCACCAGTTGACCGAGTCAACATGCCACGTCACCGCCACGTCATCATCAGCCAATCACAGCGTGCCACGTGTCGCAATCCTACGGTGCCGACAATCACTTTCGCCACGTGTCGCCACGTAATCGCCACGTCCGCACAATTATCTGAGCCGATGAATCAGAGAGCGACACATCAGCGCGTCGCGACGCAAGAAGAAACTTACGCGTCACGACGCAAGGGGGTTACCGAGGCCTATAAATTGAGCTCGAAATTTTAGTTTCAGAGGTACCTTCCTCTCTGAATTCTCTGATGTAAATATGGAGTTTTCTATCTAGTTTATTTTAATTCCAGTTTTGTAATTAATTTTAATTACGTTTTGTAATAGCAATAGTAATTTACTTTCTTTACTTTTACAGTTTTTATTATTCAACCATGAGGAGGTTATTTCCCCCTGCTAGGGTGAAAGGTAATTCTTTTACTGTTGCTATTTAGATTAATCTCCCTTAATTATAATATATTCACTATTTAAAATTTGACTTAATGAGGATACCGCTTTATTGGCCGGTTGGTAATCATTTATAAACTGGTTTTAATCTGACTAAGCAAGGATACCGCCAGATTGGTCAGTTGGTAATTAAACTTTCTTACCGCCTATATGGCAGGTTTATGGACAAATTTTGATACCGCCTATATGGCTGGTCGGACTTAATTTGACTTAATCAGGTTACCGCCTATATGGCTAGTTGGTAATATCATCACTAGTTAATATATTATATTAAGGGAGATATCTAAATTAGTAGTAGTAAAAGTAGATCATTTTACCTTAGTATTTTATTTTATTGTAATTTTACTTTTCAGTATTTATTTTACCGCATTTACTTTTCAGCATTAAATTTATGTCTTTTATTTTTAAGTTTTTACTAGCCCTAGTTATGTGTCGTTACTAAGTTAGTTATCTATGGTTGTGATGAATTCTAATATCACCGGTTTATAAGGGGTTATTTTATAGTTTGGGTAATTTAAAGGTTTACTTATTAAGTCTTAAGCTTAATGCGTCTTGTTAATTGGCCACTAATAAGATTGATATGGTAAATCTAAAATAACCTTGACAAAGGAATTTTAGATTTCAGTCTTAGACTTAATAGCCCACGATCTTCCTTGAGGATAGATAACCCTTTAATAGATTTACATATACCTGTCGGGCGGGGGTAGCCATAGTTGGAACTTAAACTTAATGAATCCAGGTAATTTGGTTGACATAGACATATGGTTCAATTGGGTTAAACTGAGTATTTGCGTCTGACCATCGATAGAGGCTTTCGTATAATTTCGTGTTCCAGGTTAGTAAACCGATATATTACACAAAAATGAAATAATCACTTCATCTTTAAAATGATATTGGAATATTCACAACCCTAGATAGTTTCCTAATATTGAATTTTCTTAAACCTACTTTCGTGCAATTTTATTTACTTGTTTTTAAATTTAAAATCATCACCATTTCAAATCAATCAATCAACCTGTTAGATATTAGTAATCATTTGACCTAATAAAATTAATAGATTAGGTATTAAGTCCTCGTGAGATCGATATTTTTTATACTACTTGAACGATACGTGCGTTTGCGTTATACGCGTGTGATTACGCCGGTCAAGTTTTTGGCGCCGTTGCCGAAGACTTATTTATCTTTCACTATTAGTTTTGGGGTTAGATACGTTACTTGTATATAATTTCTTTTTACTTATTATTTTTGTTTTCTTGTGTTTCAGGTTCTCAGAAACTACATGAGACGAACCAGAAGCTTTGAACTCCGACCGTTTGACCCGAAAATTGAAAGAACAATCAGACAGTTGAGAAGGGAAAGGCGTGAAGGGCAAGAAGCTTTAGTCAACATGGAACCTGAACCTATGGAAATTACACCACCAATACTTATTCGAGACAGAACCATTCCGGTGGTCGACGGCTTCATTTCCTGTATTGTATTTCCTCTTTTACCAGTAAATGCGTGTGACATCAAAACATGCATTCAGATGATTCAACAGTCAGTGCAGTTTGGGAGGAAAGCAACTAAAGATCCTAATACCCACATCAGCAACTTTCTGGAAGTTTGCGGCATTTTCAATTACAACCGAGAAGATGAAGAAGCAATGAGACTGCGGGTTTTTCCATACTCCTTGAAGGACAGAGCTAAAACTTGGCTACATTCACTACCAGCAGGTTTCATCACAACTTGGAACACTTTAGCCACCAAATTTCTTGCAAAGTACTTTCCACCAGACATAACTGAAAAGCAGAGGAATGACATCACATCCTTTGTACAACAAGACTCGGAAACTCTCTACGAAGCTTGTGAAATGTACAAAGATTTGCTCCGGAAATGTCCTCACCATGAGATTCCAAAATGGGTTCAAGTCCAAACTTTCTATAATGGACTTTCTGGACTGATGAGAACCACAATCGATATTGCTGTTGGAGGAGCTTTAATGGCAAAAGGAGAAGATCAAGCTTGGGACCTAATCGAAGAAATGACCAACAACAATTTCTTGTGGCCAACAAAAATGAGCATGATCTAAAGAATTGCAGAAATTTATGAAGTTGAAGCCAATACAGCAGTCAACGCCAAGCTGGATCAGATATGAAAATTCATGGAGACTCTCAACACTCAAAGCAACATTGGAGCCACAAGTTCACCTTTTGGAAGAGCACCAGAGCCAAACCAACTTGAAGAGACGGTGAATTATGTCAACAATTTCAACAGACAGGGGAACAATCCATATTCCAACACCTACAACCCAGGGTGGATGAATCATCCCAATTTTTCATGGAGCAACAATTCAGGGCAAAAGAATTTTCTACCACCTGGATTCCAACAACAGAACAAAAGCCAGGAGTTTGAAAAAGAACCATAAATGAAAGAATGGATTGCAGAGATGTTCAAAAAGCAACAAGAAGCATATGATGCTATTTTTCAAAGCCAATCTGCTTCCATCAAAGCACTGGAGAATCAAATTGGACAACTGGCCAATGCTCAGAGTTACAGACCGCCAGGTACCCTTCCTAGCAACATAGAGCCAAATCCAAGGAACATGGGAAAGGAGCAATGTCATGCCATCATGTTAAAAAGCGATACTGAAATCAATAAAGATGTTGGAATCAAGGAAACAATTGAAGATATTCCAAAAGAAGAAAAACAACAGATGGAGGAAAAAGAAGCAAAGGAAAAAGAACCAGAAAGAATCATTCTACCTCCACATTTTCCACAGCGTCTTCAGAAAAATAAACTAGACAAGCAGTTTTCTCATTTCCTGGAGGTGTTCAAAAAGCTGCACATCAACATTCCATTTGCAGAAGCCTTGGAACAAATGCCCAGCTATGTAAAATTCATGAAAGACATTCTTTCACGAAAACGGAGATTAGGAGATTACGAGACAGTAACATTGACAGAAGAATGCAGCGCCATCATTCAGAGGAAGCTTCCCCCAAAATTGAAAGATCCTGGCAGTTTCACCATTCCTTGCATCATAGGAGAACATAACTTTGGTAGGGCTTTATGTGATTTAGGTGCAAGTGTTAACTTGATGCCTTTTTCTATTTTCAGGAAACTGCAGATTGGAAAAACAATGCCCACTTCAGTCTCTCTGCAACTTGCTGATAGAACACTAGTATTTCCGAGAGGTGTAATTGAAGACGTGCTGGTCAAAGTTGACAAATTTATTTTCCCAGTAGATTTTATTATCCTCGATATGGAGGAAGATGAAGACGTGCCGATAATACTCGGAAGACCATTCTTGGCTACAGGTCGAACCATTATTGATGTACAGAAAGAAGAACTAACCATGAGGGTACAAGACCAAGAAATAACATTCAATGTTTTCAAGGCCATGAATTTCACATATGATGAAAAGAATGAGGAATGTTTTTCAGACTTGATGTGATACACAGTACCATTCAGAACTCCAATGCAATGCAAATTTCTACTGATAAACTTAAAACATGTCAATTGTCTGTGGAGCCTGAAGATAAAGCGTCTTTTGCACTGAAAAAGCCAATTCTTGCACTAGAAGCAACATAAGAGAAAAAGTTCCACCAGCTCAACGAATTGGAGGAATTTCACAATCAGCCTTTTGAGGATGCCAAATTGTACAAAGAAAAGGCAAGGAAAAAACATGATGAGAAGTTAGTGCGCATACAACTGGAACCAGGGCAGAAGGTATTGTTAAATAAATCAAGGGTGAAATTCTTCCCATGGAAGCCAAAATCATGGTGGTTAGGTCCATTTGTGATCACAAGGGTTTTACCAGATAGATCCGTTGAGATACATGATCCTGACTACAACAAAACATTCAAGGTTAAAAACAAGCGTGTTAAGCACTACTAGGGAGAATCATTTGAGCGACAAAAAGAAAGTGGCATACTTTCAGATCCAGCATAACGTTCAGGCAGTCATGTCTAGCTGACGACTTTAAACTTAGCGCTAGCTGGGAGGCAACCCATGCAATTTTTATATATATTGTGATCTGGTGTGTTAATTTTTACAGGTAAAGTCATTTCACGATGGAAGAAGTTTTCGCAAATCTTCACAAGCAATTTCCTTCTATCCCTCAAAAATCTCTGATGAAAGTCTACAAAGCTCGCTTGGAATGGATAAGACTATTAATGATCAAAGGTATTCCAACTAACATTCGTTGGATTATTGAAGCACGGGTCCGATTGGCAGGTGAGTCTTCTGAATCTTTTATTTCACATCTGCCTGGTTTTGGAAGAAGCACCTATGCAAAGAAACGTAGAGATAAGAAAATGGGTGTTTGTTACAAATGTGCACGCTGGAATTGCAATACTCGTTGTCGTTCTTTAGGAATGATGTCTGATAATCGCGAAGACAAAATTAAATTCATTAGGGATGGCTTGAGTAAGGAGTCTGTAGATGATATATCTTCAACTCTTGAGACGCATCCCAGTGGATATGTTCATATAGCCATTCACAAATTACATTCACAATTCCAAAAAGAAATACAACAGTTAAGTCTCGGGAATCTGACTCAAAAAGACCCTGTTTGCCAATTTATAAGAAAATTGGATGGGAAGCTTGTCCCTGACGCATAGACGTCAATCAAGCCGCTACATTTCTTGTACACATTATATCTCTTTGTCTTTTCCTAATAATTGTGATTTGTTTTGTTGTTTTCTTTTATTTTATTCGACAGGATCCAGACCTTTTTGACTATCACGATTTATTTTACTATTAACTAATACTTGTCATTTGGCAGGTACTAGTGCTATTATTTTACTCACCCTTTTCAGGTGTTATAAATTCAACTCATCATTGTACTTTTGAAGACATCCAGAGTAAAACATGGAAGCCACTTCAAGAAGACGAGTTGAAAACATCTATGTGTTTTGCGGTACTAGTGTTGGTGTTAAGCAACAATACGTAGAAGCAGCACAAGAATTGGGTCGAGTCTTAGCTGCAAAGAATATGCACTTAGTATATGGCGGAGGCAATCTTGGACTTATGGGGATCGTTTCAAAAGCTGTACATGAGGGAAGCAGTCACGTTTTGGGAATCATCCCAAAACCCTTGGCAGACGTAAATCTTATTGAACCATCAAACGGAGAAGAACTAATCGTGTCAGGTATGTCTGAACGACTGGTAGAAATGATTAACCGTGATGATGCTTTTATTGCTTTTCCAGGTGGCTTGGGTACATTGGAGGAAATTTTTACAGTGTTATCTTGGGCAAACCTGAACATACACCAAAAACCGCTTGGACTGTACAACGTTGAAGGAATTTATGATTTTCTTTGTGTGTTTCTTGATGATGCCCGGAGAAATGGGTTTGTGTCAAAACCTTTAAAAGAACTAATTTTCACTGCCAGAACTGCTCTGGATCTAATTGACCAAATCTTAGCCTATGAACCACAAATTGACCCTATCCTTTCAAAGATAAATTGGTCCGAGGACGATCGTGGTAAGAGGCGTCGGATTAATCTGGATCTTAACCTTTCGTGTAGAATTTAAGTTAACCAAGTACTATCTTCTAAGCTCTTCTTCTAATGTTTAAGACATTGGGGACAATGTCTCATTTAGGTTTGGGGAAGAGAATTAGTTGATCAGTATCTTGTTTTTAGTTGTGTGTTATTTTTATTTTTAGTCCAAAATTTTTTCGAAAAATAAAAAAAAAAATTGAATTTTTTTCAAAAATTACCAAAATATTTTACGTTTTTGTTTTTATTTTGACTAAAAAGGTGAAATTGGTGAGAGATAGCTGTGTAAGGAGTTCCCACTCCTGATACGTATTTCAACCCATTTTCGAAACAAGCTAATTTTTGTTTATTTCCTTTTAAATTATTTAATTTGTAAATTCTCCATAAAATTGACTAAAATGGATCTTCATATGCTCAGTTGGCAGGTATTATCAACATGCATGGTAACATACAGACATGGGCTGTAATTGAAAAGTTTGTAATATTCAGTGCTCAAGTTTAATTGGAGGAAGCATATATGAAAAGCATTGGAAAAAAAAAAACGTCTGATATCCGAGTTATTAAGTCCGTAGGGGTGTTTTAACACTTAGTGCCCTAAAACCAACTGGTTTGGGAGTCACTGGCCCAAAGCTCGCTACATTGATTAAGGATGTTGCAAAAATATATATATCTGAAGTCTGAGTAATTAAGTTAGTATGGGTGTCTTAACACCTGGTGCTCTAAAGCCAACTGGTTTGGGAGCCACCGACCCAACACTCGCTACATAGATGGAAGATATTGTATATAAATAAATAAAAAATTAAAAAAATCAAAGAAAAAAATCAGAAAAATGAGAAAAATTATTCCACTGCTGTAAAAATGTGTGAATTCTGATAAACCTTTAGGACAAAAATATTACTCTCTTATCAACTGCACTTGTGACTGTTGTGGGCAAAAATGAGTTGATTAATATTTTGTTGGCTATATATATAGATAATGGTAAATATAATCGGAGAATTTACTTATTCGGTAAATTAGAAAGAAAGAAAACAACTAGTGACTTGGAGTGGAAGTTTCACATGATTAGTCACTAACTTCTTTATTCTTTTTTCTCTTGTCTTTTTGCTTTTGTGTGCATTAGTTTCACTACCTTTTTACTTTTGTAAAATGTTTGTGGGTATCATTGATGTAAACCCTCACGAGACTACAACTCGTCCCATAGGGACACCTAGGGGTTTAAAGGCTTGTCCCATAAGGACACCTTTAGTTAAATTTTATTTTAAAGATGTTTATGTTATTTTATTTTATGTTTTGCTCGAGGACTAGCAAAATGTTAGGTTTGGAGGTGTGATGAGTGGTAAATGTATCACTATTTCCCACTCATTTGACCTAATATTTTGTATAGTTTCTTGATTTTTGTGAATATTTTGATGTGTTTTGTGTTATTTTGTAGATAAATAAAGTTTCATGACTTTCTGGAGGGGATTTGGGACCAAAACAGTGAAAAATGACACAAAAGGGCAAAATTGTAAATTGGCGCGTTGCGACACGCAGGCTGTGTCGCGACGCCTAACATGCGCCGCTCTATGCTAACGTGCGCTGGGTCCACATGTCATAATTTGAGAAGTTTGACATTGCTAACGTGCGTCGTGCAACGTGTCCCCATCACAACCGATCTGCTAACGTGCACCGTGCCACGTGTCATCATCCTATGGTGCCGACAATCACCATCGCCACATGTCACTCCACGTGTCAGCCATGTCATCGTCCACATCACTAGTTGACCGAGTCAACGTGCCATGTCATCGCCACATCATGATCAGCCAATCACAGCGTGCCACGTGTCGCAATCATACGGTGCCGACAATCACTTTCATCACGTGTCACCATGTCATCGCCACGTCAGCGCCACGTCACTGCCATGTCAGAACAATTATTGAGTTAATCATCCGCAATTGCCACGTCAGCGGATAAGAATCTGAACCGATGAATCAGAGAACGACACGTCAGCGCGTCGCGACGCAAAAAGAAACTTACGCGTCGCGACTCGATGGGGTTACCGAGGCCTATAAATTGAGCTCGAAATTTCAGTTTCAGAGGTACCTTCCTCTTTGAATTCTCTGATGTAAATATGGAGTTTTCTATCTAATTTATTTTAATTTCAGTTTTGTAATTAATTTTAATTACGTTCTGTAATAGTAATAATAATTTACTTTCTTTACTTTTACAGTTTTTACTATTCAACCATGAGGAGTTAACTTCCCCCTGCTAGGGTGAAAGGTAATTCTTTTACTATTGCTATTTAGATTAATCTCCCTTAATTATAATATATTCACTATTTAAATTTTGACTTAATGAGGATACCGCTATATTGGTCGGTTGGTAATCATTTATAAACCGTTATATTGGCCGTCGAATCTACCAGCTGATCCACCTTCGGAAGTGGGAAACTGTCCTTTGGGCAGTCCTTGTTAAGTTCATAGAAGTCCACACACATCCTCCACTTCCCACTGGGTTTCTTTACCAAAACCACGTTTGATACCCACTCCGGGTATTTCACCTCTTTGATGAACCCGGCTTCCAATAATCTTTCCACCCCGGCTTCTACCGCTTCACATCGTTCTTGATTGAATATTCTTCTCTTCTGCTTGATCGGCTTGTGAACTGGATCCACTGTTAAACAGTGGCTGATGAATTTGGGATCTATTCTGGGCATGTCGCTATGCCCCCAAGCAAAAATATCTGCATATCGCTTTAAAAGTTTCAGCAGGTCTTGCTTCAGGTTTTCATCCAAACCCGCTCCTATCTTTACAACTTTTTCTGGGCCAAAGAGTTCTACTGACTCCAGCTCTTCGGCCGCCCCTAATTGTTCAAAATTTTCAGGTCGTGGATCTGAAAACTCAATTGTTTCCTCCTCCTCTTCCATTTCTTTACTCTTCCGGCTGTTTTTCTCGACATAAAGTGTCTCTTTTGAGACGGTGGTGAAACAGCTCCTGGCCACCTTCTGACTACCGCATACTATCCCGATCCCAGCTCGGGTGGGAAACTTCAACTTCAGATAATAGCATGACATGGCGGCCTTAGTTTTCATCATGAAATGCCGGCCCACAATGACCTGGTAACTGCTCATGCAGTCTACCACCGTGAAGTCTATCATGATCGTCCGGGTGCGGGGGTAAGTCCCGATCGTCCTGGCCAGTTGTATCATTCCCAAGGGGACGAATTTTGTCCCTCCGAACCCATACATGGGAGTCCCGTCCTGGGTTATAGCGGCATATTCCACCCCAAGGCCATCCAAGGCTTCCTTAGAGATTATATCGACTGCGCTCCAAGATCATATCTACCTCAGCTCCTCTTATTACTGATTTGATTATCAGGGCATCATCATGGGGAAAAACTCACCCCCTGGGCATCCTCATCTATGAACATTACATGGATTGACCGACCTTCTCGAGTCCCCGAAGTCTGCTCTGTCGCCAACATTTTCGATCCCCGAACCCAGACTATAATTATTCCTTTATCGGTTCGAATCTTCAGCTAGTGTCCTCCCACCGGCGATGGTATAAGTATGTCTATGCTCCGGTCGTTGCCGGGCCGCCATGGCCTCCTAGTCGATGTACTCATTCAGATAGCCATTCTGCGCTAGGTTCTCCATCTGCTCCCGCAGGTCTTTACAACCTTCAGCTGAGTGTCCTCTCATGTTATGATGCATACAATAATATTTCTCACCCTTCTTTTCCACTGGGTACTTCCTCAGATCGGGCTCCATCAGTAGGCCCATACCTTGAATCTCCTTGACAATTTGAGCCATCGGCTTGTTCAGAGGTGTGTATTCTGCTCCTCCGGCCACATGGTTTACTTGTGTTTGAACCCTTCTTTCTTGCAGTACATTGCTGGGAGGCACTGGTCTGAACTCCCTTTGTCTCGGAGGTGGCTTTCTCGCATCTCTGTCTGGTCTCCGTGATAACTCCGGCCTCACCACCTTTTCTTTTTGACTTCCCCATTTCCGGGCGACCTTCTCTTATTCTTCCATTAATACAAACTTCCTGGCCAACTCCGGGACAGTGGCGTAATCTGGGATGTCCTGTATCCTCAGGTGAGTCCACAACTTCCCCACCCTAAGGGCTCCTTTGAGGCTTTCCAGCGCTTCCGATGACTCGTACGCCCCGACCTCAAGCACTAAGTTGTGGTATCTTTCAACAAAGTTCTTTAGGGGCTCATCGTCCCCATGCTTCATCAACCTCAATTCCCCTACCGTCTTCTTTGGGACACACGCTCCTTTGAAGTGCTGGACGAAGGACTTCCTGAGCTGAGAGAAACTGCCGATAATTCCCGGAGTCAAGCTTCTAAACCACAAGATTGCAGGCCCACTCAGGGTTAGAGGGAACACCCTGCATATAGCCACTCCCACCATTCCTTGGACCTCCATCAACAAAACAAAACCCTCAACATGTGATTTAGGGTCAGTATGGCCTCGGTAGGAGCTCATAGAATGCATGATGAACCGTCTAGGGAATTCAGCGGACATGATTTCTTCTGTGAGGGGAGATGCCGCCTCCCCATCCCGACTATCCCCTTTATCCGTCTTCAAGTTATCTTCCCACTTTCTCATTTCCTTTCTGAACCAAGATTTCATATGGTTATCAGTGGCCTCGCGTTGCCTCCTGCGAGCTTCGTCACGCCTGCCACTCCGAGCGCTACGTGTTTCGCGACTAGATGCCTCTCGATCCCCTCCGCCGCGTCTCTCATCTTCCCCCTCTTAGAGCGTGGGCTATTACTGGATGATTCTAGAGCCCGTCTCTCATCTTCTTCATCCCGCATTTTTTCCGCCCGTAAAGTTCTTGCTATCACAACCGACCGCACCCTCTGGGGATCCTTCCTCCTGGGTTCATCATCCTCACTTAGGTCTAATGCCCTCTTTTCTTCTGTTATTTCGTTCCTCTTCCGACTTTGACCAGTCTCCAACCTTTCATTATTTGCTTTTTCTAGCCTTTCCAGCTTCTCCAACATGACCTTCATGAGGGTCTGGTTCTCCTCCATGTCCTTCTGCATGCTCTCATCCATTTTACCCATCCACTATGTGGTTGAGCTCTCCGACGATCTATGGTTCTCATCTTCCGCCATCGTCCTACCACGCAAGTTGCTTTTTGTTCTTTCCCCACAGACGACGCCAAATGTTGACGGATGATTTTCGTCCCATGGGTAGTTTCGAGATAATCCCCCCGAGACAACATTCTCTCAACCTTGAATTTGTTTGGTTATGGGGAGACCAAATGCAAATATAGCGAAAGGCCAAGTGAACACAAAGATCGACAAAGAGAGTTTAACATGATTCGGCGGAGCAAGTCCAGCCTACGTCCACGGACACAAAATGAGGTGTTGCTTTTTATTTACCAAACCGAGCTGATTGCTCTGCCGATCTGTTTCTGAAAGGGCTAAGGAGAAACCGAGTCGATTTCTTTCTTTGTGTTTTTCTTACAAATAACGTTCAAATGAAAAGTTTTCCAACCCCTGCCAATGATATCACATTCCCCTTATATACTAATGGATATATAACACTGTTCCCGTATCTTTGTGACGCCAGCACTGCAGGTCCGCGGGTTTCAGGCAATTTGACAGGTTCTCTTCCCCAATCTGCCATCGCCGAAAGCAAAGCCTACCATTTGATTTCTCGTCACATCACGCCGTAAAAGTACACTGTCACGTTTTTTCATTAATGATGACAACCTGTTAGATTTCAGATGTGAAAATGGATTTTGGAGGGAAAAATCCAATCATTCTGAACCCACGTCGGTCTTCAAGAGGTCGGCCAAGAGACCTGCCGAGCTCCCTAAGCTGTTTTTGTCCTGACCCGAAATATCCGAACTCATTGGCTCGTTCCAAGAGGTAAGATACATCAAACCGAGCCGTTGGTCCGAAGTGGTCGGCCTCGGTTCCGATGTTGTTGGTCTTCGAACTCTGCATCAGTTTCAAGGAAGAAATGCTCAGATTTTCTTACTGCCCGGGAACTGACCAATACATTTGGACATCTGATCCCCTAAAGATGAGAGTTCCATCTTTGTCCCTGCCGAACTGCTTGAATATCTGAGCTGCAGAAATCCCCATCAACAGATATTGTTATGTAATTCTATTTTATATAAAAAATAATATTAATAATTACAGTGTGTAATGTTAAAAAAATCACTATTAATAATCATAATTTTTAACCAAACATAGCATAAGTCCCAATGTAATGTTAGCATATGTTTATGGAAAAATTACATAATTGACCATTTGATTTGGTCAAATATAAATTTAATCTCATTTTCATAAAATATTTTTAACCATCAAAAAAATATATAAATGGATAAAATTACCCTTAAATTAACCAAAAAAACAAAAAAAAAAATAATAGACGTCCATTGCCTTGAGTGCGCGTCCGGCCGGGCGCCCACTCTTGCTTGTTGCTTGCTTCCTTTTGCTTGCAAGAGTGGGCGCCCACTTCATTTCTTTCTTTCCTTTTAATTTGTTTTTTATTATATGTAATTTTTTAATATAATATTATTTAATATCAATTTCTAAACTTTGTAATCTAATATTATTTAATCTTAATTTCACTTAATAATTTAAAAAAAAAAACCATCCTAACTATCTTATTATTTATACCACAAATCACTTATGCACAAAAAATTAAATATTTTTAAAATAATTTTTTTTCCAAATATTAATTTAATCAAATACAATATATTTCATTTTCTCATAGCACATGACTTAGGTATACCACACATTACATATAATATATTTAATCATTTTATGAATATATAATGTGTGGTATAAATTATAAGAAACCTATGATGAATTTTTTATAAAATTAATACGTGAAATTAAAGATTAAATTAGGGTTATATTTTTTTGATTGTTAAAATTATTTTATGAAAATGAGGTTAATTTTATATTTGACCCTATATTACACATCTGCTGATGTGCACAATCTTTTAGTGCAAAAAATAATGTGTCACAGCATTATCTGAGCTAAAAGTTTCACAGGAAGTTGAAAAACACTACTCCATCGACAATCACGGTCAAAATACAAGATTTATGACCTTGGAACTGAATGACCAATCATCAAAGGACTTGGATCCATTGAAGCAAAATTGATAAACTCGGAGTTGCATTCCAAAATAGCCATGTCTTGTTCATCCAAGGTCATCCAAGCTTCTATGGCATCACCTGATCTTGTTTCAACCAAAATGACAAGGTTCATAACAGGTGAACCACTTAAACCAAAACTGCTAACCCATATAGGCTTGCCCCAGCCATAGTCACTTTCATATAAACCAAACTTGCACCAGCTGCTAAATCCAACATAATCTACTTCATCTCTGGAGCAGAGATCCCCTATCTCTTTGAGAGACTCGCACATCACTGAATTCCCTTCATCACTTCTTAGTTTGTTAACAAATTCGCTATCGAGTTTTGATATTGCATCTTTCAACTCGCCCACCAACTCATGCAACTCTAGCTTGTTCTGAGTCATGCATTTAGCAGCAGCTATCCAGAGGAAATTTCCTGTAGTGTTATCTGATAATGGTGGAGTCATTCTTCTACGCAGATTCACTAAGTGGGTTAGCAAACACGGCCTTTGAGATTGAGAGCCATGTTTTTCTTTTGAGGCAGCCATGATGCACTTCCATATGAAAGCTGAAACTACCTCAACGCGTGTGGGGCATTTTATTTTTGAATCCGTTGCTAGCACTTTGAGAGCAGCTATTGCAGAAGCATCAAACACAAATCTTTTTGTAACACACTTGCCCTTCTTGAACAAGGAACCCCACATCACCATTGATGTATCTCTAAGCCATAAATCATTTGCAGGGTAGAGTGAGGTAGCAGATAAATTTGGATATATCATTTCCCCGCAGCCACGAGCTGTGGCACTCCACGCTTTCAGGAAGGTGCTCAGTGCGACACCATCAAACATCTTGTGTGAAATGCATATGCCTATGGCAATGCCACCACAATCAAATATATTCACTTGAATATTCGTCACGTATGTTATTGGTTCCTTCATGAATTCGCGAGGAAGGAATCGAGGCAATAACAAAAGATCAGGCTGAATGAGGAACTCATCAAGACGACATTTAACTTGAGCCTCCACATAATAAGCTCCTTCATCGTTGCACTCAATGGAAAGATCATCTTTAATCTTTCCAGCAAGTGGGTAAAAGCGAGCTAAAGTTTCCGATAAAGATTGCTTAAGCAGAGCTAACTTTTTGGGAATGTCAAGATGAGTAGTGCAATCATTACCATAAAAGAGAATAATTGGTGCATATGGTGAAGGAATGAGCTGATCCAAAAGAGAAAATTTGAAGGTTTTAAGGTGTTGGGGTGTTGGGGAAGATGGTTTTATGTTTCCTTTGGAAATAATTTGCACTTCAAGTTTCATTTTCAATTTTATATTTTTCAAGTTGATGAAAATGCTTCATTTATGTGTGAAGAGGTAAAGATTGATACAAAATAAGAATTTTCAAAACTTGATGCTAAAAGATTCTCTTTGTATCTAGAAGTGAAATTTGGTTCCCACTGCATCTCTCTAAAGACAAATTCAATTTTACTTCTATGATGATGAAAAGTGACATGCTTGATAATGTTATCAGTTAAAGGATCATTATCTAGTTATTTTAATACTAACGGTCATTTTCAAGTACATTGATGATAACGCAAATGGCATCTTCGCTGCCGTCGTAACACTAACACCAGTGAAATATTGCACGGCTCTTGCTGCAAAACTGATGTTTTCTAGAACTGATATAGAGACCTTTTTTAAAAAAAAAAAAAATTTCATATTCAATCACTATCATATTAATATGATGGTGCTCTTGTTTTGTGACAAATGGTGCCGCCTTCCTCGTCTAGACCAAGAAGCATTACATTGGCAAGCACGTCTTTTAGGACATCAAATGGTCTTATTTTTGGCTATTTGATTTGTTTTTTCTTTTGTCAAGAGATTCCAACACATTGGCTAGCATATCTTCAATTGATCCTCTAGTTAGTGGGGCACTTTCAGTACGTAGAACTTGACTTATTGGAAATTTCAGCTAGCTATTCTTTCTCGTGGAGAAAGATTTGGTTGGGACGGGCCTACGGATGACGAGATATATACATTCACTAATATATTAACATATATATATATATTAATTCGAAATTAACCAATAATAATCAAGTGTGTTCATTAGTTGGATATATTGAATATGTCTCATATAAATTTCTCCTATCTTGTGATTGTTCATTTGGGTCTGACTATCTTACTACCTTTGCATTCCATATTCAAAATTGAAATACAAGTTCATAAATGTAACAAGTGTAATGTATCAATGCCTCTTGATTTCTAGAATATAATGAAAGTCTCCGCGCTTTTTCATATCATATTATCTCTAGAGGGAACGGCAGATATTTTGGACAAGACTGTGCCAAAGGAAAATGATAACTGATTAGTTGAAAGTCGATGAGTAAAATAACCAACTCAAGGCAGGTTGCTGTAATCTTTATGACCATAAGCAGAAAATAGCTCAGCCAAAAACCAAATATTCCTTCTTGGATAGTGCCCCATGTCCTTGCACGACTGATCATTTGAGTATATTTGCAGCACCACAGTGACACAAGATCTTCTGTAGCTGTCACAGGCGCATGCATTCTTCCCAATTCATCATCTTATATTATATAACACTTATGGTTGGTAACTTATAATTACCAGATAGAGAATGTGACAGCCGGTTGCTTCTCATTTCCGTGGGGTATAAAATTGAAGGACTATCTGCATATCCAATTATTGCTAGGCTTGGCTAGGCACGGTGTGAGGGCCTCACGGAGGGGACTGAGCTCTATGATAATGGGTGTGTCGAGGCTTCTCTTGTGCGCATCGCAGCTTGTAAGTCATAGTGTAATGGCACAATAGTTTTCATATTAATAGTGTCGGCACTGGGTAACTGCCGCTGTAGCCCCGGGCATGGTTCGAGGTTTTTGTGCTTGGGCAAAGACGACTGATGAGATTTTGTGAACGGTCCTTTGTGGATGAATGCACTCCCTTACAAAACGATAAAAACTTTTCTTATAATAGTTTCAGGTTTCAATAAAAATAAAGTTTGAACAGAGTCCACAATAGGCAAGTCCATGAAATTGGGGCTCTAAGTTAGGTAATTAAATTAATAACAGTATCTAAAAAAATTTGGGATCCTATAATTTTCCCATTTGAAAAGATTTGAGATCCTAAAAGGACAAATAATGAATGCTGGCTAAATACATGAGAAGTGTATGACTACTTTTTTTTTTTTTTTTTTAACAAAAGAAAGTTGATAATGAAAAAATAATTAAACAATGAAAATGAGACCTTAAAATTTTACCAAGAATTTGGGGTCCTAGACACCCTATCCCTCAGGGCCTGCCCTAAGTTTGAAATATTTCAAGAACATCCTGAGGCCGAATACCGGTGGACTGGAGCTGATGAACCAGTCATCTGTTTTTGGAAACCAATCCATTTTTGCAAAAACTAAAGCTTCTAGATTTCTTTAAGATGAGACTTCCTTCTTTTTGACTCTGTCATAGAAGTTAGATGCTAAAACTGTGAACATGAATGAAGAAATCTGATTGATTATGGAAGCTACGACCCGGAATCCTATGATATTTATTAAATGGAAAAGTCCATTTGAGATAGCTCAACCACTTATGAAAATAACCAAAGCTGAAATCAGCAATACAATTATTTGAAAGTTTGATAATCCCATACTAAACGCTGACAGTTGATACAAATGTACGGTTCAGGAGTCATGTGTGATTGTGTATATATGTCTAAATAAAAGAAGAGGTACATCCACAGAAAGTTACTGTAAAAACCAGAGAAAGATTCATTCACCACTCACCAGGCTTATGAATTAATAAAACAGAACAATCAAATATCCATGATTGAAATATATGATCCCTGAACAGACAATTAAGTTTTAATTTACATAATGGCATTATGTCATCTAGTATATATAATTTATGGTGATGACTCTTTTAAATTAGAGCCGGTCACGGATCCGATTCGGAATCGAAACTGAATCGGAAGGAACCGGATGGTTCCGGTTTCGATTTGGGAACTGGAACCGGAACCGGTTCCTTACGGTTCGGTTAGGGTTCCTGTTGGTGTTGTGACCAGCTGTTGGTCACAAGCACCGAAAGTGCATGCAAATAATTGCATGCACTTTCAATCAACAGCTCATGAGCAAGCTGTGCTCATGAGCAAGCTGTAACCAAGTGTGCCAAACCGCGTGGCACTGTTCACGCGGTTTGGGCACTATAAAAAGGGAGCCCTTCCATTGTTATCATTATCCCAAATCGTGAGGAAAGATAGAGAGTAAAGTGTTTGAGAGTTTTTTGTAAAGCTTGGATTATAAGCTTTGTAATTCTTTTGTGGATATATATAAAAGAAGAGTTTTCTCTCAATTCACCTCTATTATTGTGTGTTTATTCACAACAAGTGGTATCAGAGCTACGGTTCCACGGAGGGATCCCGAAATTCAAAAACGAAGTTTCGGTTCGGAAAATCGATTTCGACCAAAGTTGTCAAAAATCGATTTTGAGCATATCATCGGACTTTTCACGGCGAGACGAGCACGGTGATATTTTCCGGTGATCGAACGGAGGTCCCAGATTCCCGCACGCGCCGCACGCGCCAGGCAGAGACGATCCCACGCGCCCGACGCGCAATCCACGCGCTCCACGCGCCAGCCTGAGGAAGAAGACGACTGCCACGTCAGCGGTCCAGTCAGCGCCACGTGTCGCCCAGTCAGCGCACAGTCAGCGCCACGTCAGCGTACAGTCAGCAGCCCAGTCATCCGCCACGTCAGCGCCCAGTCAGCGCCACGTCAGCGCACAGTCAGCTGCCACGTCAGCGTGTCTGGTAAATTTCAGATAGGTCCCTGAACTTTCTGAAAATTACAGTTTAGCCCCTATACTTTCAGATATTTACAATTTAGTCCCTGAACTTTTTGTAATTGCAATTTAGTCCCTGAACTTTTCCGTAATTGCACTTTGGCCCCTTTACTTTCGGAAATTGCACTTTGACCCCTGTAATTTCTGGAATTTGCTATTTGGTCCCTGTGTCGGATTTTGACAAACGAAGTGTCATTTCCACCATTACCTTTCGACCATTCCGGACGCAACGGTGAGGTCCGTTTTTTGAAATTCTGCTTAGAATTTTTATATGATGGAGGGGAGCAACGGAAAAATGATTTTGTTAACAGTACAAACTATTTCACATGGAGAGGAAGGATGAAAGACCTTCTGTATGTGAAGGACTATGATGGACCGGTATTTCTGGAGGAGAACCAGAAGGAATGACCGATGGAAAGTGGGCTAATCTTCACCAGAAAACATGCAGTACTATTCGTCAGTGGATCGACGATAGTATCGTCAACCATGTCAGTGAAGATGCAAATGCACGTACCTTATGGGGAAAGCTGGAGGAGCTTTTCCGAGCAAAGACTGGCAATAACAAGTTGTACTACATCAAGAAGATGATGGGGTTGAAATACCAGGAGGTACAGCTGTGGCGGATCATATCAATGACTTCCTCGGAACCATGAAGGAATTGTCTGGATTGGGCATAGACTTCGGAGATGAGGTAAATGGCTTAATACTCCTTAATACGTTACCAGAATCTTGGGAAACGTTCAGATCTACGGTGATCAATTCAGCCGCAGATGGGAAAGTCACTATGGAGATGGCAAAGACCAGGATCTTTGAGGAAGAAAAGAGGACGAGAATGCAGGAGTCAGCATCAGCCTCAACCTCAGAAGCTCTAGTGACAGAAAAGAACACCAGAAGGGGGATGAGTAAAAGCCGAGGCCCAGGGAGATCAGACAAGAACCGAGGGAAATCAAGAACGAGGGATATTGAGTGCTATCACTGTAAGAAGAAAGGCCATATGAAGCGGGATTGCTACAAACTGAAGAACGAGCAGTCCATGAGAGATGGTGACTCTAATCAAGAAAGAGTTGCTACTACCACCGAGAAAACCTCCAAAGAATTTTGCATAATGTATGAAGAAGCTGTTTTGAATCTTGCCAGCCACGAGACCAGTTGGGTGATAGATAGTGGCGCATCCATACACGCCACATCTCGCAGAGACTTCTTTTCATCTTACACAACAGGAGACTACGGTGCTGTAAGGATGGGGAATGGGACGGACAGTCCAAAGCGTCGGTATTGGAGACATCTGCCTTGAAACAGAGAACGGGACAAGGCTAGTGTTGAAGGGAGTCAAGCACATCCCAGATATCCGGTTAAACCTGATCTCAACAGGCAAGCTGGATGATGAAGG
Source organism: Zanthoxylum bungeanum (assembly GCA_019454045.1). Classification (NCBI taxonomy): domain Eukaryota; kingdom Viridiplantae; phylum Streptophyta; class Magnoliopsida; order Sapindales; family Rutaceae; genus Zanthoxylum; species Zanthoxylum bungeanum. The sequence goes on along the minus strand of SKCR01041365.1, from coordinate 189,487 downwards.
TTTCTGCAGCACCTTAGTGACGGATGCTGGAAGCTCACTAAAGGATCAATGGTCGTGGCACGAGGTAAGAAAGACTCAACCCTGTATTTGATGCATGCTAAGCTTTCAAATAGTAGCATAAATACAGTTAACAACAATGAGGCAGCCGAGTTATGGCATAAAAAGCTCGGTCATATGAGCCAAACAGGGATGGAGATACTACGCAGGCGGAATGTTCTTCCGGAATTGAAGAACTCACACTTACGGAAGTGTGAACACTGCATGGCTGGAAAGCAGAACAGAGTATCCTTCCAGAGCTCCCCGCCTCAACGGAAACCGGAGGTACTAGATCTCATACATTCAGATGTATGCGGTCCGATGCAGACACGAACACTCGGAGGGTCACTGTATATGTGACATTCATTGATGATCATTCAAGGAAGATCTGGGCATACACCTTGAAGAGAAAAGATCAAGTGCTGGGAGTGTTCAAGGAGTTTCATGCTTTGGTGGAGAGAGAAACCGGCAAGAAACTGAAGTGCATCAGAACAGACAATGGTGGAGAATACAGAGGTCCGTTTGATCAGTACTGCAAGATGCAAGGAATCAGACATCAAACGACACCTCCAAAGACACCTCAGCTGAATGGCCTAGCTGAGAGGATGAACAGAACCTTGTGCGAGAGGATCAGAAGCTTGCTGTCACAAGCCAAGCTGCCGAAGACATTTTGGGGAGAAGCACTCATCACAACAGTTCATGTTTTGAACATGTCCCCAGCGGTCGCATTGAAAGGTAATGTTCCTAACCAAGCTTGGACAGGTAAAGAAGTGTCGTACGAGCACTTACATGTCTTTGGGTGCAAAGCATTTGTACACATCCCAAAGGACGAGAGATCCAAACTTGATGCAAAGACGCGACAGTGTGTCTTTATTGGCTATGGTCAGGATGATTTCGGCTACAAACTGTATGATCCTGTGGAGAAGAAGATTGTCAGAAGCCGAGATGTTGTCTTTGTTGAAGACCAGACCATAGAAGATATCCGAAAGGAGATGAAGACAATGCCCCAGCAATACAGAAATGTGAATCCAGAACCTCAGACACCGGTGCCAGTTCGAGTTGAAGATGAGGTTCCCAGACATGAGGGTACAGTGATGAAGCTCCCAGAGATGATGATCATGATCAACCACCAGTACCAGAAGTTCCACCAACAGTTCCACAAAGAAGGTCTGACAGAGAGAGGCGACCTTCAAACAAATACTCTGCATATGAGTATGTGCTGCTTACTGACGGGGGAGAACCCGAGAGCTACCAGGAGGCTGTGGAAACAGAGGACATAGAAAAGTGGGAGGAAGCCATGCAAGATGAGATGAAATCTTTGCATGACAATCACACTTTTGAGTTGGTGAAATTGCCAAGAGGCAAACGGGCTTTGAAGAACAAATGGGTGTACAGGGTGAAGCAACAGGAGCATACTTCACAACCCCGGTACAAAGCCAGACTAGTTGTCAAGGGATTCAATCAGAGGAAAGGCATTGACTTCGATGAAATCTTCTCTCCAGTTGTGAAGATGTCATCCATCAGAGTGGTACTCAGCTTAGCAGCAAGCCTCGACCTGGAAGTTGAGCAGATGGATGTCAAGACCGCATTTCTTCACGGGGATCTGGAAGAAGAATTTATATGGAGCAACCAGAAGGCTTCAGAGTCAGCGGGAAAGAGGACTTTGTGTGCAGACTCAGGAAAAGCCTATACGGTTTGAAACAGGCACCGAGACAGTGGTACGTGAAGTTTGAGTCAGTTATGGGGGAGCAAGGATACAAGAAGACTACTTCAGACCATTGTGTATTCGTTCAGAAGTTTTCTGACGATGACTTTATCATCTTACTGTTATATGTAGATGATATGTTGATAGTTGGCAGGAATCAATCTAGGATTGATAACTTGAAGCAGCAACTGAGTAAGTCTTTTGAGATGAAAGACTTGGGGCCAGCTAAGCAGATTCTTGGCATCAGGATCGGTCGTGATCGGAAAGCCAGGAGATTATACTTGTCACAGGAGGAGTACATTGAAAAGGTACTTCAGAGATTCCAGATGGACAAGGCTAAAGCGGTTAGCACTCCTCTTGCTACCCACTTTAGATTGAGTACGAGACAGAGTCCCTCTACTGAGACAGAGAGGAGGAAATGAAACAGGTTCCATACACCTCAGCAGTGGGAAGTCTTATGTATGCCATGGTGTGCACGAGGCCAGACTTAGCACACGCAGTTGGATTGGTCAGCCGGTTTATGTCAAACCCAGGACGGGAACACTGGAATGCTGTCAAATGGATTATGCGGTATCTTCGAGGCACAACCAAGATGAGGTTATGTTTTGGTAGCAGTGACAAGCCAGTGTTGATGGGCTACACGGATTCAGATATGGCAGGAGATGTGGATACCCGAAAATCTACTTCGGGGTATCTGATTACTCTCTCAGGAGGAGCTGTGGCATGGCAGTCTAGGTTGCAGAGATGTGTTGCACTTTCTACAACAGAGGCGGAATTCATTGCAGCGACGGAAGCTTGCAAGGAATTGCTGTGGATGAAGACATTCGTCCAGGAATTGGGTTTCAAGCAGGAAAAGTACATTTTGTACTGTGATAGTCAGAGTGCTATCTATCTCGGTAAAAATTCCACATTTCATTCGAGGTCAAAACATATCGATGTGAGGTATCACTGGATACGGGACGTCCTGAGCTCAAAGCTGTTAGAACTCAGGAAAATTCACACCGACGACAACGGTGCCGATATGTTCACGAAGGTTTTACCGAAGGAGAAGCTTGAAATCTGTCGTGCCATAGCCGGGATGACAAAACTCTCCACATAGTCAGAGTGGAGAGATTCAGAGAACTACGATTGGCTTGATCCCTTCTCAGGGTACGTAGGCAGTCACAGAGATGCAGCCAGGGGAGGATCCTTTGGAGGATCCGGATTTGGATGATTGATGATCGGCTCAGATTTTGGAGAAATCTTCACCGAGGGGGAGATTGTTGGTGTTGTGACCAGCTGTTGGTCACAAGCACCGAAAGTGCATGCAAATAATGCATGCACTTTCAATCAACACTCATGAGCAAGCTGTGCTCATGAGCAAGCTGTAACCAAGTGTGCCAAACCGCGTGGCACTGTTCACGCGTTTGGGCACTATAAAAAGGGAGCCCTTCCATTGTTATCATTATCCCAAATCGTGAGGAAAGATAGAGAGTAAAGTGTTTGAGAGTTTTTTGTAAAGCTTGGATTATAAGCTTTGTAATTCTTTTGTGGATATATATAAAAGAAGAGTTTTCTCTCAATTCACCTCTATTATTGTGTGTTTATTCTCAACAGTTCCCACCCTATCCGAACCGTTAGAACTGGACGGTTCCAACTGGAATTTAAGTTTTTAATTTAATTTAATAAAATTCAAATAAATAAAATTTTTTATTATATTTATTTGATAATAATATCCAATTATAAATTTCTTTAAAATTTAATTTCTATTTTTTAAAATTATTTATATAAAAAAAATTGGAACCGGAACCATCCGGTTCAGTTCCGGTTCCCGGTTTCACATTCTTGTGGGACCGGAACCAAACCGAAATTATCCGGTTCAGTTCCAATTCTACAATAGTGAAACCGAAAATTGTTCGGATCGATTCCAATTCGAAACCGAACCGGACCGATAGCCAGGTCTATTTTAAAGGAAGGAATTTGCTTCCTTCCGTGGAGAACATAATCCAAAACAGAAATTAAACCACCCGTGATGGCTCATGACTTGATGCAGGCGCCCGAACAAATATATGGTATTAGCATAGTATGCTTCAGCTGCAGATGATGGATCCTTATTCCCGAGCATCCTGTACGGTCACATTCAATTTCCCTGGGGTGAAAAAGTCTCACCAGTGCCACCCCATAATTCCCAAGAACGGTCATTGATGAGCGGTTAAAATACATATATTTTGCAGCCACTTTATCTTAATATTTTGTGAAGTGATATCGAGCTTTAGCAACGAATTGATGTGTTTTGGGTGCGTTTTGTAGGTCAAAATAATATCTAAATTCAACGCAATCAATGAGGGATGAAAACGGTAAGATACAGAATAAATCATGGTTTATTTTAAAGTAAAAACGCACGTCTCGATGCAAGCCGCGCGTCGAGACGCGCTATTGGACAAAAACTTAGCAGATTCAATTTTTCAAATTGATGGGCACGTCGCGAGTGAAGTGCGTTGCTACGCGCGTTAAGCGCGTCGAGACACGGGAAATTCAGCCATGTTTCGTCCTGAATCCGATTTTTAAGTAGGAAACACCCTTTGAACCTCCTATTTAAGTACAAGTTCATCTTAAAACCTATTATCAAGTCTTATAACATATTTTGGAGCCTCCATAGCATAAAATAACGCCTAGAGTAAGGTAAGAACAAGTGCGTTAACCGGAATTTGAGTTTGAAGACTGCAAACGAGATTTTCTTTCTTTTCTTTTCCCTCTAACTTTATTTTTTATGCGTTTTTTGCCATGTATTAATGATCAGCTTATTTTTATTGAATATTTTGAGTAGCTAATTCATTAAATCTATGGTTGTAATGGATCATAAGCATATGTTTATTAATTAATTTGCATATTTTTATTCTTTTGGGATTGTTATTGATTATTTACCCCAAAACTTGTGGGGGGAAGCCTTACTTTCCGCTAACTATGTTCTGAACAAGTTACCTCACAGAAAATTGGACAAGACACTATATGAATTGTGGAAAGGTCACGTAACTTCCTACAAATATCTGAAAGTGTGGGGGTGTCTCGCCAAAGTAATGGTTCTTAAACCTAAGAAGGTTAAAATAGGACCCAAGACTGTTGATTGTATTCATTGGATATGCTCACAATAGTAGTGCGTATCGATTCTTGGTATATAAGTATGAAATTCTTGACATCAATCCAAATATGATAATTGAGTCAAGGAATGCGACATTTTTTGAAGAGACATTTCCTTGTAAGGAAAGACAAAGAACAAAATCTCTCAAAAGAACTATTGATACTGTTAAAGGCAACGATCAAGTTGACCAAAGATCAGATCAACATGAGCATATTGAGGAAAATGAACCTAGACGTAGCAAAAGAGCTAGAACGTCTAAGTATTTTGGACCTGATTTTCTGACATACTTGTTAGAAAATGAGCTTCAAAGCTATAAAGAAGCAATGTCTTCTTCAGAGGCACCTTTGTGCAAAGAGGCTATCAATAGCGAGATTGATTCTATCCTTCGAAACCATACTTGGGAGTTGGTTGATATTCCTCAAGGTTGTAAGCCGCTGGGCTACAAATGGATTTTCAAACAGAAGATGAAGCCGGATGGATCAATAGATAAATACAATACAAGACTTGTCATAAAAAGTTATATACAAAAAAGATGGTCTTGATTACTTTGATACCTATTCACCAGTGATCGTATCATATCAATAAAAATGCTTATAGCCATAACAATTATATTTGGTCTTGAAATACATCAAATGAATGTGAAGACGACATTCTTAAATAGTGAACTAGATGAAGAGATTTACATGAAACAACCAGAAGGTTTCAATGTTCTTGGACAAGAACAGAATGTGTGCAAACTTGTAAAATCCTTATACGGAGTAAAAACAAGCACCTAAACAATGACATGAAAATTTGACAAGTGTGTATACACTAAATCAACTCAAAAAGGATATGTCATTGTGTGTCTCTACGTAGATGATATGCTGATAATTGGTAGTAATCATGAGATGATTTAGTCTACCAAGAAAGTATTGACCATCAAATTTGATATGAAAGATTTTGGAGTAGCTGATGTGATCTTAGGAATTAATATTTCCAGAACATCAGAGGGGTATATATTATCTTTATGTTGAGAAGATACTTGAGAAATATAATAAAAGAAATATAAATGTGGCTAGAACTCTTGTGGACCTAACTCTTCATTTATCAAAGAATACTGGCTCAAGCGTATCACAATTAGAATATTCGAGAGTCATCGGAAGTTTGATGTATCTCACAAATTTCACACAACCTGATATAGCTCAAGTTGTAAACAGTCTTAGCAGATATACAAGCAATCCATGACATAACCACTGGAAAACCATGGTAAGAATTTTGAGGTATCTGAGAGAAACTTCAAAATATGGTCTGCATTATACGAGATATCATGTTGTTCTAGATGGATACATTGATGCTAACTAGATATCTGATACAGTGGGTTCCAAATTTACAAGGGGATTTATTTTCACACTTGGTGGTACAGTCGTGTCATGAAAATCCTCAAGGAAAACGTGTATTGTCTGGTCTAATATGGAATCAGAGTTCATAGAATTAGACAAAACAATGGAAGAACTGGAATGACTTTGAAATTTTTCTAGAGGATATTCCAAATTGGCCAAAATCAGTACCAACGATAAGCATACATTGTGATAGTCAATCGGCTATTGGTAGAGTCCAAAATATAATGTATAATGATAAGTCTCGACACATACGCCACAAATATAATACCATACGACAATTACTCTCAAGTGGTATAATTTCGATAGATTATGTCAAATCAAAGAAAAACCTAGCAGATCCACTTACTAAAGGTTTACCTAGAGAGTAAGTTGAGAAGTCATTAAGGGGAATGAGCTTGAAGCCTGTAAATTAAGAATTGTCACTGTGGAAATCCAACCTAGCTGACTGGAGATCCCAAGATCTAGGTTCAAAAGGGACAACTGAAACTTTGTGCAATTCAAAACAACACTGTAGAGTTTTATACTCTTTCCCATTCCTGTAATGATGCAAAGTGTTGTCTGTCAAGGTTAGGATAAACTAAGAAGTGATCACCTCTTTATAGTGGGGGTAAAGGCATATTACCTCTTTATAGTGATCACATATTTCAAGTAAGAAGTGAGCCCGCTTCCATGAGAGTTTTTAAAGGCTGAATTCCCTAAAGTACTTGATGAATCTAGTACCAATATTCATGGCTGAAATGAACACAACAGTAGAACATGAAATGGTTGAAGTGATGTTGTGTGTTGGCAATTGTCGTGGTTTACAACGGCGGAACAGTTCAAGATTATGAGATATGGATCACTGGTTCGCCAAGTAAATCCGATTGTCATTCACTATAAAATGTTCAAGGCGAAAGCTACCTATTTCGATGCAGTTTTATTTATGGAAACTCTTTTAAGTGTCTGCATTAATATTGGAGAATTGTGGGTGATTGTTGTAAATTCTCTAATATATATAGTATTAAAGTATGAGAGACATGTCCCTTAAGTAGTGCCTTATGGGAAAGACATAAGAATGAAGAGACATGTCTTCTACATTCGAATGATGCATCTCTAGACCTTTTTAGGCTTTAGAAAAGGGTATAGCCCTTAGAAGGGTTACACCCTAAGCCAAATGGTGCTCTGAAATGAACCATTCCATGCCTATATAAAGGAGGGTATTGGATTCATTTATGAACATCTAGAAAATCATATAAGTTGTTCATTATCTAGAGAGTCATTTAAAAAGAGAGAGTTTCCACCATTTGTCATTGTTCAAGTTTTTGTAGAAATGAGTGCCCATTCTACAAGAAACAATCAAGTAATCTTGGGAGAACTTTAGCCATAAAACCATCCGTACAGCACCGAGGCGGGGCTAATAAGTTCTTAAGGACAGAGACAACTCGACTTGATTTTTTGTTCATCATATACCAAGTGCATGTTTTTCGCAGCCATGACTCGCCCCAATTCCTTAGCAGCTTCCAAGAATTTAGGTATGTTACCAGGGTTAGATCCACAGAAGACACAAATTTTCTTGAATCGTTGCTGTGAGGTAGCTTCCATCTTTTTTTTTTCTTACTTGGATGTATATTTGAATGTGTTGAGGAGAGCAATGCCGCTGAATTTATAGGACCTGTAAAAGAGGTGAATAATAATTGCAATAACATATCCACTGAATGACGGTTAGCTAGATCACAAAAGAAGTCATCAGAAGTCAAGAAAGGCCATCGGATCATGTCTGCAAAAACAACGAGAGAAATCGTGAGATGTCAAAAAGTTGTGGATTCGTTCCAGGAAAATAACAGAAAATAAAAAGGAGATCGTGATACGTCAAAAAGCTGTGGATTCTTTCAACGAAAATAACAGAAAATACCAAAGGAAGCTCTAAAATGTCAAAAAGTTGTGGATCTCTTCCACTTCAACATGTCGTGAATGGTCCAAACAGTTATAGATTTCTGCCACCATTAATGAATTATCTCCCATTCTTGTGATTGCCAAGCACCAATCCCTATGTCCTAACTTGCTCCGCATTTGCTTTCACCTGAAAAAATAACACAAAATTAGAGATTTTACAAGAACATGTAACAGGAATCACAGCAACTTGCATAGGTTGCCTCCCTTTCAGCATTAACTTCATTGTCTTCAGCCAGACATGATCGAAGTTCTTCTGTCAGTGTGGCATCACCGTCGTCTTTAGTGCTTGCCGCTTTTGATCTTCGCTGCTTTCCTTGCTTCGCCTTTGTTCATCGTCTTCAGCCAGACATGACCGAAATTCTTCTGTCATCGTGGCTTCACCGTCGTCTTTTTGTGCTCGCCGTTTTTTTTTTATTTTTGCTGCTTTCTCTTCTTTCTCTCTTTCTTTTTTTTTCTTTAAACCTGCAAATACAAAACAACAGAATAAAGACGTGTGCATGTAACGTATACACATACATGTGTAGAGATACTCCCTGTTCTTGATGGGTGAGACCATCATTGTGCTCCTCGGCGTCATGTGTTTCCTTCTGTCGGTTCTTCTCTTCTGTTTGAAACCTACAAACATAGAACAAACACAAGAATTGCAAGTACGTTACGTATATGCATGCATATGTTTCCTATCCCGTTGGGTTAGGCCTTCCGCCAATTCCCTTGGGGACTGCTCGGTCTTCTCTCCCTTAGGCAAAGTACAACATTAATCAGCTTGGTGAACTCATTCCTTTCTAAGTCTGAAAGCTTCGCTGCTCCGTTTCCCAATTTCTGAATGGCCATTCTGTCTTTTCTGCTTGTTTCTTCTGAGAATTCTCTGTGTTACAGATACCTCTAAATATCATGATACCAAGGCTTCCCGTCATCGACTTCCACATCCAATATCCTTTCTGTCTCATACACTGGCTTGTTTGCAGTTGTCAGCACAAGTGGTTTCATCACCAATTTCTCTGGATTTCCCAAGTTGGAGAATTGTCTGTTTCTGATAGGGGCAATCTCTGAGGGAGTAGGCTTGATCCTTGAAGGTTCCCCAATGGTCATTTCATACTGGTTGCACGAGTCTCTGTTATTAGCTATACAGGGCACGGTCAAACTGGTCACAACATTGGTCAAAACTTGCAAATCTTCAGCAATTTCAGCTACCTTGGCTTCCGATCGATCTAGGCGGGATTCCCCGTTGACTGACCCACTCATACTGGTTGATGATCCCTTGACAAATCTTTCTTCCTTACCAACCCAACGGGAGTCTATGATGGCTTTTAAGATACAAAGGGTTAACATGATGCATGTATGTACGACATGTGTGCAATGCAAATAAACAAGCTCATAAAATAATTTAGACTAATTAGCCCGTTATCATTTTAAAGTATTCAATCACACTATTGCGCAGTGCAAACTTGCCCCAGTTGAAAAGGCCCAACAGGTTTACACTTCGCGATAATATAACTAAATAACTTCAAATGATAAAAGGCACAAACACAAACTGGCCCATTGGCATTTTAGAAATTTTGGCCTACTTGTCAAAAGGACATGAACTTGTCCCGGTTTAAATGGCCCAACGAGTTCACATCTTTTGACAAAGAGTCCAACTAAATCCAAATGACAATGGTCCAAAACACAAGCATAAACACAGTAGTCATGATTAATTAAAACACAAATCCAAACATTACAAGACATTATTTCGGAGCCGATTCTCTATATCCCCAGTGGAGTCGCCAGACTGTAGGACACAGGAGCTGGGCGACGCTGTTCTGGCTCGCGGCCTGGTTGGGAGTACGGAGTAGCCCGCGGGGTAAACCGGAGAAATAAAATGGAGTCGCCACCCGGTGTGAACCGGGAAAATGATTTAAGGCCGCACTCACCCCTCGCAAGGGAAGACCTCAAACCGTTGGGTTCGGAATGGTCCCTTACTTATGTCGTTTGTAATGAATGGATTTGTGCAATATTAACCAAGTCTACACAACATGCTTAAGAACAACCTATTAACCATGCATAAAACATCATCATGCTAAACAACCTAATCATGCATAAGAAAATAAATATCATACTAAACGACTACATCATGCTTAGAAACAACCAACTAATCATGCATTAAACATCATACTAAACAACCTAATCATGCATAGGAAAATAATATCATACTAAACAATTAAATCATGCTCAAGCACAACCAACTAGTCATGCATAAAACTATAACATATTAAACATCCTAATCATGCATAAAGCAATAATAAACTTAAACGACTACATCATACTTAGAAAATAAATAATGGAAATAAGATAAAAGGGTGCCCTCAGGTCTTACCTTTTTAGTCGCTTTCCGGGAGTGCGTTCCACGGTGCCGGAAGGGATATCGTTTTGCTATTTTTACTGGTCCATTGTTTCTGCAGTTTTCACAGGTTCACTATTTTTCTCTGTTTTCACCGGTCCGCTGTTTCCGCTGTTTTAACTCGTCATTTTCACTGTTTCACTCGCGGTTCGGGACGATTTCTGGGACGATTCCGGGACAATATTTTGGGTTATTTTCTCATTCGGTTTTCACGTGATGTTCCTCAGGTCTAACCTTTTTATTCACTCCCTCTAACTCTCGGCAAAGACATAAACCCTTCAAACCCACTCAGCATTCATGCACTAACCACTCCCTAACTGCCCTCACATCTCTCGGCACTCTCATCTCTCAACAACAACAAAAAAGAGCCCTAACAGAAGCTAACTTCCATCACTCCTCTCTACAATCGCTTGTTGGAACCAAATAAATAAACCCTAATGGCCTCTCGGTTCCACTCACACCATTGACCTGCACCCTCCACTACCTCACGTAGCACCCCACTCAAGCCCTCCTTCATCACCTTCAACGCACACTGCTCACAGATTGCACACACGTAGCCACGCACTGCAGCCACACTCAGGCCATGCACACACACTTCACGTAAACATACATTGCCCCCTACACACAATAACCACATATTCACAATATTATCCTCACGTAACAACCCCCCATGGACACGTAACAAGCCTGTTCTCACAACAACAAAGACTATCTCACACTGCCGCTCCTTTATCCATCAACCCTTCACGCAAACTGCCCATTTCCTGTCTCAACTTCACGCATGCATGGGGTAGTTCGTTCGCTGTTTAGGGGGGGTGCTTGTGTGCAGTGCGTTGAGCTGCAGTGCGTGAGGGTTTCTTGGCTTTTGAAGGCTTGCTGAATGGGCATCGATACTTAAGGGCTGATGAAAAGGATTTTTGGCATTGACAGAGGCTGGTTAGGTGGCTTTTGAATGGTCTGTTCAGGGGGTTCACGGCTGAAGGTTTGGTGGCGTTGTTGAGGGCTGGACGTGAGTGTTTCAGTTCGGTGGAGGGGCCTTTGTGCGTGTTAGCGTGAGAGAGCTGAATTCAAGATGCTTTGTGCGTGAGTTTAGGGGCTGGATTGAGGCTATTATCGAGATGATCCCAGGGGCTGAAGTAAGGCAGTAGGTTGTGTGGCTAGCTGTGGACGTGAGCTGGGCTCTGTGTATGGGTTCTGTGAAGGCGTGAAGATAGGGAGGTACTTGAAGATGCTGATGATTTGAGTGATGATGATCCAAGTGGATGGTTCTGTGTTGATGTGTGAAGGTTTACTGGTTCCAGGGGCTGCTGCGTTTGATTCAGGTTGAGAGATGAGAGACGTCCCAGGTTTGCGGGCTCGCGTGTAAGGTTTATTGTAGTAAAGTGGAGGCCATGTGATGGAGAGGGGCTGCTGGCTATCGTTTTGTGAGACTGCAGTGGCTGATCTGTCGAAGGGTAGTGGCTTTAGCGTGAGGGAGTTTAACTGGGGGCAAGGACTGGTTCCATCATGAGGGAGAGGGCCGTGTGTGTATGAAGGGGCTGCGTGAATGATTATCTTTTTGTGTTCCTCCTCCTCCGCGTGAAGGCAAGTTGGTGAGGCTTTATGCGTGGTCCTGGGTTATGGCATCCGTTGCAGGCTGTTATGGGCGTTTGCAGTGTATGGGGCATCATGGTTGTAGGAATGGGTTTGTTGTTCATTATTTGGTGAAAGACGTGAGATGCATGGGCTGTGGGGTATGGCATGGTGTGGCTTTGGTGCTTATTTTGGATTTTTATTTCTTGGTGATTGGTGTTTTATTGAGAGTGCATGGGTGGTTTTGTTGGTTAGTGTTTGGGAAGGAATGTAAGGCATGTGAGGGATTTGGCTTGGACTTTTTTTTTGTGAAATTATTTGGTGGAAGATGGAAAAATGGGTGGCTTTCACGTGGGAGTGTATGGGGAGTGGAAAAGGTAGCATTTGTGGTTTGTGAACCGGCCGAGGATAAATTAAAACTGAGACCGAACGAGCGAACCCGAAACTCGAACAAACGAACCAAATCCAATAAAAATGTCAATTCTTGACCCTTCCCTTCCGACGACCGCTTTCCGCAACTTCCGCAACTAAAAAGTAGTGCCTCCATTCGAGGCTCATCAATGGGCTGATATGCAAAAATGCAATGCCTACAACTACTAGTTATTATAAAATATGTAACAATTGTTATAAAGAACAAGTGACTATCCAATAGTCGCAAGTTCCGATATCAAATATCAAAACAATCGTTAACCAATATTTCAAATAACTAGACGGGAGATCTGGTATCCAATACCTATAGTTGTAGTATTGTGAAAATCGATATTTCTATACACAAATTACGCATCTCCTTTATTTAGCTTTACTATTTGCATTCAACTATTCACAACAATTGTAAATAACTGATTAGCAAATTGTGTCAGACACATTACCTCTAAAGGTAATTAAAGCTTAGAAACGTCATTACTAGATAAACAAATACCTAATATGGCTTTCTAAATGCCAGTCAAGAATCTCGAGACATGACTAATTCAAGTCAATTCTTACTGCATAAGAAACTATTATCTCTAAAGTATTATATCCTAAAGGGATATCTATCTAGATTATCTATCATGACTTAGAACTAAGTCACTAACCATCTTTATTTTTGAAGAAAATCGGAACAATAGTTCCCGATGGTTTAGACCAATCTAATAATATCCTAGTCTAGTAGTATCTAGAACCTATTCTAGAATAACTGCAACCAAGAGTCAAGTCAGATAACATATCAAAATATGTGTGCAGTAAATAAAAGTTTAATTCTATATAAACAATAGAATAAGGAAACAAACAAGCGGCAATTTCCAAAATAACATACACTGCCTAAGTTATGGAATATTTTAAACTTAGCAGTGCCTCCTACTATTTTTACGTAATGCCGTAATCCCCAACGGAAAGACGAGAATTCAATAATTAAATCGAATTCCATAATGGGAAGAGGACCCCATGAATATATTTCGACTCACAGCAGAGGCACAGTCTCGCCTACGTATATTCACAGGTAGACAACTAATTGTCAATCACTCACTAGTGACTCCGAGGTCCGGTCCTGGCCGTTTCTCGTTGTCGCTGCGAAGGCAGGCCCAAGGAGACGTACCAAGGTTAAACTTGTCAATGATAAACTCAAGTTACTTGCGTAACCCTGACAGCTAGGGCACGTTCAGGATTCCGCTTTCGCTTGAATGTATCTAGTATCTAATATACATTCGGCATAAATAAATTTCTATCAGCTACATCCTCACAGCAGAGGCACGGTCTCGGATGTATCAACGAAAAGATATTTATAACCGTATTGACAAGACGGACCAAGAAACAAGTATTCCAAATACTAGTTACTTTAAAACCTTATTAAGCGGGGATATTCCATTAAGTGTCATACACCCTAAATCTAATCAAATTAGATTATAACATGCATGTATAAAGTCAAGAAAAACATGATTAAACATTGAATAAAACAAGCTAATCATTTATGGAGGCCTAGAATCAGACTCGCTCTGATACCATTTTGTAGGGGTTTTAGGGGGAATATCCGGTAACGCAGCGGAAGCGGTGGAAAATCGTATTTTCCGATTTCAAAACTTTTTCTCGGATTAATTAAATAAACATATTTATTTAATTATCCAATAATCAAATTATGAAATAAAATTCAAATAAATCATATTTATGTGAATTTACCGAATTGCCCTTACACTTGGTACTTTGTCCATTTTAGTCCGAAATTGATCAAATCAATTTTGAATGATTCTAAATCATTTCTAAGATGAACTTAGCATGTTCAAAAACATCAAACACCATGGGCAACATAAATCCCCATTTTTCTTCATTTGGCCGAATGCACCACTTTGGTGCCAAAGTGTGCACTTTGTCATTTCATGCATCAAAACACATCAAGATGTAATCCAATGAACATGAAACTTTTATGCATCATATACACATCCAAATACACAACATATATGAAAATCCCCAAATTTGGAATTGGTCATGAACCCTAATTTTTCAATTTCATCAAATTGGACAAATTAGAACCAAATTTTTAAATCAATTACTCCAATCAATCATTCTTCCATCCAATCCAAGTCTCACACAATGAAACAACTCAAGATCAAATCTAGGTCATCTAAGAGTGGGTCAACAACTCTAGATTAGCAACAAGGTTTCCAAAACCATAAAAGAATACTTATAACTACACTAGTCACAAGCTTTCTCCATTATACATGCTCAACACTTTCATCAAAGTTCAAAACCAATAAACACAAACATATAAGAAGAGAGACAACAACAAAGCAACACAAAATGATGCTAAGCATGTTAGAAACAATTTTCATGTTGAAGACTTTGAAAGATAACTTACAAAATCATAATTTTCCAAGCCATCTTCCTTTAGGCTTCAAGCTTTTCTCTCAACTTTTTTATGTTTATTTTGGTATCAAATGAACTCCTTAAACCCTAAAATGAAATGAAACAATATATACCTCCTCCAAAAGAAGCCTTGGCCGAAATTGGTGGAGAAATATACAAAATACTCATGATATTTTATTTCATTTAATTTTGCTTATCAACTTGCAACTTTAATCATCAAACAATTTAATGAATAAAGTAAGTCAACAATTGCAACTCAAAATATAACCATTATATTTAATTAAGGGTCTTGGCCGAAATTATGTATACATATATACCAAAATTTCATTTCAAATTCATTTAACAAAAATTTGATCAACTTGATTAAATATCTAAAAAACACTTTATTAGATATTATCACTTGGTCAACAAAGGCAACCATGCCATTTAATTCAAATATCCTAAGTTAAGATATTTATATTTTTAATTAATTTAATCATTTAACAATTAAATAATTAATTAATTAATCAAATACAAATATATTAAATATTTGTATAATATTTACATTAAATATCAAATACATATATTTATTTAGGATATTAGTCAAATATCTCAATTTGACTATTTAATTAATGTGTATTTAAATTAATCAAGTATTAAATGTAAATACACAATAATTAACTAAATGACTATCGGGTCCCTTTAGCATGTATCTTGCCTTTAACCTTTAAACGACTTAATAAATAATCAATATCATTTATTAATGTTGCTCTGGTGCTCTACGAGTATATTTCATTATTGAGACTCTCTAGATTCAGGTATATCCGTCACGAAATCCAATTTCGTGTCCATAATCTATCCACCCGTAGATTATGACGATCACAGATAAACTAGCTGAATCATACAGGTCGAGGTCATTGCATACGTATAATCCCTCCGTCACAGGTATCCAGATAATCCCAGAGATATAGATGTGAACTTCAAATCTCTATAGGTATTATCTCGTCGACGTATCTATTAGCAATCTTTAAATAACACTCGGAACTTACTTCCGATGTATACTGTGGCCACAGATTTAACAGACTGCTAAATATATATGGACTACCTATGCTCTGTACACAGAACTGACGGATCATATCTTGACACACACAGGGTATCCTGAGGATCGATCCACACCCAACGAACAGGCGGAGGTCTGATCTAAATAGATTCGGTGACGTGACTGCCATCTAAGTGTGGAGGATGTCTCATACATCCACAGTGGTGTCTCAAGTCGAAGGACCACTATGCTACTCAAACCCGAGAAGATTCTTATTGACGTTGGTGTACTATCCATTAAGAATCTTCGGTGAGCGTTCAGTGTTTATCCACTATAAACACCTATACGTCTATACGAGTCTCCATAGACTCATGGTTCATTGGGATAAACCATCGGACCAAGTCTCGATATACGACATGTACTGGTCTCAACGGATTTGACTAACCGACCCGTGTTAGCAAATCTTGACCAGGAACTATGCTTGATAATATTCATATAGCAGTGACACTTCCCAATGTCAATTACAAACTAACTTTGTAACTGTGTACTGCATTATATATTATCGGGCCTTTGTCTAATATATACATATCACTAAACCACATTTAGTTTCAATCTAATCGTAATCAGATCGAATACGTATATAAAACAAGAGGTGCAACCATAAATAAGTAATATTATGGAATAAGGGGATGTTCGTATTCATGAATCATACATAAATACGGTCCGGATTGGCGCTCTGAGCACCAACCCCAACAACTTTCAGGTTTTTCTTACTTTTTAAGTTCCATGTTTATGTTTCATTAGTTGAAATTTGATAATATAATACATCTTTAATTTGGTTTATAACACATAATCTCTAACAATCATACCGTCAATTCGGCAGATTTTAGTTAGCTGAAAGATATGGATAAGTCGATTGGCTAATCA
This sequence comes from Zanthoxylum bungeanum, assembly GCA_019454045.1. Classification (NCBI taxonomy): domain Eukaryota; kingdom Viridiplantae; phylum Streptophyta; class Magnoliopsida; order Sapindales; family Rutaceae; genus Zanthoxylum; species Zanthoxylum bungeanum. The sequence goes on along the minus strand of SKCR01041365.1, from coordinate 172,588 downwards.
TAAGTCAAATGTTCACAATTTTATCATCATTTCTTTAGTTCTTTGTTTGTACAAATAGTATTTTTCTTAAATTAATAAATAAAGCAGTACATTTTTTTAAAGAAATTATAATTTTTAAGCAATCTAAAAATATTTTTTTAAAATAAAAATCAAAATTGGAAACTCAAAATATTTCATTCATGATTTTGAATAAAATTATTATTTTTTCTATCTCTCAAATTTAGGGAGAAAAAAAAAACAAGACTTGATAAAGATTTTTAGGATATTTTTATGATAAGTTCTTACGACATCCCCAAAGGACGTTGTTTTATGGTGTTTGATTTAGGATCTTGTTGTAAATTCTCTAAATATAGAGTATGGATGAAGGAGGGTCATCTCCCTTGAGTAGTGCCCTATGGGAGAGACACTAACATGTAGGAACATTTCCTCTAAATTGATGGAACATACTTTTAGGCTCCAAAGGGTTCGAGGGAGGGGTATAACCCTTGGGAGGGTTACACTCCAAACCAAAGGGTGCCCTCAAAGACACCCTTCCATGTCCATTTAAAGGAGCCTTCATTGTTCTTTCAAAAGATCAAAAAATCCAGAAGTAAAAAGTCTCATACATTTGTTTTAGAGTCAGAGAGAGTTCCACCATTGTCCTAGTTCGGGATCTTGTTAAGGAGTACCCCTTGAACAAGAGAAATCCAAGTTATCATGGGAGGACGTTAGCCACAAAATCCGTACAGCACCGAGGCGGGGCTAATAAGTTCTTAAGATTGTTGGGGAATTGGTGTTGTTAAACGAAATCAAATATGCATCAACAATCAATAAAACCAGAACACAAAATTAGATCTACACTAACATGCCAATTTAGACAAAACCCTAAAAAGATTTCTAGGACATCAGAAGGATATATATTATCTCAGACTCATTATATTGAGAAGATACTTGAGAAATATAACAAAAAGGATCTAAACGTGGCAAGAACTCTTGTATACCTAACTCTTCATCTATCAAAGAATACTGGCTCAAGCGTATCGCAATTAGAGTATTCGAGAATCATCGGAAGTCTGATGTATCTCACGAATTGCACACGACCCGATATTGCTCAAGCTGTGAACATGATTAACAGATATAGGAGCAATCCAGGACATAACCACTGGAAAGCCATAGTAAGAGTTTTGAGGTATCTGAGAGAAACTTCAAAATATGGGCTGCATTATGTGAGATATCCTGCTGTTCTAGAAGGATACAGCGATGCTAACTGGATATTTGATACAATGGATTCCAAATCTACGAGTGGATTTGTTTTCACACTTGGTAGTGCAGTTGTGTCATGGAAATCCTCGAGGCAAACATGTATTGCCCGGTCTACTATGGAATCAGAGTTCATAGTATTAGACAAAACAACGGAAGAAGCAGAATGACTTTGAAATTTCCTGGAGGATATTCCAAGTTGGCCCAAACCGGTGCCACCGATAAGCATACATTGTGATAGTCAATCGGCTATTGGGAGAGCCCAAAATACAATGTATAATGGTAAGTCTCGACACATACGTCGGAGACATAATACCATACGTCAACTGCTCTCAAGTGGCATAATATCGATCGATTATGTCAAGTCGAAGGAAAACCTAGTGGATCCACTTACTAAAGGTTTACCTAGAGAGCAAGTTGAGAAGTCATCGAGGGGAATGAGCTTGAAGCCTATAAATTAAGAATCTTCACTGTGGAAACCCAACCTAGCTGACTATAGATCCCAAGATCTATGTTCAAAAGGGACAACTGAAACTTTGTGCAATTCAAAACAAGCACTGTAGAGTTTTGTACTATTTCCCATTGCGATAATGACGCAGAGTGCTGTCTGTCAAGGTTAGGATAAGCTAAGGCTTTTAATGATCATTATTTTAGGAGATGAGTCCTAATGGGGGTAAAGGTAGATTACCTCTTCATAGTAGATCACTTATCTCAAGTAAGAAGTGAGGCCGCGTCCATGGGATTTTACAGGTTGATTTCCCTAAAGTGATTGATGAATCCAGGACCAATGTTCATGGCCGAAATGAACACAACCGTAGAACGGGAAATGGTCAAAGTAAATTTGTGTGTTGACAATTGTCTTGGTTTACACCAATGTCAGAACATTTCAAGACTATGGGTCACTGGTTTGCCAAGTAAATCTGATTATCATTCACTAGGAAAGGTTCAAGGCGAAAGCTACCTATTTCGATGCAGCTTTATTTCATGGAAACTCTCGCAAATGTCTGCATGAATAGAGAATTGTGGGGGATTGTTGTAAATTCTCTAAATATAGAGTATGGATGGAGGAGGGTCATGTCCATTAAGTAGTGTCTTATGAGAGAGGCACTAACATGTAGAGACATTTCCTCTAAATTGATGGAACATACCTTTAGGCTCCAAAGGGTTCAAGGGAGGGGTATAACCTTTGGGAGAGTTACACCACAAACCAAAGGGTGCCCTCAAAGGCACCATTCCATGTCTATTTAAATGAGCCTTCATTGTTCTTTCAAAAGATCAGAAAATCCAGAAGTAAGAAGTCTCATACATTTGTTTTAAAGTCAGAGAGAGTTCCACCATTGTCCTAGTTTGAGATCTTGTTAAGGAGTGCCCCTTGAACCACTACAAGAAAATGGACATTTAGGGTCCAAACTTTTAGCGTCGAAATAATTGTTTGACGCAAAAGGGTTGCCCTTTAGCGTCGAAAATCTATTTGGACGCTAAAGGGTTGCACCTTTAGCGTCAAATTAGTTTTTTGACGCTAAATGTTCTAACCTTTAGCGTCGAAATTCTATTTAGACGCTAAAAGGTTGACCATTTACCGTCCAAATAGATTTTTGAGGCTAAAGATTTACCTTTTAGCGTCGAAATTTACATTCGACGCTAAACGTTTACCTTTTAGCGTCGAAATTTAAATTTCGACGCTAAAGGGTAAATTTAAATTTTTCGATTTCCCGCCTTCTAAAATTTGAACTTTTCGCCAAAAAAATTAAATTTAAATTTTTGATCATTTGCGACGAATGTTTCAACGCTAAAAGTCAAATATTTCGACGCTAAATGTTAAATTTAAATTTTTTGAATTGCCTCCTTATAAAATTTGAATTTATCGCGTAATGAAATTAGATTTAAATTTTTGACATTTAGCGACGAAATTTTCGATGCTAAAAGTAAAATATTTCGACGCTAAAGGGTAAATTTAAATTTTTTGAATTCCCGCCTTCTAAAATTTGAACTTTTCACCTACTAAAATTTGATTTAAATTTTTTGACATTTAGCGACGAATTTTCGACGCTAAAAGTCAAAAATTTCGACGCCAAAAATCAAAATTTTGGCGGAAATAATTCCCGCTATTTGATGACCTTTAGCGACGAAAGCCTATTTCGTCGCTAAAGGTCATTTTTTCTTTATAAATTCATTTACTCTTTCATTTCTCTTATTCTCACTTTCTTTCTCTCATATTCTTATTTTCTCTCTAAATTTTATTTTTCCTTATATGTTTTGTTTAATTTTTTATATTTTATATTAACATCCAATATTTTAATTTTTTTTTGTAGGGAAATATGAAGATGAATAAATTATGAAAATGAAGATGGTGAAGAAAATGAAGAATAAATGAAAGTGAATATGGAGAATATGAAAGTGAAGATGTAGATAATATATAGAAAAATTATATTTTATCAATTTGTTTATTATTTTAAGCTTTTTTTGTTGTGATAAATTTTGTAATTTTATTTTTATATTAATAAAGATATTATTGTCATAATATTTTATAACAAATTTGTAATTATGTTCTTATGTTTTCTAAAAATGTAATTACTTTTGTAATTAAATTAGTTTGAAATTAATTTATAATATCAATTTTGTTATAATTAGTTTTTAAAACTAATTATAACGAATTTTTTATTTTTTTTATTTTCACTTTTAGCGTCGAAAAATTTCGTCGCTAAAAGTCAAAATTTCGTCGCTAAAGGTCTTTAGCGTCAAAATAAAATTTTTGACGCGAAAGCTTGGTCGAGGAAGGTATTTAGCGTCGAAAATAAATTTCGACGCTAAAAATATATCTTTAGCGACGAAAATATTAGTCGCAAAAAGTGTTAACTTTTAGCGTCGAAAATGAATTTCGACGCTAAAAATAAGTACTTTTAGCGACCAATATTTTCGTCGCTAAAGATATATTTTTAGCGTCGAAATTTATTTTCGACGCTAAATACCTTCATCGACCAAGCTTTCGCGTCAAAAATTTTATTCGACGCTAAAGACCTTTAGCGACGAAATTTTTCGACGCTAAAGATCTATTTTCTTGTAGTGAACAAGAAGAATCCAAGTTATCCTGTGAGGACTTTAGCCACAAAATCCGTAGAGCACCGATGCGGGGTTAATAAGTTCTTAAGGACAGAAGAAACTCGACTTGGAGCATTTGTTTTCGTCAGATTTTCCAGGTTTTTGTTTATTTTCAAAGTTTTTAGGGTTTTGTCTAAATTAGCATGTTAGTGTAGATCTAATTTTGTGCTATGGTTTTATTGATTGTTGATGCGTGTTTGATTTCGTTTAACAACACCAATTCCCCAACAGATCTCACCTTGAGGTATTGGATTCGAATCCAGGGAATGCGTTTCTTGTAAGAGTCTGAGACAGCCGAATGTTTTACCTGCTCCGCTTAAGCCCGGAAGGGGTGTTTGGCGGTGGGGTTTCCAAAGATTAAAAAAAAGAAAAAAGAAAAAAGAAAATTTCTTGCGACACTTTTGCGACTAGCTCTTGAGACGCTTGTGACATTTGCAATAGATTTTTGGGACACTACTCATTAAAAAAATTTCGCAACAATTAGCTGTAGCAGTTTCATGGCAGCAGCTAGTTGACCATGGAATCCATGACCATGGCGGTATGATGAAGAGTTTTAGTTTTTTAAATTTCAGTTGAAGATGAAGGATAGGTTAATTTTGCCCGGAAGTGGTGTATTTAATTTCCTAAGAGAACAAAGTTTGTTACCCAAATTGATTAAAAGTTTAAAACCCCGTTTGGATTCTTAAAAATGATTATCTCTCTTTATTTTAATGTAACATCAGAAATTGTGTCGCTCCAACATAGATAAACTAAGATTTGACTGGTGTAAATCCATAAGCAGTTAGATATTTAGATGTATTACATTAGGCTCGCGATATTAATGGTGTATTTGATAGAGAATATTATCAGAGAATATAAGTTAATTTATAAGATATAGAAACAAACGTTATAGTATAAAGTAGCGTCAAAAAATAATCTCATGTTGTAATATTATGATTTTGTGAGCGTTAACGCTAATATTAACTTACCTGTTTGATGGAGCGTTAAAATACTAGCATTAACACTCCACCAAACAAGTCTTAAATTTTAGCATTGGATAATATATAATATAATAGTAAATGAATTAACAATAGTAAATAAAATATTATTTGACTTTCAATATATACCATTAGATTTATTTAAATAAATTTTCAGATTTTAATGACTAAATTTAAATTTAGGCTGAAATAGTCTGCTAATTACAGCTTTGTGTTTTGATTTGACATGTGGTGAAGTGATAAAATTATATTTGGATTAAAATACAGTTTTTAATTATTTGATTAATGATAAAAAAAAATTATGATTGTTAATAGTGGTTTCTTTTAAAAATTGAGTTTTGGAAAATCTTTTTTTATTTTCATTTTTCTTACCATCAAAATATTATAATTACTTTTAATATAAATTAAAATTATACAATACGTTAATTATTATGTTTATCATATTTCTTTAATCACAATATTATTATCACCAAACGGCCTAAATTATTGAGATCGAGACCCATATTTTTGCAGAGATTATCGACCTTTATCTTTAATGGCAGCCACGGTAGTATTCGTTTGACGTGCTTTGCTGGAATATATTGATTTATAAATGTGGAGCATAACTTGAAAATATAAATAAAGAAATACTATATAATATGAATAGATAAATATAAAGTGTGTTATTTGAATGTTAGGTAATTGGTGTGCTTGGAAGGCAAGTCAGAGACTTGATAATTGGTGTGCATGAATTGCTATTAATTTTAGTTTCATGCAAACTCATAGCCATGCAGTTACCGAAGATTAGGATTAGTTATTATTATTATCTAGATTAGATAGAGTATTTTAATAAGTTATAGGATGGGCTTGTGGTTAGGTAGTTGATTTAAAATATAATCCTTGATAAAAGTTATTATCTTTATATGATCTATTTAAATCGTTTATCATAATAATAAAGGTATCAAAATAATCAATTGGGTTATGTGATGGGTAAAATTGGCTAATAGTCAGAATGAATGAGCCAAAGCAAGTGATACATGCCCACTGGCACAAGAAGCCCAATGGGAAGCTCAGTCTGTAAAACTTGGTGCCAACCTAAGCTCTCTTGCTGTGAGAAGACACCATCAACCTCGCTAAAATTACTTAGGACGTGATCTACCCTTGAAACCTCTACAAGCTCGTCCCCCACGTGGGAGCTCGCTTGACACATACCCTGCAACTTGGAGATCATCAGTTATATGTTCCCGAGAGCCTAAAACCTTTGTTCGCAGTTCGTTATGAAGCAACCTGAAAGCCGCGCAGAGCTTTAAACGCCCCCAAACGGTCAAGAGTTCAATTGAAGGAAGAATACCAACACAAATCAAATGCACCTCCGAGAATCTCTCCCTCGTATTTAAAATAGTAAAAATCCATATAAATTAGGGATAAATACAACAATGTAATCCTTGATTTATTTCTCATTAATGTTGATCTTATTTTGGAATTGTAACTCTTCAATTGGTAACGTCTCCCCAATACCATAAATAGAAGGGAGAAACCACTGTAGCGGGATGATCTGGAAAAATAATAATACTGAAACTCTATCAAAATTGAGAGAAAGAGCAGTGAGCGTTGAGAATCTTATAATTCCATTAATAAAAATGACTCGTGGACGTATGACTTTGTCTAAGCCGAACCACGTTAAAAATCGTATTCTTTTCATTTACTGATTCAGAATGCGGTGTTGACTGGTTTCACCGTTAACAGGTTACAACTTACATTATTTCTAGAAAGTACAATGTACCTCGAACCACCCTAGTAGGAGGTTAGAATCCCTCAAAGTATCTACACAAAACTCTTTACGCGACCCGTAATTGGGCACATAATAATTTGGTATCAGAGCTAGACATGTCCGACCACCACTTAGACAGTTTGGAGACTGAGATATGCTTTTGAAAGTGATGTCAATTCAATCAATGCTGGTCAGGAAGCCTTTAAACAAGAATTATTTCAAATAATTCGGATGGAGTTTAGAGTGGCTAGGGAGCTGCTGATAAAACAAATAGTTGAGATGATTCAAAGTTGAGATGATTTAATCCCATCTTCTATGTTCGAGCATTCTTCTAATAATAGAGCTCGTAGACATGAGGATGAAATTACAAATTTAGAATCAGTGGAGGAAACTATTGTTGAGATTAAAGGTATTGATTTTGTTAGGTCTAAGGTTGATGGTGAATCGAAACATATTTCAAATAGAATTGTGAGGGTTGAGAATGAGCATCTGAAATTGGTGTGGCCTATTGTTGACATTTGTTTTTCGTTCAATGGATAATTTGGGTCGACCCCTCGACTAAAACTTTCCCAAGCAATGAATTTGTTTGGTTTGTAAGGAACCCAAAATAAATGTGACAAGCAAATAAGAAAATCACAGAGATTTATGTGGTTCGGCGGAGAGCGGCTCCAACCTACATCCACGGGAGAATATGGGTGTTTATATTACTTGTTTGAGGTTAAGGTCGACCAAGGTTACAAGTGTCGTGGTGGGATTACAAAAAATGTAAAACACCTTGCGTCTTAGACTAGCCTGTTATAAATCTCACAAGTGGTCGGATACCGACCGAATTTCTCTCTCTATCACTACCTTAGAAGCTCCTGCCATTTTTACGAGTTGTGTGATGCGAAAATTGCTAACCCTTGAATCTATGACTTCAACCCATTTATATTGACTTATAAATCCATTATTCCACCAACCTATGATGTCATCGCACGTCACCATGTCATCATTGCCCCATACTTCTTTTCCCCAACCACTCAGCAAATAGTCGCCCTGCCATTTGACTCAACCACCACTTGTCAACAAAAAACCATCATTCCAACCTTTTGGCCACTGCTACACGCTCAGTTGACGTCATACCCTATGGTTCAACCACTCCAATATTGTTCCGTCTGGTAGAGTCTATTCCCAATGAGAGTCGTTGATTTACTCTTGTCAGATCAGCCTTCTAGAAGCTTAAACTTCCTAATAGGGCATACGCCGTATGCCAATATAAAATATCGTGATCTCAGCTCTGTTTCTCAGGTTGGCATGTCGAGGTGAATTATGCTTAGTCATGTCATCCCTTCTTCAACCAGGTCGGGTCGGTAAGCAGGTACCACATCGGGTCAGCTTCCACTAGCATTCAAATGCTGCCAAAAATGACAATTCCTCCTCAGGTCGTGTCGGGGGTACCTACTAACTTCATCAATAACATGTTCTTCCTCAGGAAAACTCCTCCGTGCAATGGGCTTGAGTCATCCGTCTGACTTCAGTCTCTCTAGGTCCTCATCACTATCTGGCCAGGTAAAAAACCTCATCCTACCTCTCTTCGATATTCGAACTTCTCGAGGTGAAAACCCACCATCAATATATGTCCCATAGTTTTCAGTATCAACGAGTTGGTGAGTTGATGCCAGGAACTTCAAAAAATATATGGTACAAACCGAGCTAGTGTTCTTGGGTTGTGGCTCCTTGAAGCTTCCAAAAGCAATGATTCTCGAGTCAGGTTGTTGCATAAACTTCCAAAGATTCAATTTTTATATCGATTGTCTCTCTTTCATCCCCAACTGAAAGGTCTTCATAGGGTTTCTGAATCATCCCCAGGAAGATGTGAAGGCATAATAGTCGTCCTTAAATGTTCGTCACGTCCATCAATTCATCTTATGCTTTATCTTCCAAGATGTCAGGTGTCACACATCCGTCTCTTGCGCGCCAAAAACTCAGGCAACTATGATCAATAGAGCTCATGGCTTCAATATAAGCCTTTCATCTGAATTCAACGGAAGAGATCTCCCTCACACGTGTCATCAATCCATTATATTTGCTTCAATCTGACGGCCAAAACCAGTCTGAGCTGCCTATTTAAAGGCTGTTCATCTTCACTTTTCCCTTTACCACTTCATCTTCTCAAAGCAGTCGTTCCAGACCTTCAAGCGACCTTCTGCAACTCCAGTTCTCCTCAACAACTTCAAGCATCCTTCATCACCAACCTCAACACAAAAAGTAAGTTCTTCCTTGACCTTTCTCATTTCTTCGTTTATATGGATGTCAGTGATTATGGTGATGAACTCAATGATGTGTTTGTATGATTTTTCTGGGTTTATATGAGTGAATGACAATCTGGGGGGTTACTTTTGGGTGTATGTATTTCTGGTTTTTGTGTGTGGGCTTTTGGTTTTTTTTTTTTATTGGTTTGTATTTGGAAGTAGAAAACATGTGTTTCTAGGGTTTTTGATGTGTTTGCCTGGTTGTGTTCTATAAATTTACTATTTTGCCACTGTTAGGGCGTTTAGAGCCTTTAGGGTTAGTCACTTGGTAAGGACAATGACATAGTGAACCATATACTTGTGTATTAAGCTCTACTATCCATAAGATCACATATAAAACTAAGTTGTTCTGAACTAAACTTCCTCATCGGGTCTCTCATTGATAGGAATGTCAGACTCCGAGTCTTCCTCAAAAAATCCTTTCAACGTCTTACCTCCCCTCACGCCAACCTCATGCCAAACTGGGCCAGAAAACGTACATAGCTCGAGGTCAGAGGGTTTTGATGACTATGATACAATACTGACATCTTCTGATGATGAGAATCAATCTTATAACCGAATGGTACCAAGACCCGAGCTGGCCATCATGATCTTGATTTTGTAAACTTGGACATGGACCGAACATCTTTGATAACTGAGGCCGAACTGGACCAACTAAGGGTGAGGTTCAACATCCCTGAGGCCATTACTCTGAGTGTCCCAAAAGAAGGGGATCAAGCTAGCCAGCCCCGTGACAACCACGTGGCACTCTGCATTGCCTTCTTTGACATGGGCTTACGTCTGCCCATGCAAGTATACTTTGTGAAGATGCTGTCAGCGAAGGACTTGGCCTCATGCCAGTTGAATTTGAATGGATGGAGAGTTCTGGCGGGGCTCTATGTGATTTGGATCCAAGACGGACTAAGAGAGCCGTCTGTCCATTAGTTGAAAAGATTTATAGAATGAACGCCAACCCAAAAGAGTATAATGGCTAGTACTACCTCTTCACCTATGCCGGGGCCTCACACATAATCTCGAACCTCCTGGCCACCAATAATATTTTCAAGGACAAATGTTTCTGGGTTGGGGCGTCATGGGGTAGGCGCTAGTATACTGCAGAAGATGATGTCACATTATCAAATATATTCAGAGTTGGAAATAATAGCCCGTTCTCCCTCTTTATTATTTTTCTTCCCCTCAGTATCTAGCCTTTCACGAACAATCTTGAACCATTTGCAACTTAATGGGGCGATCCCTCTAAGGTCGGTCATGAGACCCGGGCCAGGGTGAAAAAGGAATTCCAGCACGGAGTTCACAATATATATCTCGTCAATCCCTCATCATTTTCCAACTCGGGTCTCTCCCTAAGCACTTTACCACCCCAGTCTAGACAGACTGGTAATTTCTAACCCACATACCCACTTTTTGATTTGCTTGCCATTATCTGTCATGTTTATTTTATAGTTTTTCGACCTGTTTTTTTGCTTTCCTTTTAATGCTCTAACACTTGTATATTTTTTTTGTTGCAGGCATGTCTAGAAAGAAGACCCATATGTAAGTCATTAGGGAAGCAATACGCTCCGCCTGGGATAGGTCCAGAAGCACGTTTTCGAGTCACTACTATGATCTTACTAGCCATAAGACAAAAGATGCCAATACAGGCAACGACCTATGCTCCTCGTACCAAAAATATTGCTCTGCCAAGCCAAACACCAACTGTAGGACACAGACGTGGATGACACATGCCATTCCGGGCTCGCGGCCCGGTTGGGAGTACGGAGTAGCCCGCGGGGGAACTAAACCGGAGAAATAACATGGAGTCGCCACCCGGTGTGAACCGAGAAAATGATTTAAGGCCGCACTCACCTCGCAAGGGAAGACCTCAAACCGTTGGGTTCGGAATGGTCCCTTACTTATGCTACTTGTAATAAAATGATTTGTGCAATAATCTAACTAAGCTTAAGCAACATATATTTCCATGGATAATTTACTCATAAGTTCACATGCATAAGTACAAGGCTCATATCTAAGTTTACATATAACCTATGTCCGAATTTGCATATAACCTATGTCCAAATTTGCATATAACCTATTTGCATATAACCTATGTCCAAATTTGCATGCATAAAGGTAAATTGAAATACGGCAAGCATATAACTTCATAAGCACGCCATATTCATGGATACGGAAACGCAAGGAAATGGTAATTGTACAAACACGCATAAAAGTGAATCAGAATAATGGCAATCATACAATTTCATAAGCACATTGTACTTATACATGTGGGAACACAAATAAACGGAAATTGCGCAATCATGTGTAATAAAGAGAAGCAATTAGGTACATAATGCAAAGAGATAACTAATGAGACAGTTGTACATTAAAATAAACGTGCAATGATGCGATGCAAAAGATAAACAATGAAAGTGAAAGAAAAGAGATGCGACATATGCCCACATCTATATAGGACTTCGAGTGTCCGATTAAACGTATTTCACATTCAATCGAACATACTTTGTCCGGCGCGGCAAAACATTGTGGCAAAGGTAGCCCTTAGGCTTTCTATCCTTCAAAATGGAGGGCCTTTAATCCAACTTGATTTGCCCATGCGCAATGCAATATGATGCATGATTATGCAAGGAGGTGTCATACATAAAGCAAATAATGGAATACTAAAAGGCGCGGTAAAGTATTGTCGTACATGTAGTCTTTTAGACTTTTTCTTCCCTTAAATAGAGAACCTTCAGACCAACATTCTAAGCCCATACGCATCACATCACAATGCATAGAAAGTAAAGACAACAATATAGGATTTTGTGTACTCGATTAAACATATATCACATTCAATCAAACACACTTTGTCCGGCGCGGTAAAGTATTATCGTAAAGGTAGTCTTTTAGAATTTTTCTTCCCTCAAATAAAGAACCTTTAGACTAACATACTAAGATCATGCGCGTTACATCACAATGCATAAAAAGTAAAGACAACAATATAGGACTTTGCATATTCGATTAAACATATATCACATTCAATCAAACACACTTTGTCCGGCGCGACAAAGTATTGTCGTTAAGGTAGTCTTTTAGACATTTTCTTCCCTCAAATAGAGAACCTTCAGACCAACATACTAAGCCCATGCGCATCACATCATCAATACAAACAAATAATCGTACGGAAATTAAATGGCGGAATATAAAATGCGGATAATAGACAAACAAGATAAAACATATCAAAATATGTGTCGTTTGCTCAAGTAGTATGTGGAGTTGTATCCCAAGTACAGACTGCACTACCGTCCATTCGGATTCGGCTACGGAATTTACGTATGGGTTTCCATCCTATATACCACAAGAGATGACATATTTTCCATTCATTCAAGGGCCACAACATACATCAATCAACGACTCTCATGCGAAGAAAATTCAATAAATGATTAAAATAGAAATAAAGATAAATAAGAAATGTGCCCTCAGGTCTAACCTTTTATGTCGACTCTTGGAAGCGCGTTACAAGGTCGTCGGAAGGGCTAACACTCCGCAACTCTTCTGGTTCACTGGTTCAGGTCTTTCCTCGCTGTTTCACTGCTCAAGCTACTGTTTTTTACTCCGTTTTGCTACAGTTTTGCTGCTGTTTAAGGGGTATTTTCTGGTCATTGTTTTTGGTGTATTAATGGACTGTTTTGTGCGGTTTTAAGGGGGTTGGGGCTGCTGTTTTGTACGGTTATTTAAGGGTTTTAAAGTGCAGTTTTTATTCACTGTTTTAGGTGGCTTTCGGCCACTGTTTGGGGTATTTGAGCTGCTATTTTTATTTTGTCACTGCAGTGCAGTTTCAGGGGCAGTTTGGCGTGAATGAGGGCTGCTGTATTGGGCTGTATGAGTGCAGTATTTTTGGTGATCTAGGGGCAGTTTCAGGGGCTGTAGTGGCATCAATTTCAGGGGGAAATGGAAGGCTAATGGCGTGAATCAGAGGCTGCAGTGAGAGGGCTATTTGGACGTGTTAGAGGCTGCTGTATGGGGCTGTCTTGGTGTGAATTCAAGGGGCAGAATCAATGGTTATTTTGGGCAGTTTGGCGTGAAGGTCTTGGGCTATTGGAGTGCAATTTTGGTGCGACAATGGGACTTGTCAGTGGGGGTCTTGGGCGTGAGAGAGATTAGAGAGGAGAAGGGAGTTTTTTGATGTATTTTCTTGTATAGGGTGTGAATGCTAGGCTCCACAAGGGTTGGATTTGTGTCTATTTTATAGGCAAATGCTAGGGTGAATCCATGTTTGAAAAGGAATAAGATTTATGTATTAAAGAGATATCATTTAATTAGTGTCCTACAAAGAAAACATCTAGTTAATTAGAGACATGATTTGGCTAGATTAGGAATATCATATATTTGATTTGTTTTATTTAGGTAGGGATATATTTTATATTTTATTTGATTTATTTTAATTTGGTATGTGATTTTTTAGATTTGTTTTAATTTCACCATGTGTTAAATATGTGTTTTATTATTTTGGATGAGATTTAATTGGGCTTGGGCGTATGTGGGCTTAGCTTAGGTGTGTGGTTGGATTTTGGTGGTGGGCTTGGTGTGTGTGGGCTAGGTGTGTGGCTTGTGGGGGGTTTTGGGCCAAGGTTAAGTGGTTTGCGGGGTTTTTGGGCTGAAGGTGCTTTAAAACGGAGGTCCAACAAGTGAGCCCGAAGCTAAACAAGCGAATAAAATCTAACAAAAATACCGATTCCCTTCCGATGTCCGTTTCCCGCGACTTCCTCGACTTAAAAGGTAATGTCTCCAAATGAGACTCATCATAGGGACTTATATGCAAAAATACAATGCCTACAGTCGCCCTCACTTTGATGGGACTTGTGCTGTGTGTGAAGATGACAATCTTATCAAAGTTTATGCAATGCATTTTTACTTACCTGGCTCGCCAGCTGCCACCTGACTTACCTTCTGCTTCGAACTGAGTTGATCTGGTGGTCCATTTTCGAACTGTGCTCCATTTTTGGAGCGCCATTTTCAGCATCTGTTGTGTGTGCTCCATTTTGGAGTGCCATTTTCGGCATCTGTTGTGTGTGCTCCATTTTGGAGCGTCATTTTCGGTATTTGCTGCGTGTGCTCCATTTTGGAGCGCCATTTTCGGCATCTGTTGTTTGGAGCGCCATTTTCGTCATTTGCTGCGTGTGCTCCATTTTGGAGTGCCATTTTCGGCCTCTGTTGTGGTAGCGGTCCATTTCCGAACCGTGTTGTGCGAGAATGTGGCTCATTTTTGAACCGTTACTTGATGAGGTGGTCTTTGCCGCTACAATCCTGTGAATACAAAACAAAAATTATATGTATGTGATATGTTTGCATGTATGTATGGATGCATGATGATGATGTGGGCCTCGCCCCAAAACTGACACTGATGTGGGCCTCGCCCCCAACCTGATACTGATGTGGGCCTCGCCCTAAACTGATACTGATGTGGGGCTCACCCTCAGACTGATACTGATATGGGCCTCGACCTAAACTGATACTGACGTGGGCCTTGCCCCCAGACTGATACTGATATGGGCCTCGCCCCAAACTGATACTGCTGTGGCCCTCGCCCCCAGACTGATAGTGATATAGGCCTCGCCCCAAACTGATATTGATATGGGCCTCGCCCCAAACTGATACTGATATGGGCCTCGCCCCCAGACTGATACTGATATGGGCCTCGCCCCAAACTAATACTGATACGGGCCTCAACCCTATGATTCATTCCTGAAAATTGCTGACACTGTACTGTTGCTGCTTCTGGTTGGCTTGCATTTGACGATTTCTCTTTTTCTTTGTTGAAACCTGTGAATACAAACAAAACACAACAAAACAAAACAAAAGAATGCAAGTGTGTTAGGTGTATATATGCATGCATGAATGAGTTTCCTATTCCGTTGGGTTAGGTCTTCTGCCAGTTCACTTGATGACTATTTGGTCTTCTCTTCCTCAGGAAAAGTACCGCTTCATTCTATCCACGTTGGTTAGCTTGGTGAGCTCGCTCCCTTCTAAGTCTGATGGCTTTACCGCCTTGTTTCCCAATTTCTGAATGGCTACCCTGTCTTTTCTGCTTGCTTCTTCCGAGGATTCCCCATGTTTTAAACATCGCTGAGTATCATAGTACCAGGGTTGAATGATTTTGTCAAACATACTCATGTTGCAGGTTGAAGGAAGAGACTCAGGCAAGTAAACGAAATGAACGTCTTTATTATCATTAAGAATAGGTTTGAACAAGTAGATAAAATCAATGTCTTTATTAAAATGTAGAATTGCGATCAAATAAGCTAGGAAGAACAGTCTCATCATCCACATCATTTCCTTCTTCCTCGGCCTATGTTTCTTCACCGTTGTCATCCTCTATCCTCATGAAAGAAGCTAGGTGGTTGAGAGCTTGGAGGATGAAGCTTTCGGGTAGGCCAGAGTTGATCATATATGTGGGTGGTGGAACGGATTGGTAATTTGGTAGGGGGTTCCGATGTGTGTTGGGTTGTTCTTTCTCAGGATCGGGTATTTTATGGGCATCAATGAGGTTTTGGATTTCATGCCTAAGGCGGGTACAGTTGTCAGTTTCGTGGCCTCTCCTCTGATGGAAGTGATAATACAGGCTTAGGTCAAGGTTGGGTGGTATATGATCTGGAAGTGGTTTAGGCTCTAAGGGTTTTAGGAGTCCTTGTCCCTTCAACTTCTCAAGCACCTTAGATAAAGGCTTCCCCAGGTTAGAGAAATGCCGGTTCCTGATGGTAGCAACCTCTGCAGTGCGGGCTTATTCTCAGAATGCCCCCCAAAAGTCCTTCTATTCTGGCCATAGAGCTTTCTGTTTTCAGCCTCTTCCTCCTCAATATCCATAACTGTCTCCCTCAACTATCGAAAATCAGCAATCATCGAAGTCATCCTCCTCAGCTTACCATAAATAGAGGGCTTGATGCCATTGATG
The DNA here is from genome assembly GCA_019454045.1 of Zanthoxylum bungeanum. Taxonomy (NCBI): domain Eukaryota; kingdom Viridiplantae; phylum Streptophyta; class Magnoliopsida; order Sapindales; family Rutaceae; genus Zanthoxylum; species Zanthoxylum bungeanum. The sequence goes on along the minus strand of SKCR01041365.1, from coordinate 156,310 downwards.
ATCATTTTTATCTGGTCCTTCTCCGAGGGCCGAGTCTGCATCTTTAGAAGCTGGCTTCTCCAGTGATCTACATACTCCTTGAAGTTCTCTTCCGGCTTCTGCTTGGTATTCTCCAAGTCGCGGAGCGACAAGTCAATCTTCAAGTCTGTAACATACTGTTTCAGAAAGGCGTCTGCCAGTTCCCTCCAATCTTCCTTAACCTTTCTTTCAAGGCTGTTCCAGGTGATAGACACCCGACCTGATGACCTCAATGACCTTGTAAGGTCATTCCCACTTGACTCCCACAGAGCCTTCTTCGAGCCTTCTTGTATTTATGGTGACCTGCCTCAAGACCAAATCCCTAGGATGAAAGGTTCGTTCTCAGACCCTCTTATTATAGAAACATGCCATCCTCTACTGATATACTGCCAACTTAAGTGCAGACTTCTCTATCTTTTCGTGCATTATTTCTTTCTAATCGCATGTTTTCTTCCATTTTTTCCATCCACTTTGCCGTCGAAAACTCCAAAGCTCTATGGTTTTTATCTTATGTCATAGTCTTAATGTGTTTGCTGATTTTTGTAATGTTCCCCATAGACGACAACAAATGTTGACAGTTGTTTTTCGTTCAAGGGATAATTTGGGTCAACCCCATGAATAAACCTCCCCCAAACAATGAATTTGTTTGGTTTGTAAGTAACCCCAAAAAAAATTTATCAAGCAAATAAGAAAATCACAAAGATTTACGTGGTTCGACGGAGAGCGGCTACAACCTACGTCCACGAGAGAATGAGGGTGTTTATATTACTTGTTTAAGATTAAGACCGACCAGGGTTACAAGTGTTGTGATGGGCTTACAAAGAGTGTAAAACACCTCGAGTCTTATACTAGCCCGTTACAAATCACTCAAGTGGTCGGGTACCAACCAACTTTCTCTCTCTATCACTATTTTAGAAGCTCTTGCTTTTTTTGTGAGTTGTGTAATGTAAAAATTTTTAACTCTTGAATCTGTGGCTTCAACCCTTTTATATAGGCTTCCAAATCCACTATTCCACTAACCCAGGACGTCAGCTCATGTCACCATGTCGTTGTTTCCCCATGTTTCTTTTCCCTAACCACTCAGTAAACAGTAGCTCTGACATCTGACTCAACCATCCTTTATCAACAGAAACCCATCATTCCAACCTTTTGGCCACTTCTACACGCTCTGTTGATATGACACCCTATGATTCAACCACTCTAATATTATTCAGTCTGGCAGAGTCTATGCCCAAGGAGAGTCGTAGATTTACTCATATCACATCAGCCTTCTAGAAGCTCAAACTTTCAAGTAGGGCATTCGTCATATGCAAATACAAAATATCGTGATCTTAGCTCTGTTCCTCGGGTCAGCATATAAAGGTGAATAGTGTTTGGTCAAGTCATCCATTCTTCAACCAAGTCGGGTCGATAAGCAAGTACCACATCGGGTCGGCTTCCACTAGTATTCAAATGCTGCCAAAACTGACATTTCCTCTTCAGTTCGGGTCGGGGGTACCTACTTGTTTCATCAATAACAAGTTCTTCCTTGGGAAAATTCCTCCATACAATCGGCTCGGGTCCTCCATATGAATTCAGCCTATTTGGGCCCTCATTACTCCCCTATGGCCAAGTACAAAAACTCATTCTACCACTCCTCGATATTTAAACTTCCTCAGGGTGAAAAACCACCATCAACATCTATTATTGGGAAGCGATTTGCTGCTGAGGAAATTTCACATAAAATAAAATAAAAGATGTTGATCGTGATGATGGTTTAGAAGGTCTCTAAATCATTAATAAACTTATTTCTGCTTCTCTTGCTTATGGATTTGAAGGGAAAAAATAATGAGCCCATTCTAGTGGGTTTGAAGGGATATAATTCGGATTTAAAATTACGAATTAGGATTTAGATTGCTAAGATATGCACGAATCTAGATCCAGATTCGCATTAAAAAAATTTGAATTGAGATTTAGATTTCTAAGATATGTACGAATTCAGATCTGGATTCGCTTGACTAAAGTACTCATGAAGTGTAAATGAATGAGAAAATATAATTTTGATTATAAAATGACAAAAAAATAGCGCATATCTTTAAATGAAAAAATGCATATTCGGATATACATGGATCCGGATCGGATCCGCATTATATTTTTATTTTCGGATCATGATGTTATTTTTTTATTAATGTAGTTCTGGAATAACTGTCATCCTTAGATATAATCATTGGAGACGTTAATCTTTACCCCAAAATGACAGATGAATCTGGAAATATCTATTATGAAAATTATCTCTCAACCACATGATGAGTGGTAAATCTATCACTATTTCTCACTCATTTAACCTAATATTTTGTATAGTTTCTTGAGTCTTGTGAATATTTTGATGTGTTTTGTGTTATTTTGTAGATAAATAAAGTTTCAGGTCATTCTGGAGGTGATTTGGAGCAAAACAGGAAAAATTGGCAAAAAAGGCATTTCGGTAATTTTGGCACGTCGTGACGCCTAACGTGCACCAGAGCTGCTAATGTGCGCCGGGTCAACGGGTCAGAATTTGAGAAGTTTGACTTTGCTAATATGCATCGTGCCACATGTCACCATCACAGCCGATCTGCTAACATACGCCGTGCCACGTGTCGTCATCCTACGGTGCCGACAATTACTATTTCCACGTGTGCCACGTGTCATCCTACGTGTCGCCACATCATCCGGTCAACGAGTCAACTCTTCCACGCGTCTTGCCACGTCAGCATCCACGTCAGCAGGTCAAGTGAGTCAACATACCACATCATCATCAGCCAATCACAACATGACACGTGTCGCCACGTGTCGCAATCCTACGGTGCCGACAATTGATCTCAACCGCCTTGCCACGTCAGCGCCACATCATCGCCACGTCAGCATAATAATTGAGCTCTTAGCCACCTCACCACGTGTCGCCTTATCTTCTTATCCGAATCGCCACGTGTCAAGCCGAGAGCATGCCACAAATCACTATTCCAGCGTCGCGACGCCGAAGCTCTTAGCGTCGCGACTCCCGAGGGCTATCCGCGCCTATAAATTGAGCTCGAAATTTCAGATTTTGTTGTACCATTCTCTCTCATTTCTTTGATATAAATAGGGAGTTCTTCTCTCTCTAAGTTTCTTTTAATTTTTAGTTTTTAGTTTTGTAATAATTTTAATTACTTTTTGTAATAATAGTAATTTACTTTCTTTACTTTTTACATTTTTACTATTCACCATGAAGAGGTAACTTCCCCAGCTAGAGTGAAAGGTAATTCTTTTACTATTGCTATTTAGATTAATCTCCCTTAAAAATAATATATTCACTATTTAAAATTGACTTAAAAAGGATACCGCTATATTGGTCGGTTGGTAATTTAATTTTAATCTGGTTTAAACCTGACTAATCGAGGATACCGCCAGATTGGTCGGTTTGTAATTTAATTTTGGTTCCGCCTTTATGGCTGGTTTATGGACAAATATTACCGCCTTAATGGATGGTTGGACTTAATTTGACTTAATCAGGATACCGCCAGATTGGTTGGTTGGTTGGTAATATTATCACAAGTTTATATATTATTTTATGGGAGATATCTAAATTAGTAGTAGTAAAAGTAATTCATTTTACCTTAGCATTTTATTTTATTGTAATTTACTTTTCAGTATTTACTTTACCGCATTTTTATTTCATGTATTTTATTTTCAAGTTTTTACCAGCCCTAGTTATGTGTTGTAACTAAATTAGTTATCTGGGGTTGTGATGACTTTTAATATCACCGGTTTATAAGGGGTTATATTATAGTTTGGGTAATATAAAGATTTATTTATTGAGTCTTAATCTTAATGTTTTTTAATTAACTGGCCATTAATAAAATTGATTAGGGAAACTTAAATGAACTAGACATAGGGATTTTAAGTTTAAGACCTCAGACTCAATAGCCCACGATCTTCCTTGAGGATAGATAACCCTTTAATAGATTTCCTTACAGGATAGGAATATACCTGTCAGGCGGGGGTAGCCTTAATTGGAACTTAATCTTAATAAATCTAGGTAATTTGGTTGACATAGACATATGGTTCAATTGGATTATACTAGGTATTTGTAATTGACCATCGGAAGAGGCTTTTACATAATTTAGTGTTCCAGGTTAATAAATCAATATATTACCCAACTTTAAGATAACCACTTCATCTTTAAAATGATATTGGAAGAAATTGCAACCCTAGATAGTTTTTAATATTGAATTTTCTTAAAACTTACTTTCGACAATTTTATTTACTTGCTTTTAAATTTAGAATCGTCACCATTTCAAATCAATCAATCAATCCATTAGATACTAGTAATCATTTGACCTCATAAAATTAATAGATTAGATATTAAGTCCTCGTGGGATCGATATTTTTATACTACTTGAACGATACGTGCGCTTGCGTTATACATGTGTGTTTACGCCGGTCACCACCACCAAATATTAGAAAGTATACATAACCACAATCTTTTATAACAATATCACTACAATACCTTCAGTTTATATTTAGTATCAAATTACCATATCCCTCTCAATTATAAACTGGATATAAACCATTAACGGAAAAATGGTTATTTGATACTAAATATAAACTAGAGGCGTTGTAGTGACATTGTCAGAAAAATGTTGTGGCTATATATACTTTCATATATCTGGAGGTGGCTGTGAGATAATTTCCAAATCTATTAAATGATTTTATTTTCCACACGAAATTTAAAAAGTATTCACTTTTCCATCCAAAGTTTAAATATTGTTCACTTTTCTACCATAATATTATCAAATGACCGAAATACTCTCATGACGTCAGTAAAATTCTACCACTGTTAACGTTTGGTGTTGGAGCTCTAATCCGAATAGTGTATTGTACATTATATTTTATTATTTATTAATAAAATAACTACATTTTCATTTCAAACCTTATTAATGGTAATGTCATTATGCATATTAGATTGATATATAAATATGATAAGAATGACATCGACCTTAGAATAGTCATGTAGTAATATTGTACATTGGGATAGTATTACTATTATAAATTATTCTTAAAGTAAATATTCCTAGTCGTTGGTTTTGGAATATGGTCAAATTCCTATAATTTAGAAGACTAGCACACATCGTATATTGAAATTGGAGTTCCAATAATTTAACCCGATGTACCATAAGCTTGGGAAGCTCTTATAGACATGTGAGTATTTGTTGGAGTGAATACTGAATGACTCAGAAGTGATTCTTAATAGTTGGAAGTACACACCACCGTCAATAGGAATCTTCTCGAGTCAAGTAGCATATGTGATCCTTTGACTATAATATAACATTGATTTTTGTGAGATCCTCCACACTTTGATGCCAAGTTTTCGATGCACTCGTTAATCAAGTGCGTATCAAGATATGATCCGTCGGCTCGTATGTGTACCATAATGGGTTTAGGTATCCATGTGAGAAGTCACGATTCTTAAGACTTTGGCCAAAGCCGATCACGTATGGTGGATCACATATATCATAAATGGTGTACTGATTAGTTGTAAAGAATCGTTGACATGTCGACATGAGATGTGCGCCTCAGAAACTTGACGGTATAATATATGTTTCCTAAGCATAACTCGAATAGCCTTCGACGGAGGGATTGTTAAATATATGTGATGACATCGACTTGTATAGTTCAGAAAGGTCGTTCGTGTTCTTCGTGAATTCGGAGGTGGTCGAATTGCGTACATGTAAGCTAGGGTAGACATATATTTTTTATAATAAATAATATTTGATATTATAATTATCAACTAAAATAATTAAGTGTTATTGGATAATATTAATTATTTATTTTGAGCCAATTGGATTAATCCAAAATCACACAAGGGCTTTGTTATCATTTCATAAATATCTCTACCATTGGAGGATATTTTGGTAATGACAGACATATAATAATATGTGTATTTGACTTGATTTAATTGGATTAAATCAAAGTGGTAGACATATAACTAATCCATTAATTAAAATTTATCTTGATTTAATTGGATTAAATCAAAGTAGTAGACAAAGGTGATTAGTCGCACATAATTATACATATTTGGACAAATTAGATTAAGCCCACATAAAAGTTGATTATAACTTTTATTAATTAAAAATTGCATAAATTTTGTAAAAAATACAAGCTTGAGCAATGTTTTAATCAAGATTGAGAAAGCTAAAACAAACAAGAATTAGAGATATTAGCCTAAGTAAAAGAAGTATTTAGAGAAGCTTTGGAAATTCTCTATAATATTTCAACAAGGAGAAGAAGATTGGATCTTGGAACCAAGCTTGCTAGCTTTGTGAATTCTCTACAACAACAAGGAGAACAAGATTAGATCTTGGAACCAAGCTTGCTAGTTTTGGAATTTCTCCACAACATTTCAACAAGGAGAAGAAGATTGGATATTAGAATCAAGCTTGCTAGGTAAGTTTGATATTCTCCAAAGCTATGTTTTCATTAGTGAGTCATATAGTGATGGATTATGATTGGATACATAATAACAAAGCCTGATGTTGAAATTAGGCTAATTAATTGTGTATGGATGTTTTGGAAGCATAAACCCAATATGTTTGTAATTGGGTCAACTATGTTCAAGTTGGACATGAAACATAAAATTAGAGTTTGGAAATCTAGATGAAAGCTTAGAGCTATGACTATCATTCTAGAATCACTTGACCATCTTTGAGTGACCTAGAATTGTTCATGAGTCATTTCATTGTGAGATTCTAATTTGGTTTGTGTTTGGATTCAAAGAAATACATATATGTGTTTAAAATACATGTACATTTGTTGTATAACATGTGTTGATATTGGTTTTGATGTTAAAATTATACTTGTAGGTGTATTGAAGTGTTTGGAGAAAATTGGAAGTGTTTATAATTGATTTGAAGGCTAAAATGCTCTCTATTAACACAAGGCAGCTGTAGACACTGTATTTTTGCATAAAGCCCAATGATGAGCCTCGTATGGAGGCACTACCCGATAAGTTACGGAAGTCGCGGGAAAATTATAAAATTAATAGCTTGTCAAATTTAAACTCGCTAGTTAGCCGCGGGTTCACTCAGTTGATTCATGTTTTAAACATTAATCTTGGCCCAAAACCCACGCACCCATCCAAAGCCTATACGCACCAAAACCAAAACCCTAGTGAACCACTATATAAAACATAACCTAGACCAAACCCTGAGGGGGACGCCTCTCTTCACACTCTCTCTCACTGGGTGAAATAAAAAAGAAACCCTAATGGAGCTCTCTCTCTGAACCAAGACATCAACAATGAAACCTAAAAGAGCTCTCGACATCAACAACTCTCGGCCACTCTCTCCATCATCTTCCCCACACAGCCACGGCTCTCTCTTCCCTTTTTCTCCCACAGAGGACACTCGGCAGCCACATGAAAACCACTAAACCCTAAACATTATTCTCTCTCTCTAGCCCCTCTATTCTTCTCATAAACTTCACAGCCACACAAGACAAAAAACTGAAACAAATAACCTTGCACGACCTCCTTCTCTCCTCTCTCTTTAAAAACAAACTCACGGTAGAAACCCTAGGATCTCCCATCCTCTTCCTTTCCCCATCTCTCTTCACACCCTATCACACTCCTCTCTCTCTCAACACACTCTCGGCATAAACATGAAACCCTAATAACCTCTCATCTCTCTTATCTCTCTCATCAACTTACTCATTCGGCATTTTGAACCAAGAAACCCTAGACATAGCTACAACTCTCTCACCTCTCCCTCTCGCCTCTCTCCTATCTCTCCCTCTCTTTCATCTTCTCTCCCCTCGCAAACATTCACAAACCTACCACAAAGAAAACCTTAAATTTCTTCTCTCTCACTGGAACACACACAACAAACACAAGCAATAAACACACAGACCTCACATACTGCAACTCATCAATCCTAAATACATACGCACAACCAACGCAAATAAAAAACCTTTGTTGACCATACCAACAAACAGATGATAAAACCCTAAAGCACTCACGTAGCAGCCACCTTCTATCACAAGTAACCCTTCAATAGAACCACACACTGCAACCAACTAACAAAACAAACCTAAACACTTCTCTCTCTTTCTCACTGAAGACACGCACATGGCCCCCTCCTTCACGTAACACACACACACACAACTTACACGTTAAAAACCCTCAGCCATTCACTTCAACATACACACACAGCTTACACTTCAAAGTCGTGACTCATTCAAGTTGCCTTTAGCCGAGACTGCTCTCAAACAACAAATAATCGACACAAAGCCACTAACAGCCCTACTGACCGAAGCAACAATTATCACACACGACCCCACTGACCAAAAGACACATGAACCATGCCAAACCGAGACCCCGCCGACCAAAAACAGTGAGCAGTCTATCACCGAGAAACACCCAAAATAGCCCCCTTAAAAATAACCCAAAACAATCCCCCAAAACAGTGAACAAATCACCATAAAACAGTTCAGAAATTGCCTAAAACAGTGACCAAAACAGCAGTAAAAATAGCGACCGAAATAGCAACAAAAATAGTAAAACAGTGGATAAAATATTGAACCAGTGAACCAGAAAGGTTACGGGGCATTAACCCTTCTGGTGACGACGCAACGCACTTCCGAGAAGCAATCTAAAAGGTAAGATCTGAGGGCACCCTTTGCTATTTTTCATTTATCTTTTTTCGGTTGTCTATTATTATTTCCTTGCATGCGTCTTAAGGGTTCACGTCTATTATTTTTATTGGGTTAATGATTGCGTGCTATCTCTTGCGGTATATCGGATGGAAACCCAGACGTAAATTCCGTAGCCGAATTCGAATGGACGGTAGTACGGTATGTACTTGGGATATAACTCCACGTACTACTTGAGAAACTTTCAAGCACATGTTTCATTTTGTTATTCAATTTTATGTTCATTCATGGTTTGTGTTTACTGTTCTGTTATTTATTTTCTATGTATTGTTTCTTTATTTATTTATGCATTGTTATTTAGTGCGCATGGGCTTAATTACGCTGGATTAAAGGTCGTCCATTTGAGGGAAATGCCTAAAGGCTACCTTTACCATGATGTTTTGCCGCACCGGACGAAGTATACTTGATTGAATGTGAAATACGTTCAATCGGGCATACAAGGTCCCATATAGATATCGGTCTTGGTCGCATCTCTTTTATTATTCCGTTATTTACTTTCTGCGTGTTATTGCTTGATTTATTTATGCATTGTTATTTAGTGCGCATGAGCTAATTACGTTGGAATAAAGGTCCTTCATTTGAGGGAAATGCCTAAAGGCTACATTTTCCACGATGTTTTTCCGCACCGGACGAAGTATACTTGATTGAATGTGAAATACGTTCAATCGGGCATACGCGGTCCCATATAGATGTCAGCCTTGGTCGCATCTCTTTTATTATCCAGTTATTTACTTCCTGCGTGTTATTTCTTTATTTACTTATGCAATGTCATCTAGTGCGCATGGGCTAATCACGTTGGATTAACGGCCCCCCATTTGAGGGAAATGCCTAAGGGCAGCCTTACCACGATATTTTACCACGCCGAACGAGATACGCTTTGTTGGATGTGAAATATATCCAATCGGGTATATGAGGTCCCATATAGATGTCGGCCAATCTCTTAGTCGCATCTCTTTTATCACTTCGTTATTCATTTCTTATTGTTCCTTTATTTATTTATGCATCATGTCAATGCTGAAGTCTTGCCTTTTGTGGTATATCGGATGGAAACCCAGACATAAATTCTGTAGCTAAATCCGAATGTACGGTAGTGCGGTCTGTACTTGGGATACAACTCCACGTACCGCTTGAGAAACATTCACGCACGTGTTTACGTCATTTTAGATACCACTTTGGTAATCTTCGTTCGAACACGTTTCTGAACGCTACTCGAACGCATGCATTTTGTTTTACCATGTATCATATCCCGTACCGTTCAAACGTGTTTCCGAACGCTACACGAACGCACATACAGTGAACAAACTTCTTTTTATCATATTTTATGCATGTTTTACCATGCATCATATCCCGTACCGTTCGAACCGTGTTTCCGAATGCTACATGAACCCACATACAGTGAACGCTTTTACTGTTATTATTTATTTACTTTTTCACACTTCATTGTTTAATATGTTTATGGAATTATGTATTTGCCTTCATTTTTATTTACGTTTATGGGGTGTGCAAACTTGTGTGTTGATTAAATTATCTTGCATGTGTTGCATAAGACTTGGTTATATTATTGCATAAATCCTTTCATTACAATTGGCATAAGTAAGAGACCATTTTGAACCCAACGGTTTGAGGTATTCCCTTGCGAGGGGTGAGTGCGGCCTTAAATCATTTCTCAGTTCACACTAGGTGGCGACTCTATTTATTCTCCGGTTTAGTCCCCCGCGGGCTACTCCGTACTCCCAATCGGGCCGCGAGCCCGGACATCGTCGCCACAGTCTGGCGACTCCACTGGGGATAGAGAATTGGCCTCGAAATAATGTCTTGTAATGTTTGTGATTTTTACTTTAGTTAACCTTGTCTCATATATTTTGCACCTCTTCTTACCTTGATGGCATCATGCATCGTGAAGTCATTTTCGCTCGAGGTGGCAGATCGTTATATGATATCATCACTCGTTGGCACGTACCTTAGGGTATAAAAAAGGTGTACTCACTTTGTCGCTCGAACCCTTGAGTGGGGAGACCTAGTTGTGGGCGACCCTTCGCCGGCGGGAGCCTTTATCCATACCCCTATAAACCCACATGTGAACCATAGTTGCATGACCTATAGAAGCCACCATTTATGCTTGTGTTTGGGACCATCATCATTTGGATCTAGTTAGACCTCTCGTCATAAGATACGAACTTGTTGGGCCATTTAAACTGGGACGAGTTTATGTCTTATGACGATTGGGCCAAAATCTTCCAAAATACCGATGGGCCACTTTGTGTTTGGGCCCCCTATCATTTGAAGTTGTTTAGCCACGTTATCACAAAAGTGTAAACCTATTGGGCCTTTTTCAACTGGGACAAGTTTGCACCTCGCGATAATATGATTGAATGCTTTGAAATGATAATGAGTCAACTTGTATGAAAACCTTGATGGGCTTAGAGAATCCAATCATAATCCAAATATGCTAGAAGCATGAGTCCGATATCCGCACTGGCTTTCATTTAGGAAGGATATGCATTGTTACGGCATATTTGAATACTTTTGGATATCTCCAAGTCTATCCACATGACCGCGGTTGCTGAAAGCTCAATTCATCGTCTCTAGAAAATGACACGATCCTCATAATAGGCTTAATCCATGTTGTAGATAGGCGGTATTTGTCTTTTACCGATGAAAATGGACTGAAGTGACCAAGGTTCACCCCGTATCGTAGGAGAGATGATTTTGTGTACCCCACATTGGTGCATGGAATAAGCCATACCTAGGACAGAAATGGACTTACCACGAGTGTGGGAAGGATATATGTTGTTTTGATAACCACTTGCATCTCATGCATCTCATGCATACACGCATCATGTTAACCCCGTGTCTTAAAAGCCATCATAGATATCCGTTGGGTTAGAAAAAAAAAGATTTGTCAAGAAGAGTTTAGCAAACATAGATATCAGGGAAAATGAAACCGATAAACAGAAAACCTTACGGCCATGATAGAAAGACCAATGGGGGGGCCTTCAGCAAAAAAAAAAAGAAAAGAAAGAAAAATTTTGTTTGTTCTTAGTCCTTAATAGTTAGGCATAAGTACGATGATGAAATTGATTGCTTCAGGGTGAAACCTTAGAAACGATAAGTTTTTTATATACTTTTATCTGATGATTTGAGTAATTGATCTAGGTTAGACTCGTGAGCACTTAATCATAGGTTTATAGCAGTGAAAACCTGAGTAGTCGACAAGGTGACTAGTTGAAGAAATTACAGGTCGATGAATGATCGTTTGCTTAGATGTCTATCCTGATTTGCTTGTTTTATGATGTGTGTTATGGTTGAAAATAAAAAGAAAAGTCTCGAGAGAAAAAAAAAATTAAACCACCTATAACCGATAAGCGTGAAGCTACCCATGGGCGAGTATTGGGACCACTATGATGAGAAATGCTACCTTAAAGGGTAGGTGTGTTGCAAAAAAAAAAAAAAAAAAAAAAAAAAAAAAAAAAAAAAAAAAAAAAAAAAAAGAAAAAAGAAAAAAGAAAAAAGAAAAAAGAAAAAGAAAAGAAAGAGAGACAAAATAAAAAGAAAACCATACCACATTGAGCACGGAAAAGCAATTGCAGAGCATAATCGAGATATCTAGGTTGGTTTGACCTATCGATCCAATTTTTTTAAACGAAATCATTGAGTTGGCTTACTGATGAGTGGTAAATGTATCACTATTTCCCACTCATTTGACCTAATATTTTGCATAGTTTCTTGAGTTTTGTGAATATTTTGATGTGTTTTGTGTTATTTTGCAGATAAATAAAGTTTCAGGACATTCTTGAGGTGATTTGGGGCCAAAACAGTGAAAAATAACACAAAAGGGCATTTTGGTCATTTGGCGCGTCGCGACGCCTAACGTGCGCCACACCTTGCTAACGTACGCCGGGGACACACGTCAAAATATGAGAAGTTTGACTTTGCTAATGTGCACCGGACTTTGCTAACGTGCGTCGGGCCACGTGTCACCATCACAGCCGATCTGCTAACATACGTCGTGCCACGTGTCATCATCCTATGGTGCCGACAATTGCCATCGCCACGTGTCAACACGTGTCATCCCATGTGTCAGCCACATTATCATCCACGTCAACAGAAGAACGAGTCAACCTGCCACGTGTCAGCCACGTCATCATCAGCCAATCACAGGGTGCCACGTGTCGTAATTCTATGGTGCCGACAATCACTTTCGCCACGTGTCGCCATGTTAGTGCCACGTCATCGCCACGTCAGCACCACGTCAGCTCAATTATTGACTCATTTATCCGAATTGCCATGTGTCAGATAAGAATCTGAAATGGATAAATCAGAGCTTGACACATCAGCGCGTCGCGACGCAAGAAGAAACGTGCGTGTCGCGACGCGTGGCAATTATAGACGCCTATAAATAGAGCTCGAAATTTCAGTTTTAGATGTACCTTCCTCTCTGAATTCTCTGATGTAAATATGGAGTTTTCTATCTAGTTTCTTTTAAATTTCAGTTTTGTAATTAATTTTAATTACGTTCTGTAATAATAGTAATTTACTTTCTTTACTTTTACAGTTTTTACTATTCAACCATGAGGAGGTAACTTCCCCCTGCTAGGGTGAAAGGTAATTCTTTTACTATTGTTATTTAGATTAATCTCCCTTAAATATAATATATTCACTATTTAAAATTTGACTTAATGAGGATACCGCTATATTGGTCGGTTGGTAATTCATTTTAAACTGGTTTAAACCTGACTAAGCAAGGATACCGCCAGATTGGTCGGTTGGTAATTAAATATTCTTACCGCCTATATGGCAGGTTCATGGACAAATTTGATATCGCCTTTATGGCTGGTCGAACTTAATTTGACTTAATCAGGTTACCGCCTATATGGCTAGTTGGTAAAATCATCACAGGTTAATATATTATATTAAGAGAGATATCTAAATAGTAAATAGTAAAAGTTGATCATTTTACCTTAGCATTTTATTTTATTGTAATTTACTTTTCAACTTTTACTTTACCGCAATTACATTTCAGCATTTTTATTTTATGTCTTTTACTTTTAAGTTTTTACTAGCCCTAGTTATGTGTTGTAACTAAGTTAGTTATCTGGGGTTGTGATGAATTCTAATATCACCGGTTTATAAGGGGTTATTTTATAGTTTGGGTAATTTAAAGGTTTACTTATTAAGTCTTAAGCTTAATGCGTCTTGTTAATTGGCCACTAATAAGATTGATCTAAAATAAACTTGACAAAGGAATTTTAGGTTTCAGCCTTAGACTTAATAGGCCACGATCTTCCTTGAAGATAGATAACCCTTTAATAGATTTTCTTACAGGATAGACATATACATGTCGGGCGGTGGTAGCCATAATTGGAACTTAAACTTAATGAATCCAGGTAATTTGGTTGACATAGATATATGGTTCAATTGGGTTATACTGGGTATTTGCGTCTGACCATCGACAGAGGCTTTCGCATAATTTCGTGTTCCAGGTTAGTAAACCGATTTATTACACAAACATGAAATAACCACTTCATCTTTTAAAAGATATTAGAAAAATTCACAACCCCAAGTAGTTTCCTAATATTGAATTTTCTTAAACCTACTTTCGTGCAATTTTATTTACTTGTTTTTAAATTTAAAATCATCACCATTTCAAATCAATCAATCAACCTGTTAGATACTAGTAATCATTTGACCTCATAAAATTAATAGATTAGGTATTAAGTTCTCGTGGGATCGATACTTTTTATACTACTTGAACGATACGTGCGCTTGCGTTATACGCGTGTGATTACGCCGGTCACTTACCTATGAATCAAGCTGTAAAAGAACCTTTGCACACACACTTTGAGTCTGGCTTAGATAATTTATTCAAAAACTCAGATTTGAGTTGCATTGAGTGCTTTAAAGGTTCTCTGGTTTCATTACTGGGCATTCATTGAGGACAACAATATATATAACTATTGGGACTATTTTGTAGCCAGTAATATAGTATGTTGATACAGAGTGACACATCACGTAGTCCAACTTGACCTAGTGCAAGCACCGAAGATGAGAAAGCTAAAACAAGTCTGGGGGCGACCAGTCTACCACCTCGCGAATCAGGGACATAACGAGATCTTGAGTCATGGGACCAAAGAGAACTGAGCAATCACCAGAGTAGAATTGGCAGGAGGAAACTACAAGCAGGCCCAGGAGGCGACCATAGACATTTGTAGGCAAAGGGCACCAAAGAGCACAATGAAGGTCTAACCCATCGGAATAGGAAATACATCCATGCATACACGTCATATACACGTAATTTTTTTTTTGGGTTTTTGTTCGCAGGTTTTGAAGAAAATGAAAAAGTGGCAAAGACAAGCAGTTTGGGGAATGAATCCCAGGGTTGAGGTCCATATTATCAGCAGTTTCGGGAATGAATCCCAGGGTCGAGGCCCACATTGTCAGCAGTTTAGGGAATGAATCCCAGGGTCGAGGCCCATATTATCAGCAGTTTCGGGAATGAATCCCAGGGTCGAGGCCCACATTGTCAGCAGTTTGGGGAATGAATCCCATGGTCGAGGTCCATATTATCAGCAGTTTCGGGAATGAATCCCAGGGCCAAGGCCCACATCATCAGTAGTTTGGGGAATGAATCCCAGGGTCGAGGCCCATATTATCAGCAGTTTCGGGAATAAATCCCAAGGTCGATGCCCATATTGTCAGTAGTTTGGGGAATAAATCTCAGGGTCGAGGCCTACATTGTCAGCAGTTTGGGGAATGAATCCCAGGGTCGAGGCCCATATTATCAGTAGTTTCGGGAATGAATCCCAGGGCCGAGGCCCACGTCATCAGCAGTTTGGGGAATGAATCCCAGGATCGAGGCCCATATTATCAGTAGTTTCGGGAATGAATCCCAAGGTCGAGGCCCACATTGTATGTAGTTTGGGGAATGAATCCCAGGGTCGAGGCCCACATTGTCAGCAGTTTGGGGAATGAATCCCAGGGTCGAGACCCATATTATCAGCAGTTTTGGGAATGAATCTCTGGGTCGAGGCCCACATTGTCAGCAGTTTCAGGAATGAATCCCAGAGTCGAGGCCCATATTATCAGCATTTTCGGGAATGAATCCCAGGGTTGAGGCCCACATTGTCAGCAGTTTGAGGAATGAATCCTAGGGCCAAGGCACACATTATCAACAGTTTCGGGAATGAATCTCAGGGCCGATCAGCAGTTTCGGGAATGAATCCCAGGGCCGAGGCCCACGTTATCAACAGTTTCGAGAATGAATCCCAAGGCCGAGGCCCACATTATCAACAGTTTCGGGAATGAATCCCAGGGTCGAGGCCCACATTATCAACACGGTTCGGGAATGGACCACCTCTAAAGTAACGGTTCGGGAATGAACCATCTCATTAGTAACGCTCCGGGAATGAGGCATAACCTCGGGAATGAGGATTAGCAAGCCGGGAATGGCACTCCGGGAATGAACCATTACATCAGCAACACCTCAGGAATGAGGATTAGCAAGCCGGGAATGGCGCTCTGGGAATAGAGCACGGTTCGGGAATGAACCATCACATCAGCAACACCTCGGGAATGAGGATTAACAAGTCGGGAATGTCGCTCCGGGAATGGAGCACGGTTCGGGAATGAACCATCACATCAGCAACACATTAGGAATGAGTATTAGCAAGTCGGGAATGACGCTCCGGGAATGGAGCACGGTTCGGGAATGAACCATTACACGAGCAACTCCTCGGGAATGAGGATAAGCAAGCCGGGAATGGCACTCCGAGAATGGAGAATGGTTCGGGAATGGACCACCACCATCTCACCAGCAACGGTTTGGGAATGAACCATATCTCATCAGTAATGCTCCGGGAATGGAGCATAACCTCGGGAATGAGGACAAGCAACTCCTTGGGAATGAGGACGAAAAAGCCGGGAATGGCACTCCGGGAATGGAGCATAACCTCGGGAATGAGGACAGGCAAGCCGGGAATGGCGCTCCGAGAATGGAGTATAACCTCGGGAATGATGACAAATAACTCCTCGGGAATGAGGACGAGCAAGCCGGGAATGGAGCATAACCTCGGGAATGAGGAAGAACAACTCCTCGAGAATGAGGACGGCAAGCCGGGAATGGCGCTCCGGGAATGGAGCATAACCTCGGAATGAGGATGAGCAACTCCTCGGGAATGAGGACGAGCAAGCCGGGAATGACGCTCTGGGAATTGAGTATAACTCCGGGAATGGAGAACAGTTCGGGAATGGACCACCTCTCATCAAGTAATGGTTCGGGAATGGACCACCTTTCAAGCAACGGTTCGGGAATGAACCACCTTGTTGGATTTTCTAGGTCAAACCAAGATCAAATTAAGCTATGAAACATGTGAATACATCAAAGTAAAGTAGCGGAAATACTCACTTTGATCGGTTGGATGTTGGCGGAGAGTTCAAAACTTTTGCCTTTGAGAAGTTGCTCCAATCTTTTCCTCCTTGTGTGATTCGGCCAAGCCCCTTATTGTGTTGATCTTAATGCTCCAAGATTTGAGTGTTGATTCCATGCTCAAGAATTGGTTTCCCTATCACCTTTGAATGACTTCTTTGTGTGTGCTAGCACTTAGAAAATTTTTGCAACAAAAATCTTCTTATTCTTCCTTCTAATTTCGGCCAAAAGAAAGAAAATGGAGAGAGTGATTTTAGTCCCAAAATCGTGAATGGGAGAGAGAGAGAAGGAGATGTATTTTGTTATTTGATTTCAAAAATCAAATACCATTTTTCTTTTTCCAAAATTGGTACAAGGCATTAAAGCCTCCAACAACTCCCATCAATCAAAAAGTGACAAGGTGTCAATCACCAAAAAGTGACAAGACTTCCATCACTTGAGTGACTAATGATATGACGCGTGATGTGACTTGTGGGCCCCACTTGATTCAAAATCCGACTGGGCCCGCAACACATCCCGGGCTTGGGTTCGCTAATTCTGAATTAACGAATTTTCTGTTGCGACGGAATTAAATAAAATTTAGTTAAATAATTATGCCTAGAAAAATTACTATTCACATCGCTAGCAAATTAATTAACTCGTTCGCCCGAATTAAAATCCAATTTTAATTCTGCGTCGAAATCTAATTTTGTTTAATATATCGAATATGTTATTTTATCGATTAATTCCAAATTAATCATTCTCTCTCTTCAAATAGTATTTTATCCCAGATAAAATATCTCCGTAATTAATCCTAGATTAATTTTCTCTCTCTAATAATTAATCCTAGATTAATTATATTCGAGTCATACGTCATCGGTGAATCTTCGGAAAGCGACCCATGAGATCCCTGGATATGTTGGCAGTAAATCCGATCGTCGGACTATCCGAACACGTACGTACCTAGTACTACGTTTTTACCGATTTACGAGACATGGTTGGCTTCTAGCAAAGCATTGTGCCTACCCAATTCTCCAGAAATATTCTTAAAGGAATATATAATCCGTATCAGGCGTAGTATACGTAGTATTGCGTATTGCGATCCAGTATCGGATGTCACATGCAAGGCCTGTGGCTGGAATTGTGTCTGCCCCGTACGAAACATATGTTGGATCTCTGGTAACTAGTCTCTATAATCGGATAAGCATGACCTAGTTATATTATCCCGATGACTGCAGTACATAAGAGTACTAGTTCCATATCTTACGTGACCATCATCTCCATATGACTGGAGTGATACTTCCATCTTGACATCACACCCAATACACTATGATTCTCAATATACCCAGAATAGGCGTACACAGAACCTGTTAAAGTCCCGGACAACCAAAACCAAAGTATATTGATTGTCGCAAGTATTAGCGATGTAAGTCTCAGGTTAAGACCAAATACACCTACCCTGATTCGGACTTCCATAGACACATAGTCATACTACCAATGGAATTCTGAGGGGTCTATACAGAGCGAAGCTGTTTCCGTACCATCGGTAAACACAACCTCCTATTACACTTGCATGAGTATCCAATACCCAAATATATGAGAACTATGTCGTTATGCTCTCATAACACGCACAAGTGAAATACTAGTCTATTCTGCATTATCGATGTCCAATCTCGATAATACTACGACTATGGATGTTTAATGATTAAACCTTAGTGGATTAATATTGTCTCATATCTTATTAATCCGGAACTAATCATATGGAATTTTATCATTTATGTATCTTGGCAATCCAATTACAAATGATAAAAGAGCAATTTCCTTTGTCACATAGTTAATTTGTACAACAACACCATGTTCTGTATAAATAGTGATGATATGGGTCATAATTGTCCAACATATCTCACATCAGCTCAGTTCGGTAATGAATCCTAGAGATCGCAGCATCTTTCAGGGATGAACCTCAAGGGTCGCAGCACCTCGCCATCAAATCATCTCAGTTCGGTAATGAATCATAGAGATCACAACATCTTGCAGGGATGAACCTTAGAGGTCGCAGCACCCCACCACTAGATCAACTCAGTTCAAGCATCTCGTAAAACAACAGGAAAGTATGATAGCCGACAAACCAGGTAAGTAAAAAATGCATGCATAACTTTGATAGGGTTATCACTGTCACACACTGCACAAGCCCCATCAAAGTGGGGGCAACTGTAGACACTTTATTTTTACTTAAAGCCCAATGATGAGCCTCGTATGGAGGCACTACCCGATAAGTTACGGAAGTCGCAGGAAACAGACGTCGGAAGGGAAAATTCTAAAATTAATAGCTCGTCAAATTTAAACTCGCTAGTTAGCCGTGGGTTCGCTCAGTCGATTCCTATTTTAAACATTAATCTTGGCCCAAAACCCCCGCACCCATCCAAAGCCCACACACACCCATCCAAAGCCCACACGCACCCATCCAAAGCCCATACGCACCCAAACCAAAACCCTAGTGCACCACTATATAAAACATAACCTAGACCAAACCCTGGGGGGACGCCTCTCTTCACACTCTCTCTCACTAGGTGAAATAAAAAAGAAACCCTAATGGAGCTCTCTCTCTGAACTAAGACATCAACAATGAAACCCTAAAAGAGCTCTCGGCATCAACAGCTCTCGGACACTCTCTTCATCATCTTCCCCACATAGCCACAGCTCTCTCTTCCCTCTTTCTCCCATAGAGGACACTCGGCAGCCACATGAAAACCAGTAAACTATAAACACTCTTCTCTCTCTAGCCCCTCTCTTCTTCTCATAATCTTCACGGCCACACAAGACAAAAAACTAAAACAAATAACCCTGCACGGCCTCCCTCTATCCTCTCTCTTTAAAAACAAACTCACGGCAGAAACCCTAGGATCTCCCATCTCATTCCTTTCCCCCCTCTCTTCATGCCTTATCTCTCTCCTCTCTCTCTCAACACATTCTCGGCAGAAACATGAAACCCTAATAACCTCTCATCTCTTTTATCTCTCTCA
Organism: Zanthoxylum bungeanum; assembly: GCA_019454045.1. Lineage (NCBI taxonomy): Eukaryota > Viridiplantae > Streptophyta > Magnoliopsida > Sapindales > Rutaceae > Zanthoxylum > Zanthoxylum bungeanum. The sequence goes on along the minus strand of SKCR01041365.1, from coordinate 136,162 downwards.
TCAACTCACTCATTCGGCACTTTGAACCAAGAAACCCTAGACACAGCTACGACTCTCTCACCTCTCCCTCTCGCCTCTCTCATATCTCTCCCTCTCTTCCATCTTCTCTCCCCTCGCAAACATTCACAAACCCACCACAAAGAAAACCCTAAATTCCTTCTCTCTCACTGGAACGCACACAGAAAACACAAGCAATAAACACACAGACCTCACATACGGCAACTCATCAATCCTAAATACACACGCACAACCAACACAACTAAAAAAACCTTCGCTGACCACACCGACAAACAGACGAGAAACCCTAAAGCACTCACGTAGCAACCACCTTCCATCACAAGTAACCCTTCAATAGAACCACACACTGCAACCAACCGACAAAACAAACCTAAACACTTCTCTCTTTCACTGAAGACATGCACATGGCCCCCTCATTCACGTAACACACACACACAGAGAGCTTACACGTTAAAAACCCTCGGCAATTCACTTCAACACATACACACAGCTTACACGTCAAAGCCGTGACTCATTCAAGCTGTCTTCAGCCGAGACTGCTCTCAAACAACAAATAACCAACACAAAACCACTAACAATCCCACTGACCAAAGCAATAATTATCACACATGACCCTACTGACCAAAAAACACATGAACCCTGCCAAACCGAGACCCCACCGACCAAAAACAGTGAGCAATCCATCACCGTGAAACACCCAAAATAGCCCCCCTGAAAATAACCCAAAACAGTGAACAAATCACCCCAAAATAGTCCAGAAATCGCCCAAAACAACGACCGAAATAGCAGTAAAAATAGCGACCGAAACAACTATAAAAATAGCAAAACAGTGAACCAGAAAAGTTACGGGGCATTAACCCTTCCGGAGATGATGCAACGCACTTCCGAGAAGCAACCTAAAAGGTAAGACCTGAGGGCACCCTTTGCTATTTTTCATTTATCTTTTTTCGGTTGTCTATTATTATTTCCTTGCATGCGTCTTAAGGGTTCACGTCTATTATTGTTATTGGGTTAATGATTGCGTGCTATCTCTTGCGGTATATAGGATGGAAACCCAGATGTAAATTCCGTAGCCGAATCCGAATGGACGGTAGAGCGGTCTGTACTTAGGATACAACTCCATGTACCACTTGAGAAACTTTCAAGCACGTGTTTCATTTTGTTATTCAATTTTGTGTTCATTCATGGTTTGTGTTTACTGTTCTGTTATTTATTTTCTATGTATTATTTCTTTATTTATTTATGCATTACTATTTAGTGCGCATGGGCTTAATTACGCTGGATTAAAGGTCATACATTTGAGGGAAATGCCTAAAGGCTACATTTACCACGATATTTTGCTGCGCCGGACGAAGTATACTTGATTGAATGTGAAATACGTTCAATCAGACATACGAGGTCCCATATAGATGTCGGTCTTGGTCGCATCTCTTTTATTATTCCGTTATTTACTTTTTGCGTGTTATTGATTGATTTATTTATGCATTGCTATTTAGTGTGCATGGGCTAATTACGTTGGATTAAAGGTCCTCCATTTGAGGGAAATGTCTAAAGGCTACCTTTTCCACGATGTTTTGCCGCGTCGGACGAAGTATACTTGATTGAATATGAAATACGTTCAATCGGGCATACGAGGTCCCATATAGATGTCGGCCTTGGTCGCATCTCTTTTATTATCCCGTTATTTACTTCTTGCATGTTATTTCTTTATTTACTTATGCATTGTCATCTAATGCGCATGGGTTAATCACGTTTGATTAAAGGTCCCTCATTTGAGGGAAATGCCTAAGGGCAGCCTTACCACGATATTTTACCGCGCTGGATGAGATACGTTTGGTTGGATGTGAAATATGTCCAATCAGGTATATGAGGTCCCATATAGATGTCGGCCAAATCTCTTGGTCGCATCTCATTTATCACTTCGTTATTCGTTTCTTATTGTTCATTTATTTATTTATGCATCGTGTCAATGCTGGAGTGTTGCCTTTCATGGTATATCGGATGGAAACCCAGACATAAATTCCGTAGTCGAATCCGAATGGATGGTAGTGCGGTCTGTACTTGGGATACAACTCCACCTACCGCTTGAGAAACATTCACGCACGTGTTTATGTCATTTTAGATACCACTTTGGTAATCTTCGTTCAAACGCGTTTCTGAACGCTACTCGAACGCATACATTCTGTTTTACCATGCATCATATCCCGTACCGTTCGAACGCGTTTCTGAACGCTACACGAACGCACATACAGTGAACAAACTTCTTTTTATCATATTTTATGCATGTTTGCCTCTTTGGTCATTTCTTTTACATTACACACTTAATCATTTCTCTTTATTATTAACGCTTTTACTTTTATTATTTATTTATATTTTCGCACTTCTTTGTTTAATATGTTTATGAAATTATGTATTTGCCTTCATTTTTATTTACGTTTATGGGTGTGCAAATTTGTGTGTTGATTAAATTATCTTGCATGTGTTGCATAAGACTTGGTTATATTATTGCATAAATCCTTTCATTACAATTGGCATAAGTAATGGACCATTCTGAACCCAACGGTTTGAGGTCTTCCCTTACGAGGGGTGAGTGCGGCCTTAAATAATTTCCCAGTTCACACTGGGTGCCGACTCCATTTATTCTCCGGTTTAGTCACCCGCGGGCTACTCTGTACTCCCAACGGGCCGCGAGCCCGGACAGCGTCGCCGTACCTCTGTACCATGTCTACAACAGCATAGCGACACTGATCTCCAATGTGACGACACTGAGCTTTCAGACCTTCTGGCCTGGCGACACTTACCCTTTCGAGTAGCGACGCCGAGCTCTCGCAGATTGGGCATTGCGACTCCCAAGCCTGCATGTCGCGACGCGCCGAGAGTTGCTGCCCATGAACGCTGAAACTTCATTCTCTCCGTTCAGGAGTTTCCGGACTCCGATTTGATCCTCGTTTTTTCCTACGGACTCATAAATGAATATAATATTCCATAAAATAATTTAAAATTACACCCATGATAGAAATCCAAGGTTAGACTCATTTCCGCTGCATGGTACATCGATCTGACCCTAGGGGTCTCACAACCGCCCCAACATTTGGGTTTTTAAATATGATTGTACTTTAACCAATCTTTAGGTGTATAATTTGATAATTTGCCAAGATTTATTGTATAAGCACAAAAGGAAATAAATCTACGGATCTTTATTATCCTTAATATCGAACATCATACGTTACTGACAACTAACCTACCATTTAAATTTCGAACAATCTAGACCGTCCGATCAAAGAATGACCGTTGGAGAGGCTCCTCATCTGACGTGTGAAAATTCAAAATTGATATCCCAGTCTTCCCCCATAAAACCAAATAATCATCAACGGACAGGACAGAAAAAGCAAAAACACAACAATCGAAACAGAAAAGACGAAACGCTGCCTACTCGAATTCAAAAGAAAAGGCAAGGCAAGACGCTCCTCATCACATTGCAAGCAATATAAAATTAACTCACTGACTCTGTACCGCTCTCTCTTTCTACAGATAATTTTTTCAAAGAAATTTCGACAATGTCCAAGATGAGAACTGACTGGAAACCGCCGCTGGCTAAACCACCGATTCGTGACCGGACACGTCGTGTCCTCCGATCAAACTCAAGTTCTCTCCAAACCCCTCCGGGTAAATTTATTCACATCATCTATTTACTTTACAATTTTGTATTCTTGTGAAGTTTCTTGATTTCATTCTTGGATATTCTTCTTTACAGGTTCTTTAACGAAATCCCAGAAGCCGATTCGATCATGGGACATGGAGGAAACGGAACTTCGACCCGAATACCGTTCAATTTCATGCGAGTTAAGGGCTTTGGCAAGGATGGTGCAAGATGAATTTGGGGCTGGGGAGAATGATAAGAACAAATTAGGCCGGAATGGTACAAGTTTGAATGCTAATTCGAGTCATTTGTTTGAAAGAGGAAGGTTTTACGAAGAGTATACAGCGAGAAGAAACGAGAGGCTGAAGAGAAAGAAGAGTGAAACGGGGATCGGAGAAAAGACTCCGTTCAATCTTGGAGTTACAGTTGAGTCTGCAAAGAGAAGGGACACGAAGAAGCTTGAGAGCTTGAGGAAATCTGTTACTGCTGCTTATTCAGTTGAAAGAAGTGAGCCCAGGTACATGCTGAGAAGCATGAGCAAAGAGAACAAGAAGAAACCTGCTCTGCCTTTCAACTCTGAGAGATCTGTAATGGGTACTACTGAAAGGAGGAAGACGGTGGCTCGTAGAGCTAATAAGATGTGAATTTTAGTGGCTAGTATTTTGTTTTAGGGGTGCTGGAATTTTATTTTGTGTTCATGGATTGATTATAAATGTTGATTTTATGTTGCTTATGATGATGGATCTTCTTGAATGTTTCTACAATCACAATCAAGTGATTGGTTGTGCTTTTCAATAGTATGATACATCTCTGGAAGAGACAACCACCATTGAGTGGGCCTTTTTTTGTTAATCTTTTGACTGATTTTGGGTTGAGAATGGAGCCTCATTTTTCATGATATTGTTATTTGAATGCATTCAATCAAATAAATTAAAAACTAGATTTGAATGACTATTTATTTGTTTTGTGATTTGAGCTTATATCCTCTCTCATCAACATCAGTATTTAATCATCCGTACAATAATCTAATAATCAATTACACTACTCGAGCTTTCGTTCACCAAAAAATTACTCCATGAGTATTTTGGTGTGAGGTAGAACAATTAGAAACGAGTTATAGAAGCAAGGATTTAACTTAACACAATCGAGTCCGAAATTAAAAGAAAAAATAATAATTCAAGGAAATCCAGTCAATCTCAAATGCGATATCCTTACTTGATGAAGCCTTAGCCTTTAGCAAGTACTCTGGCTGGCTGCAAAACAAAAGTGTGAACAAATCAAAAAGATAAATACTTAGAAAAAAACAAAATGGTTCAAAGGTACCATCCGCAAAGCACTTACATGGTGCATCCATAACCACCACAAAATTGCCCGATGCATGCCTCAAACCTTGAATGTAAGTTGTTCCTGAAATTGAAAACATCGGTTTGAGAACAATTCTCATAACCATCAAACATAAAATGTCAATCCAGGCTTCTTAGCTCTAGGTTCCGCTGCACCATCAAAGAGACTGAATTAATGATGATTAAGATTTAATTATATTTAAATTATTATTTCTTAATTACCCAATTATTATATATATATAAAATAAAAAAAAAAAAAAAACACTGAACAACTCTTATATTTATATATATCATTAAACGTGTGCCCTGCCACGTCAAAACTTCTTTGAACATTTTAGTACCAAAATACCCCTTTTCAAGTTATCATATGACAAAATTGCCCCGAACCCTTATTTTCAAACGCGACTTTAAATCAGAAGTGTCCTCGCTGCCCAGTGGCGGGCGAGTTTTCGATTAGGGTTTTACACAGAAACGTGGACAAGTAGTGAGGAAAAAAGAGAAGCCATGAGCAGGAGCTTGGGGATACCAGTGAAGCTACTACACGAGGCGTCTGGCCACGTGGTGACAGTTGAGCTGAAGAGCGGAGAGCTTTACAGAGGAAGCATGTTGGAGTGTGAAGATAACTGGAATTGCCAGCTCGAGAATATCACTTACACCGCTAAGGTACTCCAATTTATTCGTTTATTCATTTGTTTATTATTTTCGATTTACTATGCGATTTTGAATTTTCCACAGAAACCTAAATTTGATTTATTATCCGTTTTATTGATCTGTTGAATTTGATGTCTAGATTGGTAAAATTTTCATTAACCCTATAATTAATAACCTGTTATTACTCCAAACTTTTAGGTAAGTTTGTAATTTTTGAAATTTTTGTTAAACCCTAATGTCTGGGTTTTATAATAACTCTGGAAACTAATTAAGATTGTTAATGAACTAGCAATGATGTAAACTATCTCCTTGTATATCAATTCCATGCTTTCCGTTCTCATCTGCATTCGCCAATGATTAAAGGTCCCTGAACTTTTATATAACATGTTGATGCCATTTCTTTCAGTTTTCTTATTGGTTTCAAGTAATTTATTGGAAAAAAACTGAAGAAGCAGGAGAGATAGAGGGTGGGTGGGAGGTAGCAGACAAAAATAAATAGTTTCTTATTTCGTGCATATTTTTTTGTCCTGGCAAATGGCTTGTGTCTAGGCTTGAATCATATTTCATCCTTCAATTGTGTTTTGTATGCTGCCTCAAACTCAAAGTCATCATCCTGTTCTAATGTGTTTTTTTTCATTAATGCCGTGCGTTTCTCTATTTTGGTTTTGTACTAGACCTTTGTAGTGAAAATACCTTATATTCAATGTTGATCTTTTCAGCTTGAATAGTTAGTTTTATTTTTGCTACAGCTCCATTCTTTTATTTTACTGAATTCAGCCTGTTATATCTTAACAGGATGGAAAGGTCTCACAGCTTGAGCATGTTTTCATTCGGGGCAGCAAAGTCAGGTACTGAACACGTGTCATTTTGGTTATCATTATCAAGTGAACTATATTCTGCCTGTGATGTTTTGTTTTCTGTTTCGATATTGACTCTGTCTATAAATAATTTGAAATTTATACAGGTTTATGGTCATACCGGACATGTTGAAGAATGCTCCAATGTTCAAGCGTCTCGATGCTAGAATCAAGGTACTTTATATGTGTAATTAAATCGATCTTAGTAGCTACTTACTATGTAATTTGTGACTTATAATGCTCTTTTTGTCTTTAAGGGTAAAAGCTCATCAATTGGAGTTGGTCGAGGTAGAGCTGTTGCTATGCGGGCTAAAGTAAGCTTTTTTTTAATTCTTATATTTTTTTTAATCTTTCACAAAATTCCTTATTTAAGGTCCTTAGGTCCAAAACATTTACTATCAGCATGAGGAGACACTTAAATCGATGTAAAAGATATTCGGATGTTCCAAATATTTATGGATTCTTTAAGGATAGATTATTGCTAGGATACTGTTTTTTGCATGAAAAACAAGTTCTAAAGTTGTAGATTTGATTTTTATGTTATGTTTCAGGCCGTCAAATTAGATCATGTGTAACCTATATTTATGGCCGATTCTCACATAGAAATTTTTTTTTTTTTTTGCAGGCTGCAGCTGCTGGCCGTGGAGCAGCACCTGGTAGGGGTGTTGTGCCGCCTGTTCGGAGGTAATCTGCTTCTAGAAGAATGGCCACTAATCTCCGTCGTCGTGAATCATAGTTCATTTTATTGTAGTTCATGTCTTCAGTTGGAAATTCCTGCCCTTAAGACCCAAGCTCCTTATATAAGGATGATGGTTCTTCTAGCTTAAGTTACAAACAGGGTGGAGAATATTACCTGGACTCGCATTTTTGTAGTTATGTATTGAATTTGAATATTACTAACATGTGATCTGCAAAATGTGTTTGAATTTTGCACAATTTCCAGTGATCATCTTCTGTTGCTTCTAAATGGATCTACTAGAAATGGGACTGAAACTGTAACTAGAAGCATGGAAAAATTGAGCACAGTTGGTGCCTAATTGCCTTTCTTTCAATTTATTGTAGACTCTCCCCGTGCCAACACTGCATTTATGGGTAGCCACATAGGAAGTTTCTGGACCAACAATAAGATTTCATGTTTGTTTCCTATATAGAAAAGCTATCACGTCAAGATCATCTTTCCAAGGAATGTTAAATTTCTTCTTCTCATACAACTACTGCAAGATTGTTGATGCACACTTGTAGACCATTTACAAGTTTTATTATCATCACTCAGTCATACTGTACTGTACATTGTGGGCTATTACTGATGAACAAAACACACACCACTGCTGAAAATTTTATTATACAGAAACAAGCAAAGCAAACCGCTCTATCAAATCAATGGAAGTAGCCATAGAGTTCCAAGAAACAAATGCAAAAGTTCCAGGGATTAGCAGCATCTGCAGTAGGCCCCGTAAGAACAACACGAAAGAATCTGAACGGAAGCAGCGCGTTTGGTTCAATTACTGGCCAGGAAGCAAATTGACCAGGCTTGCACATTGTTTGATCATTCTCGTGAACCCTCAAGTTTGTCCAGCTCTGCCCATCCATAGAGCCCTATAATGGAGATGATAAAATCACTTAATTCCCCATCACTAGCGTTAATTTTTATATCAATTTCAAGACCAATAAAAGAATATAAACAAAAACAAATGCTTCTGAAAATCATTTTTACCTGAAAATTCCAAAATTTTATGTAAGCCCTAGACCCATCCATTCTCAAGGTGTAGTAATTGCACATAAGCTGCATCATTCAATACACGTCTTAAGTCAGTCCTGATTTTATCTACTTAATATTGTTACTATAACGAGGAACTTTATGTGACTGAATTGATAGAATGAAGAGCAACAATTAAAGATATCGAACTTCAGAATTATTTAATTGAAAGTCAAGTTAAGGAAAGAAACCTGGTGATCCAGGCCAACGTCAACCATCCACCATGCGCAATTGTGTCCATCTTCCCTCCGAGGCCCAGCAAAAGATAATCCCTGAAGTGAAGAAAGTCACCCAACTATGATTTCATAAAACTCGAGTTCATTTCTATTACTTTTTTTTCCTTAAGGTTGCTTCATCATACCTGGTAAGTTCTTGAAGCCAAAGCCTTCGGATCAGTGTATCGTGAAATGGGACTGCTAGCTGTAATGGCGATTCTCTGAAACATGCAAAGAAGATAAGGCACTCAAAAAATTATTCCATTGGCCAACAAACAAGAAAAATTCTATAAATTTACCTTAGCCAGAACGGGATTCACCCATGGATGTTCCCCATATGATGTGCCAGCAAAGTACAGAACTCCATTGCTGTCACCATCACATATGTACTGGAGCTCCTTGTAACTAGATCGTCTATGTTGAAATCTCACACTGCAAAAGTAAAATACATTAATTAACTTCTCCTTAAGCGTGTCCTCAGAACATGTATATAAGACATGGTTAATCATAAAAAATAAACTCCCAAAGGAAGCAAAGAGTATAACGATAACAAAATGAATAGAGTTGCTGACAGTTCCTTTCAGACTTAGATCAACTACTCGGGAAGATAATGCAAAAGACTGTCATTAACAATGGCATGCATGATTCTCACATTCAATAAAAGCGGTTGAGATCCTTTCCCATTTTTTAGGATATTTTTTTACAATACCCCCACATGTAATTCCCATGAAACATTTAGCAGCAATGATGCTTATTCCAACATAATATAAACAAGGCTTGACCATTCAACCACACTATAAAATAAAATTGAAAAACAGTAACTTCTTTTGAAGTCCATAATTGTAAGCCTAAATAAAAGGTGGTGAAATAACACTTGATGCTTACGTTTGGTTGCTTCCTGGCACTGCCAATCCGAATTCTATGAAACTGATGGCCTCCTTTACCTGAGTCATTAACATAGAAGAAAAATTATAAGATAAATTAAATTTAAAAAAAAAAAACAGAGAGAGAGAGGTCAATTTTATGTATTCAATATTTTCTCCCAAAACAGAATTGCTGAACTCACAAGATTATCAAAAATAGGAATGTGGCTGCTGAGACTGCTGTTCTCCAACTGCAACATCATTACAGAAAGCAGGTCAGGAACTCACAATCTCAAACTTATAAGAATCAAAATAAATTGTATATCCAGGTCCATCATACCTTCCGCAGCAGGGCATGTGGCAGTAATGGAAATCGCACAAACGGCAACAAGTCATTAACTGACTGAAGCCTCTCCTTGAAAACCAGTTCAGGAGTTAATTTAATAATTAGCTCATCCACCACCTCCCACCCACACAATACCTTCGCTTTCATGCCCCACATTATAATAGCATTGAGAACTCTTTCTTCAGATGTTACCGTCAGGTCCTGGTGCTGCAAAGCCCATAATTTGTTGTGATAAATAAGTACAATAACGATTGAACAAAATCTATTGGCTATTACTTGGAGAGAAACTCTCACTATGAGGTAGTTTTCATTAGAGGTGGCAAAACGAATTAATGAATCGAATTTGTATTGAATCATAAACGAATCGAATCAAAATGTGATGGATTCGTATTCGATTCGTTTATTAAACAAATCTAATATCAGAATTCGTATTCGATTCGTTTATTAAACGAATGGAATATGAATATTTGTTTAGCATGCTGTTATTCAATAACATAAATTACCATAATTTATTTACATTAATTTTTCATAAATATATACATATGAAATAAGTAATTAATATATTTACTAAAAATAGCTTACCAAACATCGATAATATTATTTTTTTCCATGGTAATTAGCCATAATTTCTCGAATCTTAATTAAAAAATAATAATAACTAGTAAAAGAAAATAATAAAACGAATCCTAAACGAATCAATGAGTTTAAATTCGTATTCGATTCGTTTAATAAACGAATCGAATCGAATTGACTCATTTATCAAACAAATCCATTTTTTCAAACCCGTATTCGCTTTAAAGCGAATCGAATCGAACGAATAAACGAATCCTAACCCAAATCGCCACCCCTAGTTTACATATAATCCTAATCTACGAGATTTTAGAATTGTGGCTTACAACATTAAACATTTTCTTCACTTAAACTGATTCATAAGTTCAAGTTCTATCTCAACCTCAGTAACTGGTGGGTCCAACCCCAACATATGGCCTCAGTAACTGGTGGGTCCAACCCCAACATATGGCCTGAAAGTATTTTAGGACCATTATGCAATTTCGAGTCTATATCACCCATATCAGTGACAGTCCATTCTTGTATGTGTACCAAAAAAAGGGGGGAAAAATTAGAGCATCACGAGTAATTTTCTCCCAATTATTCTGTCACTCCCAAACTCTTCAAGTTAGTAACCATTCTCCATTTGAGAAACTTTCACACTCATAGTAGCAAAGCTAATAGACCATATCATCTGGTTCTAGAAGAAGTAAGTGTATTTAAACACAGCTATCTTAATTCTTTAGTAGACCATCAATATTAAAGTTAGCTATTGTAAAGCAAGAACCTACCTGAATGATACTGCTAAAAGTTGCCTCGTCTAACAAGACAAAATCGAGGCTTGCAGTTGTGCAGTAGTCGAAGTGCATTGCAAATTTCCTTTCACACAATTCTTCAATAAGTTTACAAGACGAAATCGGTGTAACCACTTGAAGGATTGGACAAACTGAGTCCTGCAACAAAGTTCAACAGTTAGCTTTAACAGCAACAGCACAATTACTTTGCCAAATTGTCTGCTTCCTCGTCCAAAAAACTTGTGCATAATAGAAAAACTGATGTTGAATGATCTTCATCCAATAGAACTCCATCCCTGCATATAATATGTACATGAAAAGATATCAATATTTTATAATTGAACTATCATAGAAGGGTTCTCTTCTTTTGTTTTCAGAAGTCCGAAACTGCAGGTCACTTCTCTGTTCATTTAGTTTTCGTCATACAAAAAGCATGCTGTAATTGTGACAACATGAAAAATTATGATAATTAAATCTTCACATCAAGTTATTTGTACGATAAGAACTACTAGACTACCTCTGAGAAGCATTCTAAAAGCACTTTGCAGCACTCCTGATGAAGGAGGGTAACTCCAAATTGATCAGCCAATAGGAGAAGCTGGAGTAACAAGCTACCAAAATCCACGCTATCTTCCATACTGAGTTCACCACTGTACATGAACTCGAGCATAATCTTGAATGCTTCTAGTGACACATCTCTGAGATGAACATCTGAGGAACTGCTCTCACTCATTCCATTTGTGAACATCTGCCAGTGCAAATAACTAATTTAAAACAATTTCTAGTAAAAGATAAAACAACTATCACCAAATAGCAGGACCATAATATGAATATTTGTTGTGTACTCCACAATGGCATAAAGGAGCCACAAAAAGGAAGAAATATCATGCAGGCTTACTTTGGTAAATGGAACACTCCATAAGCTCAGAATAATTTTATGAGATTGAGCAACAAGACCATGGCCCTCAATGTAAATGTTTACATCGGTGTATTCGCCATTTGAGTGAAACTGCTTGACCCTCTGTGGATTGATGGGAAGTCCAAAGGGAAAGACCGTACAGTGGGGCCGCGCACTTGGATATGTCAATTCTATATTCTTACCCGAATCAAACAATTTTTTATTTAGCTTAAATCGTTCCATGGTCTCCTCACACTGCTTCACCAATGGAGTTACTTGAAATTGTGAGCTCAGGGTCCATAAGGAACCAAGTTGTGGCTCTGAAATCTACACCAGATAATAATCACAAATGAGTTCAAATAATATTAAAAAAAATTCAAATGATTCTCACTACTTAGCAAGCATTTGTCCTTAAGAAACAGAGAAGAAAACCATAAAGAAAAAAAAAAGATATTAAAACTTGAAAGCATGAAGGGGATGGATGCAAAATGCAAGGATATGATAATGACTTGAGCCAACTTGAAACCAAAGAGGTAAAACAGCAATCCTTGAACACTGGCCACAATACCACTTTCAAAACCACAAAGACATGATTTGAGGCCAAAGAAAATAAGCAACAGAGCAAGAAATGCATCGAATAGTTGACATGGGAGGCAAGGAAAATGGATACCTGGGTTCGGCCTGTGTAAATAAACTGGAGAAGTGCATGAAGGATTGGATATGTTACTCCTTGCAGCTGAACAACACCTTCATCTTTCAAATTCAAGGGGAAATTTCCAGAAGCTTGCAAGATAACCTTGTGTGCTGGGACAAGCTTCTCCTCAGTACCAACAATGAAGAACATATCAGATAGCTCCCAACACTCAAGAAAATTTTCAAGCCCCCATTTTTCATAAACGGAGCATTCATCTATCATCATTTCCTCATCACCATCCTCTTCCCCTTCATATTTATCACAATCCACTTGTTTCCAAAGCAATATGTGATTCTGTGTTAGTGGCAAAACATTGACATTTCTATACCCAACGTGTTTATCCCAGCTACTTAATCCAACATATTGAACACTGCAATTTGGACTTGAATCAAGCCATTGAAACACGAGGTTCTGAAAAGGGTACCTTCCCTTACCAATACTAATCAACCCATCATAGATACTGATCCAATAACTTTGAAACGCTGAAGAACAACACAGACCAGCACCAGCCACATCAACCACAGTTTTTCCATCCACCTCAATTTTCAATCTACGATTCCTATGACTACCAATAATCACTGTATAATGAGGACTATTATCTCTCTTATAATGATAGTGTTGGGTTCCTACATTCTCCCTAAAAACAACCGTTACATCATTGTGAGCAAAAGCTTCAAAAGCCACACAACCCCTCCCAGCTTCCCGAAACTTCAAATCCTTTCTCCAAGCACACTCAAATGGAGCTACTGTAAGAAATTTTTTCTCTTTCTTCTCAGTCATCTTTCCTCAGCCAATAGTACTCTTTACTCACCCTCACCTTAAACTGAAAAATCAACAATAAACTCAATACAGTCAATCAAAAATACATAATAAGAATTCAGAAAAAAAAAAATGAAACAATTAATTTAATAGTTCAAGCATCGTTATCTGAAAGGAACCCAGAAAAATCTGAACCCACTTAAAAACTGTAAATATCAATCAGACGCTCACTATCAATCCTACACCAGAAATCTTATCCAATCATATCAAAATCTGAACCAATAACACAAAAATCCAGAAAAGAGACAAATACATGGAATGGGCAAGGAAAGTGACAACAAAATATCAGCTATGCACATAGATTAATGGAAATAAAACAAAAACAAAATTTTCATACCTTGAAAGAAACTATTTACGCGACCATCTTTGTTGGCCAACTACAGACGAAACTAGGAACTACACATCACATGAAAAGTGATATTTAAAGCAAACCCACAAGTGATATTCAAGGGATATGGAATTGGGGGCAATAGTATCAGGGTCCCTGATTTTTGGCCAAATCGTGAATAAATATATAGTTTGAATATTTTCACAAAAAGCTTTGTTGTCGAAATCCATTAATAATAAAATTACTTATTATTGACATTAATAATCATTTATCTATTTTGACTTATGACTTATTATAAATTAGTCAAAATGTTTTATACTCAAATTTTAGTGAAATTTACTCGTATATAAATTATATCTGTTCATAAGATAAGAACTCCAATATCAAATTTTTTGAGAGCAAACTTACCGCAAAATCCGAGCATGTGATCGGCATGAGAATGGTTTGGCCATCATCGTGAAACTTGACGAGCACAATGAACTCACATACTGACTAACTATATGCATGGCTGTAATGCAAACATGATCATAATTACTGTAGACGTACTATATAACTTACATGAATATAGTTTATCTATATAGTCATCATTGGGATGGCAAAATCCGAATCCGGATCTGGGTCCGGCCGGACCTGAACCTGGATCCGGAAGAATTTTTATTGCCCAGGGTCCGGACTCGGACCCGGGTCAATATACACGAGTCTGGACCCGGGTATACCCGGTCCGGATCTGGATATCCGTTTTTTATTTTTTTAATTATATTATATTATTTTATATTTATATTTATATTTGTATTTTGTCAATTTTATTAGTTTTATTTCAATTCTTTATAATTTTTAATTATATTCTATTATATTTTTATTTATATATGCATATTATTTTATATTTTTTATTATATTCTAATTTATTATATTTATTTATTTTTTCCGGATCCGGGTCTATCCAGGCTGGACCCGTACGATCCCGAGTCCGGATCCGGATTCGGATTCGTCCGAGTCCAAATATTTTAATTACTGACCCGGGGCTTTCCGAACCCGGGTCTTCCGGATCCATACGGATTCGGGCCGAGTCCGGGTAAATTTGACACCCCTAGTCATCATGAATACAAACTTAAATGCATATCTTATACATTCTTAAACTTAATAATATTTTTTTAGAAATTGTTGGAAATCCCACCGCCAAACCACCATTTCCGGGCTTGTAAAATCCCCAGCTGTCCTAGGCTCTTACAAGAAATGCATTCACTGGATTCGAACCCATGACCTCAATGTGAGATCATGATCCCTACACCACCAAGTCACACCCATTGGGGGCATGATTTACTAAAGTTAATAACTACTAACACCTAAATACATGAATACATACAAGGCCTCATGGCATGTCATGATAATAACTACTGGGTCCAACTTTGACTTGTGACTTTGGTGTGTAATGACTGTCGTTGGGTCTCGTCTCCTCCACAAGCATGAACTGGGAATTCATGCGAAACTGAAAAGGGAACTAAATAAATCGAATGATTGACTAAGTGAGTGGACGTAATAATGTAAACTTACGAAATATCATTCATAAAGTTTACTGACATTGTACACCAAACCTGAAAAGTGAAGCATACTACAATCCATGGACACACACATAAACAACATTCTGAGCTGAAAATTGAAGCTTGACTGATTACCGAAACATGAAAACGTGATGTAATAAAAAATATAAAACATGTCATGACATGACAATGACATTAACTATTCGTGGAACAAAAGACGTGCAGTCGTGTCTAAACAAGATCTGATTACGTAAACTACTAACCTGAATCCGACCTGTAATTGCATGAACATGATCTGAACCTAATGACATGTTGGCCAAATCTGGGAACTGTATACAAGGCCCTATAATTACATAAACTGGGCCCAGATGCTTGAATTGGACATGCATAAACTTGTTGGACAATTATGACCCATAGCATCACTATTTGTAAAAGACATTGTGGTTTTTTTTACAAATTAACTATGTGACAAAGGAAATTGCTATTTTATCATTTTGTAATTAGATTACTTGAATATATATAAATGATAAAAGTCCTTATGATTAGTTCCGGATTAATAAGATATGAGACAATATTAATCCACGAACGGTTTAATCATTAAATATCCCTAGTCGTATTATTATCGAGACTGAACATCGATAATGCGGAATAGACTAGTATTACACTTGTGCGCGTTATGGAAGCTTAACATCATAGTTCTCATATATTTAAGTATGGGATACTTATGCAAGTGTGATAGGAGGTTCTGTTAGCCGTTGGACCGGGAGCAGCTTCGCTCTGGATAGACCCCTCAGAATCACATTGGTAGTATGACTATGTATCTATGGGAATCCGAATCAGAGTAGATGTATGTGGTCTTAACCTGAGACTTGCATCGCTAATACTTGCGACAATCAGTACGCTTTGGTTTTGGTCGTCCGGAGCTTTAACAGGTTCTGTGTACGCCTTTTCTGGGTTTACTGAGAATCATAGTGTATTGGGTGTGATGTCAAGATGGAAGTATCACTTCAGTCATATGGAGATGATGATCACACATGGATACATAACTAGTACTCTTAAATGCTGCAGCTGTCGGGATAGTATGACAAGGTCATGATTATCCGATTACATAGACTAGTTGCTAGTGATCCAATATATGCTTCGTACGGGGCATACACAATTCCAGCCCTAGGCCTAACATGTGACATCTGATATTGGATCGTAATACGCAATACATAGTATACTATTCCTTATGCAGATTATATATTCTTCGTTGAATATTTCTGGAGAATTGGGTAGGCACGGTGCTTTGCTAGAAGCCAACCATGTCTTGTAAATCGGTGAGAACGTAGTACGAGGTACGCACGTGTCGGATAGTCCGACACCGGATTTACTGCCAACATATCCAGGGATCTCTTGGGTCGCTTCCCAAAGATTCACCGATGACATTTGACTCGAACAAAATTAATCTGGGATTAATTACGAGAGAAAATTAATCTGGGATTAATTGCGGCAAGAATTTATCTAGGATAAAATTCGAATAGAAGAGAGAAAACAATTAATTTGGAATTAATGGATTAAATAATATATTGGATATATTAATTGAAAATGGATTTCAAAGCGGAATTAAAATTGGATTTTAATTCGAATGAACGAATTAATTTGGAATTAATTCACAAGTGACTTTCGTAATAATTTTGCTAGGCATTATTATTTAATTAAATTGGATTTAATTACGTCGCGACGGAAAATTCATTTAATCAGATTAAACGAACCCGAGCCCGAAGTGTGTTGAGCAAGCCAACTTGAATTTTGAATTTAAGTGGTGGGGCCCACTAACTTACATCAATTGTCTGTTGGACAATTATGACCCATAGCGTCACTATTTATACAGATCATGGTGTTGTTGTACAAATTAACTATGTGACAAAGGAGATTGCTCTCTTATCATTTGTGATTATATCACCAAGATGTATAAATGATAGGAGGTCCCTATGATTTATTCCTGGATTGAGAATGATATGAGACAGTATCAGTCCACGAAGGATAAATCATTAAATATCCCTAGTCAGAGTATTATCGAGATTGGACATCGATAAATGCGTAAAAGACTAGTATTACACTTGTGTGCGTTGTGAGGGCACAAACGACATAGTTCTCATATATTTGGGTATAGGATACTCATGCAAGTGTAATAGGAGGTTGTGTTTTACCGATGGTACGGGAAACAACTTCGCTCTGGATAGACCCCATCATAATTCCATTGGTAGTATGACTATGTGTCTATGGAAGTCCGAAATCAGGGTAGGTGTATTTGGTCTTAACCTGAGACTTGCACCGCTAATACTTACGACAATCAATATACTTTGGTTTTGGTCGTCCAGGGCTTTAACCGGTTTCTGTGTACGCCTCTTCTGGGTATATCGAGAATCGTAGTGTGTTGGGTGTGATGTCAAGACGGAAGTATCACTCCAGTCATAGTGGAGATGATGTCACGTAGGATACGAGACTGGTTCTCTTAAATGCTGCAGCTATCGGGATATTATGACAAGGTCATGTATATCCGATTATAGAGACTAGTTACCAGACATCTGATATGTGCTTCGTACGGGGCAGACACAATTCCAGCCTCAGGCCTAACACGTGATCATCCGATACTGGATCGAAATACGCAATACTACGTATACTACGCCTGATATAGATCCTTATATTCATGTAAGGATATTTCTGGAGAATTGGGTAGGCATGACGCTTTGCTAGAAGCCAACCTTGTCTTGTAAATCGGTATAAACGTAGTACTAGGTACTTACGTGTTCGGATAGTCCGACGACCGAATTTACTACCAATATATCCGGGGATCTCATGGGTCGCTTCCCGAAGATTCACCGATGACGTATGACTCGCACTTTTAATTAATCTGGGATTAATAAGATGAGAGAGAAAATTAATCTGGGATTAATTGCAGAGATATTTTATATGGGATAAAATATCAATTAAAGATAGATAACGATTAATTTGGAATTAATCGATAAAATAATATATTCGATATATTATACGAAATTGGATTTCGATGCGGAATTAAAATTAGATTTTAATTCGGGCGAACGAATTAATTTAGAATTAATTCGTTAGCGGTGTGAATAGTAATTATGCTAGGCATGATTATTTAATTAAATTAGATTTAATTACATCGCAACGGAAAATTCGTTAATTTGGAATTAACGAACCCGAGCCCGAGAGTGTTTGCGAGCGCATTCGCATTTCGAATTCGAGTGCGGCCCGCAAGTCACATCAAGCGTCAAATCGCTAGTCGCATCAAGCGTCAAATCATTAGTCACTTTGAGTGTTGTGACAACTTGTCACTTGATTGATTGAGTGATGTGACTTGATGGAAGTTGATGGCGGAGTGTAATACACTTAAGTGTGATGGCATGATAGACATTTAATATATTTAAATGTTTGGTATTTGTTTTTTGATTTTGGAAATCAATTAATTGTTTTTTTTTTGGAAAATAAAAAGTGGTATTAGATACACACTTTTGGCCAACCATCACACAACTCACTCTTTCTCTTTCTCTCCCTCTCCTTCACGCCCAAGGGGCTGACATTTTCTCTCATCTGGTTTGCTCACTGCCGTGAGCTAAGGGAAGCAAAAGTGGGATTTTTGTGGCAAAAATCACAAGAGCTAGCACTCAACGGGGACATGCGAAGGTGATAGGGAAGTCCACCCATGAGCTTGGAATCATTTAACGAAGCTTGGAGCTTGACGAAGGAAGATTGAAGCCAAAACAGTGGGCTGTTTCACTGCCACTGCCGAGAGGACCAATGAGCAGAAAAAATGAATTTTTTGTTCGTCGCCGCGTCGTTCAACCGATCGATGTGAGTATTTCACAACTCCCTCGTTGTATTCGCACTTATTTTCAATGCTTGAAATGATCTTGGGATGCTTAGAATATTCCAACAATGGTATATATGAGCAAGGTTGAGCATGAAAATGATTTAGGGCTTAAAATTTGGGTAAAATGTTTTTGAGCATGATTTAATGAAATTGGATGAATTAGTATGCTTAAATGTGTTTTAATTGAAGATTGATTGGATCAATTTGATCAAATTTTATTTGGAACAAATTTGCCCAAAATATGAGGCTTGGCCGAATGGATAAGAAGCTCTAATGTCTTGGATTTTTGATTTTGTGATCATTGGATGTGTTGGAAATCAATTGGGAATGTTGATTTAATGTTGAATTGAATTTAATTGGATTGAATTTGATTTGGACATAAAATCCCCTCCTTGGCCGAGACATATAAATCATGTATTGGGTTTGATTTTTTGTTAAATTTTGTTGGACATGATTTAATGATGATGAGCATGATTAATTAGGCTAATTTGATGTTTTGGAAATATTGATTTGGGTAATTAATAATGCTATACACTTTGGTAATTTAATTGAGAAATTTGGAATTTTGGAATTAAATTATTTGGGCCTATTTTGTGAAATTGGGCTTAAGTGTTGTAATTGGGCTTATTGGGCTTGGTTGTACCAAGATGGGTTTATGCTAAATTGGTTGGATCCAATTGGGCCCAAAACCGCATCCATAAAGCCCAAATGCGACTAATGGACCTTTAAAGTTTAATTGGGCCTAATGGGCCTAAATTGATTTATGGGCTTATGGGGTAACTCCCGGATTGGACTTTGGTTATTGGGTTTGACCCGAGTTGACCAAAAGTCCACGCCTTAAAGAAATTAATTAAAAGCCCATTGGACTTTAATTAAATTAATATTGGATATTAATCGGGCTTTGAGACCCGTAACGATTAAATTTGGAATTTAAATCGTAAAAGGTTTATTAATAAAGTGTAGTATTTAATTTGGAATTAAATCGTGAATTAGTATTAAATACAAATTGAATTGGATTTAATTATATAGTTTAATTTAATTCGAGAATTCGTACTTTGAGCACTTATTCACAAAACGAGTTTGACTCGCGCAAAATCAAATCGTTGTTTGAACATTGGATGGTCACTAATTATCAGATTAATTAATTTGATTAGATTGATTGATAACATGCTTGTGTGAATACATGGTTGTGATGCATGAATAATGTATATCAGATGGATATTAAATGGGTGGGGCAATTTTTGAAATTGTTGTAATAAATTTAGAATTTATTAAATTGGACCTGCGTGTCCAGCCTTATTACCTCCTTATTCTTTGTATTCTCTTCTCACATATTCCCCTCAATGTAAATGAGGTTTCTTTAGAAGTGTAGTGTAACAGGTAGAAGTAATACTTGTGCAAGCGGGAGAGAGAAATGGAGAGATTTGATCTAGGATCAATGTGTAAAGTATCCATCCGCATATCATTATTATTTTATTTATACGCGCTTTATTATGTGTTTAGAATGCATGTTTAATGGTGTATGATGATGAGACCTTAACAAAGATAATACATTGGTTGCCAATTTGCACGCGAAAAACCCTCAAATAATATTAAGCGTTTTTCCTTCCATTGAGTGATTCTTACTCTAGATCCAAGACTGGCATTGGCTTGTTGGCCAAAGTCAAGGCCTTTGTCCTTCGAGGATGTGTTTGAATCACGAGAGCTTTGTTCCATATCGGTGTCTTGTCCAAGTTATGGTTTGTTGGCCAAAGTCAAGACCACTTCTTGTCCATCGACATTGATTACGAAGCTTTCCATGGTCAATGGGTCGCGCTTAACTGGGATCACTAAGTTTGTTGTGCCAAAGCCAAGGCTTAGTTGATTCAGAAGAAAAAGGTTAGGCAATATATTGGATATATTGGCATATATATTGTATATATGTTTCAGACTTGGATGTCCCCCTACTGGATCTAGGAATTGGATTGGATCCAATTGATCTTAGAGATCTACCTAGTTAATTATCATACAATTTGTTGGCCAAAGTCAAGATTGTGTGATATTTAATGGGATCCTAGCCCGCTAGGAAACACGGTTTCCCGAGTACTCGACAGAGGGTTAGAGGCTCGCCGAAAAATAATGGGAGGCAAGAATTGAATTTGCAATATTTGATTAATTACTTTCCATACGCGCTCAAATAAAATATCATTCGTCGTCAAATAATTAAATGTTAGTTGGACTAATATTTAATCGTTGTTTTAATAAAACAGTTGGACTGTATTCAAACTATTCATTTATATTTGATTATATAATTGGATTATAATAATCAATATATTTGATTTATTAAAAGTATAGTTGATTAATATAGTTGGACTATAATAATCATTATATTTAAAAGTACCTGAAATCGTTGATTAAATAGTTGGATTATTAGAATCAAGATAAAATTGAAAGATTGACATTTAAAACATAATCCTAGGGAAAATGTATTTAAATGGTTTATTTTTCAAATTGGGAATAAAGTTTCAGGATAGTCCTGAAAACTAATAAGTTACTTTATTTGATAAAATAACACATTATGCCTAAGCCCGTAGTTAAGCAAATAGTAGAGCATAATCTTTGGAAGATTCATGTGATGATAACTTTAGTGCTTAATCCATTAAGTTTGCCGATTAGACTCCTTAATTTCTTAATCAGAACTAATGATTAGATCCTTAAAGTATGATACTGAAATTGAAGGATCTTCAAAGATCTATTCTTAGAAGTACATATTGCAATAAATAACTCTTGGAGAGTTAATGACTATTCTCAAGGAGATAAAGTCAAAGTTTGCAATAAGGCAAGTAGCGCAAGGCGCACTTTACTTCGATATTCTAGAAACTCGAGGTTTGGCCAAAGGCTTCTGGAGTGTTGAAAAAAGGCAAATGCAAAATCATTATAATCTTCTGGGAAGATAAAGGACATATCCCAAAATGTCTGACTAAAAATGTGGCAAACGGGATCGCGGAAGCATGACTGCCGTTTGGACAAAGCAGACATGAAGGAATTGAAGACGAGCAAGGCTCTGACTTCAAATATGTTTGTCGTAATTATGTTCACACTAGTATTAAAATTAGATTTTAAATACTTAGTGTGATACATAAAATATATGTATTGATGTTCAGAATCTGCTATGAGCAGGATACTGGCTTCAATAGAGATTTATCTGTGAATCAGAAACGGGACGAAAGTCGCTGTTTTAACCGTAGATACCTAAGTTTAGGAACTACCCTCCGGGTGCGTACTTAAATTAGGAAACTGTTATAATGTAACTAGTTTGACTATAAACATTATCTTTATATCAGTGTTTAATCCGTTGCAGATTTACCTTTATATTCTAGAACACTAAAGTGTTTTATTATATAAAGATGATATTGAGATAAACACATTAGATGTGAATAACAGCATTTATATTTTGAATATAAATAAATCTCAAACATATAACATGACAAACAAATAGCTCAAACTGATTTGATCAGAAGAAACTCAGTTGTGGCATTGTTGTCTGGGACATAATTAAACAAGAATCGTATATCTGCACTTTTGAAGAGTGGATACTCGGACTGATTTGATTCTATTCAAATAAAGTCTACGAATCTAGTTTATTGGGCAAAGTGCCTAAAACACTATTTACTTGGTAAAAGTGTAAGTGCCACCGACCTTTTAGCCCTAGTTCATAGTGAAGCAAGTGGGCCCATGTCTAGCTAGACTAGATGTGGATATGAATATTTCGTGACCTTTACGGATGTGGCATCTCGTTATGGTTATGTGTTTCTTTCGAAACACAAATCAGAAACCTTTAAAAGTTTCGACACGAAATAGACAAATAGATCGGCTACAGTATTATACCGTCACGGTAAGACCGTAATGGAAAATACTTAAGTAATAAGTTTCTCAATACTTGAAAGAGTATAGTATTCTTTCAATGAGGACTCCTCTCGGAACACGTCATTTTGACAGTGTGTCCGAAATGAGTAATCGAATTTTGTTAGACATGATAAGGTTAATCATGAGTCACTCTGAGCTACCATTTCCTTCTACGGATAAACATTAACAGTGCAATACTTATTTTGAATAAGGTTCCATAAAAGTCTATTTGACAGATATCATATTAGATATGAACAGGAAAGAAACTGGGTTTCTCATTCCTGAACATTTGGGTATGCTAGGCATATGTTTGGATGATACCAAACTAAAACCCAAATTGGACAAGTGCTAATTGTAGGTTATCTTAGGGATACCAAAGTATAGTACATATACAACTCACATGAGAACAATGTAATTGTTGCTCACCATGCGATTTTTCTAAGAGGAATACCGATATGCAGTGGTAAGTGGGAGGATAGTATAACTCGATGAAAATCGGAGTGATACTGTTCCAGGCACCAATCCTTAATGGAACACAAATAGTTCATCAATGATGAAACTATACCATTAATCTTCGAATACACAAGAACCACGTAAGTCGGAGAGAGTCAGAAAACAACCTGAGGTATGGGTTTCTGATCTCACCTTATAAAGATGTTAATCTTTTGAGGAATACCAACTGACTACGTATGAGGAAGTGATACAAGGTATCGACTCCCAATTATGACAAAGTGTCATGAGTCCGAAATGGATTCCATGTATATCAACTTAGTTTGGATACTAGTTGATGTAGCGCAAGGCATTGTGCGTATTGGTACTATATAAGTCTTCAAGGAAGACATACATGGAAGGTAACATACCAACGTGTAAAGCTAGGCTTTTAGCGAAAATGTATCGTTATCACATTGTGTTGATTACGACGAAACCTTTTACCTGTTGCCAATGTAAATCCATTTGGATAATGCTTGCTAAAGCTGCATGTTTCATTTATGAAATATGTCATCTTAACGGGAAAATCGCTTTCCTGAAAATGAAACCTTTTGGAGGATGTTTACAACATCCTGTCGGTTTTGTCGTACCAAAACTAGCAAACAAGGTTTGCAGGTTATTCGATCCATGTCTGGATTAAAGCAAGCATTAGGTTCTTGGAATTATCGTTTTGATGTAATCATAATGATTTATGATTTAATTCAAAACGAAATGATTCATGTGTATATAAGAGGGTTAATGGGAGCGCACTGACAATGGCTGTCCTATAAAATAATGATAACAATATGTCATTTCTTAGAAATGATATTCCCATAATAACGATCGATGAAAGCTTGGTTTTCGGAAAAACTCTCCAAGAATTCGTACATTGAAAAATGTACGTTACCTGGTGTCTCATACGCTTGGGCATATGGAGTCACAAACAGGCCAATCCAAGTGATAGTCACTGGATTGATGTTAAGAACATCCTTTAGTATCTTAGAGATCTAATGATGCTGTCTTATACTATGGAGATGGAGAACTTGAAGTGACTGAGATCACTACTGTAAGTTTCCTAACCGATTAAACGATTATAAGTCGCACAAAGGTACTATAAAGTTTGAATAACAGAACAATGAGCTGGAAATCTTCAAGCAAGATACTGTTACCGAATAAACAACAAATGCGGGTTATTGCTGCAGCTGGGGCAGCAATAGAAGCCATTTGGGTCGATAAACAAATCTAATTAGATTAGATATACTTCTGTTAGCAGCTGAGCTAGGCTTCAGCACAGGCTAAAGAATTAATGGTCTCATCAACGATCCAGATAAATACTTCGACTATTCATCTGATTCGTTCGGATCATACATCGTGGCGATGTGATGATCGAATAAATCGCATAAGATGATAATCATGCAAATCCGCTAACGAAAGCATTTCTCAGCAGTTTGAGCCAACCGTACATAGTTCGGGTGTAAGACACTCGAGTGACTGGCTATAGGCCAAGTGGGAGATTGTTGGACAATTATGACCCATAGCGTCACTATTTGTACAAATCATGGTGTTGTTGTACAAATTAACTATGTGACAAATGAGATTGCTCTCTTATCATTTGTGATTAGATAACCAAGATGTATAAATGATAGAAGGTCCCTATGATTTTTTCCTGAATTGAGAATGATATGAGACAGTATCAGTCCACGAAGGATAAATCATTAAATATCCCTAGTCAGAGTATTATCGAGATTGGACATCGATAAATACGGAAAAGACTAGTATTACACTTGTGCGTGTTGTGAGGGCACAAACGGCATAGTTCTCATATATTTGGGTATAGGATACTCATGCAAGTGTAATAGAAGGTTGTGTTTTACCGATGGTATGGGAAACGGCTTCGCTCTGGATAGACCCCATCAAAATTCCATTGGTAGTATGACTATGTGTCTATGGAAGTCCGAAATCAGGGTAGGTGTATTTGGTCTTAACCTGAGACTTGCACCGCTAATACTTACGATAATCAATATACTTACGGTTTCTGTGTACGCCTCTTCTGGGTATATCGAGAATCGTAGTGTGTTGGGTGTGATGTCAAGATTGAAGTATCACTCCAGTCATAGTGGAGATGATGTCACGTAGGATACGGGACTGGTTCTCTTAAATGTTGCAGCTATCGGGATATTATGACTAGGTCATGTATATCCGATTATAGAGACTAGTTACCAGACATCCGATATCTGCTTCGTACGGGGCAGACACAATTCCAGCCCCAGGTCTAGCACGTGATCATCCGATACTGGATCGAAATACGCAATACTACGTATACTACGCCTGATATAGATCCTTATATTCTTGTAAGGATATTTCTGGAGAATTGGGTAGGCATGACGCTTTGCTAGAAGCCAACATTGTCTTGTAAATCGGTATAAACGTAGTACTAGGTACTTACGTTTTCGGATAGTCCGACGACTGAATTTACTACCAACATATCCGGGGATCTCATGGGTCGCTTCCCAAAGATTCACCGATGACGTATGACTCGCACTTTTAATTAATCTGGGATTAATAAGATGAGAGAGAAAATTAATCTGGGATTAATTGTGGAGATATTTTATATGGGATAAAATATCAATTAAAGAGAGATAACGATTAATTTGGAATTAATCGATAAAATAATATATTCGATATATTATACAAAATTGGATTTCGACGCGGAATTAAAATTAGATTTTAATTCGGGCGAACGAATTAATTTAGAATTAATTCGTTAGCGACGTGAATAGTAATTATGCTAGGCATGCTTATTTAATTAAATTAGATTTAATTACATCGCAACGGAAAATTCGTTAATTTAGAATTAACGAACCCGAGCCCGAGAGTGTTTGCGAGCGCATTCGCATTTCGAATTCGAGTGCGGCCCGCAAGTCACATCAAGCGTCAAATCGCTAGTCGCATCAAGCGTCAAATCATTAGTCACTTTGAGTGTTGTGACAACTTGTCACTTGATTGATTGAGTGATGTGACTTGATGGAAGTTGATGGCGGAGTGTAATACACTTAAGTGTGATGACATGATAGACATTTAATATATTTAAATGTTTGGTATTTGTTTTTTGATTTTGGAAATCAATTAATTGTTTTTTTTTGGAAAATAAAAAGTGGTATTAGATACACACTTTTGGCCAACCATCACACAACTCACTCTTTCTCTTTCTCTCCCTCTCCTTCACGCCCAAAGGGCTGACATTTTCTCTCATCTGGTTTGCTCACTGCCGTGAGCTAAGAGAAGCAAAAGTGGGATTTTTGTGGCAAAAATCACAAGAGCTAGCACTCAACGGGGACATGCGAAGGTGATAGGGAAGTCCACCCATGAGCTTGGAATCATTTGACGAAGCTTGGAGCTTGACGAAGGAAGATTGAAGCCAAAACAGTGGGCTGTTTCACTGCCACTGCCGAGAGGACCAATGAGCAGAAAATGAATTTTTTGTTCGTCGCCGCGTCGCTCAACCGATCGATGTGAGTATTCCGCAACTCCCTCGTTGTATTCGCACTTATTTTCAATGCTTGAAATGATCTTGGGATGCTTAGAATATTCCAACATTGTCAACATGAGTGATGGAAGTTGTTGGGAGCATTTAACGTTTTTTTCCCTCCAACACACTTTGCTTTTCTTTTTGGAAAAGATATACACCTTTTGCAAGTAAACTTTGGTATTTGTTTTTTGGAAAAACAAAATACAAAAATACAACTCTCTCTTCTCCCTCTTTGGTTGGCTGAAACTCTTCCTCTCTCTTTGAAGTTTTTGTTGCAAAAATTTCAAGCTTGCTAGCACATTTGGAGTTGATTAAAGTGATAGGGAAACTCACCTTTGGGTTGGATTCATTCAACAAAGCTTGGTGCTTCATCAACATATAAAATTTTTGAAAACGCACATTCGTTCAATGTAAGTTTTTTCCGCAAACTCACTTGATCATTCACACACAATATCATGTTTTAGAGATCATTGACATGTCTAGGACACTAACAATGGTATCTTGAGTCATATCTAAGCATGATTTGTATTTAGGGTTTATGGACTTTATTTGAGGATTTTGTGCTTGGAGTATGTATTTTTCCCAATGGGTTGTTTGGTTGTGCTTTAATGATGATTAATTGGATTTGTGCATCATAGGATTTGAGAAAATTGATTAGATTATTTTTTCCCCAAATTCTTAAGCTTGGCCGAATATAGACCCTAGTTTTCTCATGGTGATTTTTTGATTTTAGACTATTGGATGAGTTTAAAGCATGAAATGAATATTAATTGTTGGTTTAATCGGATTGAAATCAAAATTGGATATTATTTATGCCCATTGCCGTGAGCTATAACATGTTGGAATGGATTGATTTTGCTTCAATTGTGTTGGACATGAATTGAAATATTAAGCATGATTAATTTGATTAATTAATGTTTTGGAAATATTAGATTAATAAATTAATTGTGTTAATTACACTTTAAATTAAATTAATGTGATATTTGGAATATTATGTTAATAATAAATTAGTCTTTAAATTGGATTGGGCTAATTTGTTGTATTTGGGCTTAATGGGCTTGGTTGGGCCAAACATGGTTTTGGACAATTGGATTGGATCCAAATTGGGCCTAAAACCATTTCCAGAAAGTCCAAATATAACTTTTGGGCCTTTAATAATTTAATTGGGCCTAATGGGCCTAAGTTGATTTTTGGCAAAATGGTGATTCCTTATTGGGCCTTGGCTATTGGATTGGATCCATATTGGCCAAAGCCCACGCCTAAAGAATTAATTGAAAGCCCATTGGACCTTAATTAAATTAGCATTTGATGCTAATTGGGCCTTTGAGACCCAATTGGATTGGATTTGGAATCCAAGTCTTTAAGACACATAAATAAGTGTAATTATTTAATTTGGAATTAAATTCGAATTAGTATTGAATACAAATTAAATTGGATTTAAAAATTATAGTTCGATATAATTCAAGAATACGTACTTTGAGTATTTATTCTTAAACGAGTTGGACTCGCGCAAATCAAATCGTTGTATGAACATTGGATGGTCATTAATCAAAGATTAATTAATTGGATTAGATTTATTGATAGCATGCTTTGTGTGAATACTTGGATGTATTTGTATGAATAATGTATATCAGATGGATATTAGAAGTTGTAGTTCAAATGTATATCAGATGGATTAAATTGTAGTTCGATATAATTCAAGAATACGTACTTTGAGTATTTATTCTTAAACGAGTTGGACTCGCGCAAATCAAATCGTTGTATGAACATTGGATGGTCATTAATCAAAGATTAATTAATTGGATTAGATTGATTGATAGCATGCTTTGTGTGAATACTTGGATGTATTTGTATGAATAATGTATATCAGATGGATATTAGAAGGGTGAGGGCAATTTTGAAAATTGTTGTAATAAATTTGGAATTTATTAAATTGTTCCTGCGTGTCCAGCCTATTATCTATTTACTCTTTGTATTTCTCTTCTCACCAATTCCCCTCAATGTAAATGAGGTTTCTTTAATGTATTATGTAATTGGGTAGAAGTATGAATAGTGCTAGCGGGAGAGAAGAAATTGAGAGATTTGTTCTAGGAATAATTTGTTATATATCCATCCGCATATCATTATTAATTTTATCGCGCCTTATTATGCTTTTAGAATGCATGTTTAAGGGTGTATGATGAGACCTAATCAAAGATAATAAATTGGTTGCCAATTTACGCTAAAAACCCCATTAAATATTAAGCGTTTTCCTTCCATTGAGTGATTATTTCTCAAGATCCAAAATTGGCATTGGTTTGTTGGCCAAAGTCAAGATCATTGTCCATCGCGGATGTGTTTGAACCACGAAGGCTCTGTTATATATCGTATGTCTTGGGCAGTTGTGACTTGTTGGCCAAAGTCAAGGTCACTTCTTGTTCATCGACGTGGATTACGAAGCTTTCCCACTGTTAATGGGTCGCGCTTAACTGGAATCATTAAGCTTGTTGAGCCAAAGCCAAGGCTTAGTTGATTCAGAGGAAAATGTTAGGAAATATATATTGGATATATATTTTGGACTTGGAGGTCCACCTACCGGATCTAGGAATTGGATGAGATGCAATTGATCTTAGAGATCTACCTAGTTAAGTTTCATACAGCTTGTTGGCCAAAGTTAAGGTTGTGTGTTATTTAACGGGATCCTAGCCCACTAGGAAACTGGGTTTCCCGAGTACTCAACAGAGGGTTAGAGGCTCGCCGAAAAATAGTGGGAGGCCAGTATTAAATTTACAATTTCGTTTAATACTTGCTAAATGCGCGCTTTATTTTTCGTCGTTATACATTTATATTAGTTGGACTAATATTTTATTATTTTCTTTGAACAGTTGGATTGTATCATAACTTCATTTGTAGTTGATTATATAGTTGGACTATAGTAATCATTACATTTGATTATACCTGATATCGTTGATTGAATAGTTAGACTATTGTAATCAAGATGACTGGAAAGATTAGCGTTTGAGACATCGTCATGGGTGATAATGTCTTTGACAGCGCCAATTTTATAGATTGGGAGATGAATCTCAGGATTTGCCTGGGAGCCGAGAAGTTGTTCTATGTCTTAGACAGACCTATCAGGCCTGAGCCTGAACATGAGCGGGTTGTTGATCATGAGCTTTGGAAGACACACAGTGATGACAACTCAACTTCTCAGTCCGTCATGCTTGCTGCAATGACTCCACATGATGTTCAAATTGAAGGACCTTCATAGATCTAATCTTAGATCTCAGAAGTATGAATTGCAAAAGAAGCTCTTTCGCTCACGCATGTCAGAGGGTATATCTGTCGAGCACAATGTGTCGTAGATGATTGCTGACATCGAACAGCTAGGTCAGCTGGGCATTACCTTCGAGGCTGAGACTTCAATATATTTGGTCTTACAGTCTCTGCCCGACTGCTGGGGCGGGTTCATCATGAACTACAATATGATGAACCAAGAGACGACTCTTGGAGAGTTGATGGCAATGCTGAAAGAGGCAGAGCCATAGCTTCTGAAGGGAAAGAAGCGCGAGGCGCATTTCACTTCGACATCTCAGAAGGCCAAGGCTTGGCCGAAGGCTTCTGAAGGTGTGAAGAAGAAGAAAAGAAAGGGCAAGGCCAAATCATCTTCTGGGAAGGCAAATGACAAATCCCAAGATGTCTGCCTACAATGTGGCAAACGGGGTCACTAGAAGCGTGACTGCCGTGAGTACAAGGCGCACATGAATGAAGTGAAGGCGGGCAAGGCTCCGGCTTCAGGTATGTTTATTATTGAAATAAACATGTCTAATTCTAGTTTTAAAAATTGGATTTTTGATTCTGGATGTGGTACTCATATATGTAATGATATGCATGATCTTCAGATTAGCAGGAGACTGGCTTCAGGCGAGATTGACCTACGAGTTGGAAACGGGACGAGAGTCGTTGTTTTAGCTGTAGGGACCTATGTTTTGGAACTGCCCTCGGGGCATGTACTTACTTTATCAGACTATTATTATGTACCTAGTTTGACTAGAAATATTATCTCTGTATCTTGTTTAACCCAATGTGGGTATACCTTTGTATTCCGGAACACTGGGTGTTTTGTTTATAAAGATGATTTTGAGATATGTACTGTTGATGTTAATAATGGTCTTTATATTTTGAATATAAATGAATCTCATACATATAAAATGACAAAAAAGACTCAAATTGAGTAATACAGATAAAACTTACTTGTGGCATTATCGTCTGGGACACATTAATAAGACTCGTATATCTACACTTTCGAAGAGTGGATACTTGGACGGATTTGATCCTAATTCATATGACGTCTGCAAATCTTGTTTATTAGGCAAAATACCTAAAACGCCTTTTAGCATTAAATGTGTACGTGCCACCGAACTGTTAGCCCTCGTTCATATTGACGTATATGGGCCCATGTCTAGCCAGGCTAGAGGCTGATATGAATACTTCGTAACATTTATAGATGATGCATCACGTTATGGTTATGTGTATCTTATGAGACACAAGTCGGAAACTTTTGAGAAATTCAAAGAGTTTCGACACGAAGTAGAAAAAAAGACCGGCAAAAGTATTAAAACATTACGATCGGACCGTGGTGGAGGATACTTAAGCAATGAGTTTCTCGATTACTTGAAAGAGTATGGTATTCTTTCACAGTGGACTCCTCCCGGAACACCTCAATTGAACGGTGTGTCTGAACGGAGAAACCGAACTTTGTTGGACATGGTAAGGTCTATGATGAGTCACACTGAGCTACCAATTTCCTTATGGGGATATGCATTGAACATTGCAATACTTATTTTGAATAAGGTTCTGTCAAAGTCTGTTGGACAGACTCCATATGAAATATGGACAGGAAAGAAATCGAGTTTCTCATTCCTGAAGATTTGGGGATGCTGGGCATATGTTAAACGTTTGGATGGTACCAAACTAGAACCCAAATCGGATAAATGCCTATTTGTAGGTTATCCTAGGGAAACCAAAGGATATTACTTCTACAACCCACAAGAGAACAATGTATTTGTTGCTCTCCATGTGGTTTTCCTCGAAAAGGAATTCCTAAATGCAGTGGTAAGTGGGAGGAAAGTAGAACTTCAATGAAAATCGAAGTGATACTATTCCTGGCACCGACTCCCTAACGGAACATGAATAGTTCATTAGGGATGAGACTGTACCACTATTTTCTAATACACAAGAACCGCGTAGGTCGGAGAGAGTCAGAAAACAACCTGAGAGGTATGAGTTTGTGATCTCACCTCATGTGGATATCAATCTTATTGAGGAAGACGAGCCGACTACGTATGAGGAAGCGATACAAGGTATCGACTCCGCTTTATGGCAAGAGGCCATGAAGTCCGAAATGGATTCCATGTATACCAACCAAGTTTGGACACTGGTTGATGCACCAGAAGGCGTTAAGCCGATTGGTTGTAAATGGGTCTTCAAGAAGAAGACTGACATGGATGACAACATACAAATGTACAAAGCTAGGCTTGTAGTGAAAGGGTATCGTCAACGACATGGTGTCGATTACGATGAAACTTTTTCACCTGTTGCCATGATTAAATCTATTCGGATAATGCTTGCTATTGCTGCATATTTTGATTATGAAATATGACAGATGGACGTCAAAACCGCTTTCCTTAACGGAAACCTTTTAGAGGATGTTTATATGCAACAACCTGACAGTTTTGTCGTGCCAAAACATGCAAACAAGGATTGCAAGTTAAATCGATCCATTTATGGATTGAAGCAAGCATCGCGTTCTTGGAACCAACGTTTTGATTAGATCATAAAAGAATATGATTTCATTCAAAACGAAGATGATTCTTGTGTATATAAGAAGGTTAGTGGGAGCGTACGGACATTCATTGTCTTTTACGTTGATGATGTATTGCTTATTGGCAATGACATTCCCATGCTACAATCGGTGAAAGCTTGGCTTTCATTAAAATTCTCCATGAAAGATCTGAGAGAAGCAGCCTTTATTCTGGGAATAAGGATCTACCGGGATAGATCTAGAAAGCTGCTTGGACTCTCCCAGAGCTCGTACATTGACAAAGTGTTGAAGAGATTCAACATGGATCAGTCTAAGAGGGGACTGCTTCCAGTGTCACATGGCGTCTCTCTATCTAAGGACTTGTGTCCTAAAACTCAAGATGAGAGAGATAACATGAGTCAGATCTCGTTCGCTTCTGCAGTCGGATCGATCATGTATGCCATGATAAGTACACGACCTGATGTCTCATATACTTTAAGCATGTGCAGTCGCTATCAGGCCGATCCAAGTGATGGTCAATGGATTGCTGTTAAGAACATCCTTAAGTATCTTAGACGAACTAAGGATGCTTTCTTAATCTATGGAGATGGAGAACTTGAGGTGTCTGGGTTCACCGACGTAAGTTTCCAAACCGATAAAGACGACTCTAAGTCACAATCTGGGTACATATTTTGTTTGAACAACGGAGCAGTGAGCTAGAAATCTTCCAAGCAAGATATTGTTGCCGATTCAACAACAGAAGCAGAATATATCACTGCAGCTGAGGCATCAAAAGAAGCAGTTTGGATCCGTAAATTCCTAATTGGATTAGGAATAGTTCCGTTAGTAGCTGAGACCGTTCCTTTATATTGTGACAATAACGGGGCTATAGCGCAGGCTAAGGAACCACAGTCTCATCAATGATCCAAGCACGTACTTTGATGTTTCCATCTGACTCGTGAGATCATACATTGTGGCGAAGTGAAGATCGAAGAGATCGCTTCAGATGACAACATTGCAGATCCGCTGACGAAAGTTATCTCTCAGCAAAAGTTTGAGCGACATGTACATAGTTCATGTGTTAGATACTTGAGTGATTGGCTATGAGCCAAGTGGGAGATTGTTGGACAATTATGACACATAGCATCACTATTTGTAAAAGACATTGTGGTTTTTGTACAAATTAACTATGTGACAAAGGAAATTGTTATTTTATCATTTTGTAATTAGATTACTTGGATATATATAAATGATAAAAGTCCTTATGATTAGTTCCAGATTAATAAGATATGAGGCAATATTAATCCACAAACGTTTTAATCATTAAATATCCCTAGTCGTAGTATTATCGATACTAGATATCGATAATGCGGAATAGACTAGTATTACACTTGTGCGCGTTATGGAAGCTTAACGGCATAGTTCTCATATATTTAAGTATTGGATACTTATGCAAGTGTAATATGAGATTCTGTTAGCCGTTGGACCAGGAACAGCTTCGCTCTGGATAGACCCCTCGGAATCCCATTGGTAGCATGACGATGTGTCTATGGGAATCCGAATAAGGGTAGGTGTATGTGGTCTTAACCTGAGACTTGCATCGCTAATACTTTCGATAATCAGTACACTTTGGTTTTGGTCGTCCGGAGCTTTAACAGGTTCTGTGTACGCCTCTTCTGGGTTTACTGAGAATCATAGTGTATTGGGTGTGATTTCAATATGGAAGTATCACTTCAGTCATATGGAGATGATGATTACGTAATGATACAAAACTAATACTCTTAAATGCTGCAGCTGTCGGGATAGTATGACAATGTCATGATTATCCGATTACATAGACTAGTTGCTAGTGATCCGATATATGCTTCGTACGAGGCAGACACAATTCCAACCTTAGGCCTAGCATGTGACATCCGATACTGGATCATAATACACAATATATAGTATACTGTGCCTGATACAGATTATATATTCTTCGTTGAATATTTCTAGAGAATTGGGTAGGCACGGTGTTTTGCTAGAAGCCAACCATGTCTTGTAAATCGGTGAGAACGTGGTACGCGGTACGCACGTGTCGGATAGTCCGACAACTAGATTTACTGCCAACATATCCATGGATCTCTTGGGTCGCTTCCCAAAGATTCACCGATGACATTTGACTCGAACAGAATTAATCTGTGATTAATTATTAGAGAGAAAATTAATCTGGGATTAATTGCGGTAAGAATTTATCTGGGATAAAATTAGAATAGAAGAGAGAAAGCGATTAATTTGGAATTAATCGATTAAATAATATATTGAATATATTAATTGAAATCGTATTTCAAAGCGGAATTAAAATTGGATTTTAATTCGGGCGAACGAATTAATTTGGAATTAATTCGCAAGTGACTTTCGTAATAATGTTGCTAGGCATTATTATTTAATTAAATTGGATTTAATTACGTCGCGACGAAAAATTCGTTTAATCGGATTAAACGAGCCCGAGCCCGAAGTGTGTTGAGCAAGCCAACTTGAATTTTGAATTTAAGTGGTGGGGCCCACTAACTTACATAAATTGTCAACATGAGTGATGGAAGTTGTTGGGAGCATTTAACGCTTTTTTCCCTCCAACACACTTTACTTTTCTTTTTGGAAAATATATACACCTTTTGTAAGTCAACTTTGGTATTAGTTTTTTGGAAAAACAAAATACAAAAATACAACTCTCTCTTCTCCCTCATTGGTTGGTCGAAACTCTTCATCTCTCTTTGAAGTTTTTGTTGCAAAAATTTCAAGCTTGCTAGCACATTTGAAGTTGATTAAGGTGATAGGGAAACTCACATTTGGGTTGGATTCATTCAACAAAGCTTGGAGCTTCATCAACAAACAAAATTTTTGAAAACGCACATCGTTCGATGCAAGTTTTTTCCACAAATTCACTTGATCATTCACACATAATATCATGTCTTAGAGATCCTTGGCATGTCTAGGACACTAACAAAACTAACATGTATATCTAAACTAAATGCATGTACTAACCTAGATATCTAAACTGAATGCATGAACTGACCTGTGACCGGTGCGTAATCACACGCATATAACGCAAGCGCACGTATTGTTCAAGTAGTATAAAAAGTATCGATCCCGCGAGGACTTAATACCTAATCTATTAAATTTATGAGGTCAAATGATTACTAGTATCTAACAGGTTGATTGATTGATTTGAAATGGTGATGATTTTAAATTTAAAAACAAGTAAATAAAATTGCAAGAAAGTAGGTTTAAGAAAATTAAATATTAGGAAACTATCTAGGGTTTTGAATCTTTCTAATATCTTTTAAAAGATGAAGTGGTTATTTCATGTTTGTGTAATAAATCGGTTTACTAACCTGGAACACTAAATTATGCGAAAGCATCTGTCGATGGTCAGATGCAAATACCCAGTATAACCCAATTGAACTATATGTCTATGTAAACCAAATTACCTGGATTCATTAACTTTAAGTTCCAATTATGGCTACCTCCGCCCAACAGGTATATGTCTATCCTATAAGGAAATCTATTAAAGGGTTATCTATCCTCAAGGAAGATCGTGGGCTATTAAGTCTAAGGCTGAAACCTAAAATTCTTTTGTCAAGGTTATTTTAGATTTACCAGATCAATCTTATTAGTGGCCAATTAACAAGACGCATTAAGCTTAAGACTTAATAGGTAAACCTTTAAATTACCCAGACTATAAAATAACCCCTTATAAACCAGTGATATTAGAATTCATCACAACCTCAGATAACTAACTTAGTTACAACACATAACTAGGGCTAGTAAAAACTTAAAAGTAAAAGATATAAAGTAAAAATGTTGAAAAGTAATTGCGGTAAAGTAAAAACTGAAAAGTAAATTACAATAAAATAAAATGCTAAGGTAAAAGGATCAACTTTTACTACTACTAATTTAGATATCTCCCTTAATATAATATATTAACTTGTGATTATTTTTTCCAACCAGCCATATAGGCGGTAACCTGATTAAGTCAAATTAAGTCCAACCAGCCATAAAGGTGGAACCAAAATAAACCTGCCATATAGGCGGTAAGAAAATTTAATTACCAACCGACCAATCTGGCGGTATCCTTGCTTAGTCAGGTTTAAACCAGTTTAAAATGAATTACCAACCGACCAATATAGCGGTATCCTCATTAAGTCAAATTTTAAATATTGAATATATTATATTTAAGGGAGATTAATCTAAATATCAATAGTAAAAGAATTACTTCCTCATTGTTGAATAGTAAAAACTGTAAAAGTAAAGAAAGTAAATTACTATTATCACATAACATAATTAAAATTAATTACAAAACTGAAATTTAAAAGAAACTAGACAGAAAACTCCCTATTTACATCAGAGAATTCAGAGAGGAAGGTACATCTAAAACTGAAACCTCGAGCTCTATTTATAGGCCTCGGTAGGCTTCGGGCGTCGCGACGCGCAAGGCTTTGAGCGTCGCGACGCGACATGTGTCGACTTCTGGTTCGTCGGCTTCAGATTCTTATCTGACACGTGGCATTTTGGATAAGATGATAAGGTGACACGTGGCAAGGCAGCTGGCAACTCAATGATTATGCTGACGTGGGGATGACGTGGTGATAGTGATTGTCGGCACCATAGAATGACGACACGTGGCACGCTGTGATTGGCTGATGATGACGTGGCGGTGACGTGGCACGTTGACTCGGTCAACTGGTGATGTGGATGATGATGTGGCTGACACGTGGCGACACGTGGCGATGACGATTGTCGGCACCGTTGGATGATGACACGTGGCACGACACACGTTAGCAGATCGGCTGTGATGGTGACACGTGGCACGACACACATTAGCAAAGTCAAACTTCTCAGATTCTGACACGTGTCCCCCGGCGCACGTTAGCAAGTCTTGGTGCATGTTAGGCTTCGCGACGCTGAAAATTACCAAAATGCCCTTTTGTCCAATTTTCACTGTTTTGGCCCCAAATAACACAAAACACATCAAAATATTCACAAAACTCAAGAAACTATATAAAATATTAGGTTAAATGAGTGGGAAATGTGATACATTTACCACTCATCACACCCCAAAACCTAACATTTTGCTAGTCCTCGAGCAAAACATAGAATAAAATAACATAAACATCTTTAAAATAAAATTTAACTAAACCACTTTCGTAGGGATCACGATTGCATTTAGCGTATGCAACAAGCCTTTAAACCCCTAGGTGTCCCTAGTGGACGAGTTGTAGTCTCGTGAGGGTTTACAACAATGATACCCACAAACATTTTACAAAAGTAAAAAGGTAGTGAAACTAATGCACACAAAAGCAAAAAGACAAGAGAAAAGAGAATAAAGAAGTTAGTGACTAATCAGGTGAAACTTCTACTCCAAGTCATTAGTTGTTTTCTTTCTTTCTAAATTACTGAATAAGTAAATTCTCCGATTATATTTACCATTCTTCATATGCACAGCCGACAAAATATTAATCAACTCATTTTTTTTCCCACAACAGTCACAAATGCAGTTGATAAGAGAGTAATATTTTTGTCCTAAAGTTTTATCAGAATTCACAACTTTTTGTAGCAATGGAATAATTTTTCTGATTTTTATGATTTTTTCTTTGAATTTTTTTTTATTTATATACAATATCTTCCATCTATGTAGCGAGTGTTGGGTCGGTGGCTCCCAAACCAGTTGGCTTTAGGGCACCAGGTGTTAAGACACCCCTACGGACTTAATTACTCAGACTTCAGATATATATATTTTTGCAGCATCTTTGATCCATGTAACGAGCTTTGGGCCAGTGACTCCCAAACCAGTTGGTTTTAGGACACTAAGTGTTAAAACACCCATACGGACTTAATAACTCGGATCTCAGACGTTTTTTTTTACTCTAATGCTTTTTGAGATGTTTCCTCCAATTAAACTAGAGCACTGAATATTACAAACTTTTCAATTATAGCTCATGTCTGTATGTTACCTTGCATGTTGATAATACCTGCCAACTGAGCATATGAAAATCCATTTTAGTCAATTTTATGGAGAATTTACAAATTAAATAATTCAAAAGGAAATAAACAAAAATTAACTTGTTCCGAAATAGGTTTGAGATACGTCTCAGGAATGGGAACTCCTTACACAACTATCTCATACCAATTTCACATTTTTAGTCAAAATAACAACAAAAAACGCAAAATATTTTTGTAATTTTTGAAAAAATTTCAATTTTTTTGTATTTTTCGAAAAATTTTGGAATAAAAACAACACACAACTAAAAACAAGATACTGATCAACTAATTCCCTCCCCCAAACCTAAATGAGACATTGTCCCCAATGTCTTAAACAATAGAAGAAGAGTTTAGAAGATAGTACCTGATTAACTGAAATTCTACACGAAAAGTTAAAGGTTAAGATCCAGATTAATCCGACGCCTCTTACCACGATCGTCCTCGGACCAATTTATCTTTGAAAGGATAGGGTCAATTTGTGGTTCATAGGCTAAGATTTGGTCAATTAGATCTAGAGCAGTTATGGCAGTAAAGAGGAGTTCTTTCATAGGTTTTGTCACGAACCCATTTCTTCGGGCATCATCAAGAAACACACAAAGAAAATTATAAAATCCTTCAACGTTGTACAGTCCAAGTGATTTCCGGTGTATGTTCAGGTTCGCCCAAGATAACACTGTAAAAATTTCCTCCAATGTACCCAAGCCACCTGGCAAAGCAATAAAAGCATCAGCACGGTTAATCATTTCTACCAGTCGTTCAGACATACCTGGTACAATTAGTTCTTCTCCGTTTGACGGTCCAATAAGATTTGCCTCCGCCAAGGGTTTTGGGATGATTCCTAAAATGTTGCTGCCTCATTCCTGTACGGCCTTTAAAACGATCCCCATAAGTCCAAGATTGCCTCCGCCATATACTAAGTGCATATTCCTTGCAGCTAAAACTCGACCCAATTCCTGTGCTGCTTCTACGTATTGTGGCTTAACACCAACACTAGTACCGCAAAACACACATATGTTTTCAACTCGTCTTCTTGAAGTGGCTTCCATGTTTTACTCTG
Source organism: Zanthoxylum bungeanum (assembly GCA_019454045.1). Classification (NCBI taxonomy): domain Eukaryota; kingdom Viridiplantae; phylum Streptophyta; class Magnoliopsida; order Sapindales; family Rutaceae; genus Zanthoxylum; species Zanthoxylum bungeanum. Next base: position 96,237 of record SKCR01041365.1, on the reverse strand, counting down.
GATGTCTTCAAAAGTGCAATGATGAGTTGAATTTATAACACCTGAAAAGGGTGAGTAAAATAATAGCACTAGTACCTGCCAAATGACAATTATTAGTTAACAGTAAAATAAGTCGTGATAGTAAAAAAGGTATGGATCCTGTCGGAGAAAATAAAAGAAAACAACAAAAAAAATCATAATTATTAGGAAAAGGCAAAGAGATATAATATGTACAAGAAAAGTAGCGGCTTGATTGACGTCTATGCGTCAGGGATAAGCTTCCCATCCAATTTTCTTATAAATTGGCAAACATGGTCTTTTTGAGTCAGATTCCCGAGACTTAACTGTTGTCTTTATTTTTGAAATTGTGCATATAACACACAAATTTAATGATACACATATCCACTGGGATGCGTCTCAAGAGTTTTAGATATATCATCCAAAGACTCCTTACTCAAGCCATCCCTAATGAAATTAATCTTATCTTTGCGGTTATCAAACACCATTCTTAAAGAACGACAACGAGTATCACAAAACATACGAGCACATTTATAACAAACACACATTCTTTTGGCTCTTCTCTTTTTAGCATATGTGCTCCTTCGTAAACCAGACAGATGTGAAATAAAATAGTCAGAAGACTCACCTGCCAATCAGACTCGTGCTTCAATAATCCAACGAATGTCAGTAGGAATACCTTTGATCATCAGTAACCTCATCAGTTCCAAGCGAGCTTTGTAGACTTCCATCAGAGATTTTTGAGGGAGAGAAGGAAATTGCTTGCGAAGATTTGCGAGAGCTTTTTCCATCGTGAAATGTCTTTACCTGTAAAAATTAAACACACAAAAATAAAACAAACCAGATCACAATATATACACAAATTGCATGGGTTGCCTCCCTGCGAGCGCTAAGTTTAACGTCGTCAGCTAGACGTGACTTCTCGAATGTTAAGCTGGATCTGAAAGTGTGACACTTTCTTTTTGTCGCTCAAATGATTCTCCCCAGTAGTGCTTAACACGCTTTTTTTTAACCTTGAAAGTTTTGTTGGAGTCAGGATCATGTATCTCAACGGCTCTATCTGGTAAAACCTTGGTGATCACAAATGGACCTGACCACCATGATTTTGGCTTCCATGGGAAGAATTTCACCATTGATTTGTTTAACAGTACCTTCTGCCCTGGTTCCAGTTGTATGCGCACTAACTTCTCATCATGTCTTTTCCTTGCCTTTTCTTTATACAATTTGGCATCCTCAAAAGGCTGATTGTGAAATTCCTCCAATTTGTTGAGCTAGTGGAACTTTTTCTCTTTTGTTTCTTGTAGTGCAAAAATTGGTTTTTTCAGTGCAAAAGACGTTTTATCTTCAGTCTCCATAGGCAATTGACATGGTTTAAGTTTGTCAATAGAACTTTGCATTTCATCAGAATTCTGGGTGGTACTGTGTATTACATCAAGTCTGAAACATTCCTCATTCTTTTCATCATCTGGGAAATTCATGGCCTTGAAAACATTGAATGTTACTTCTTGGTCTTGTACCCTCATGGTTAATTCTCCTTTTTGTACATCAATAATGGTTCAACCTGTAGCCAAGAATGGTCTCCCGGGGATGATTGGCACGTCTGCATCTTCCTCCATATCAAGGACAATAAAATCTGCTGGGAAAATGAATTTGTCAACCTTGACCAGCACATCCTCAACTACGCCTCGTGGAAATACGAGCGTTCTATCAGAAAGTTATAGAGAGACTGAAGTGAGCATTGTTTCTCCAATCTGCAGTTTCCTGAAAATAGAAAAATGCATCAAGTTAACACTCGCACCTAGATCACACAAAGCCTTATCGAAGTCATGTTCTCCTATGGTGCAAGGAATAGTGAAACTGCCAGGATATTTCAACTTTGGGGGAAGTTTCCTTTGAACGATGGTGCTGCACTCTTCTGTCAATGCTACTGTCTCGTAATCTCCCAATCTTCGCTTTCGTGAAAGAATTTCTTTCATGAATTTGACATAGCTAGGCATTTGTTCCAAGGCTTCTGCAAATGGGATGTTGATGTGCAGCTTTTTGAAAATTTCCAAGAATCGAGCAAACTGCTTGTCTAGTTTGTTTTTCTGAAGTCGCTGTGGAAAAGGTGGAGGTATAGTGATTCTTTCTGGTTCTTTTTCCTTTGCTTCTTTTTCCTCCATCTGTTGCTTTTCTTTTTTTGGAATATCTTCAATTGTTGCCTTGATTCCAACATCTTTGTTGATTTCAGTACCATTTTTTAACATGATGGCATGACATTGTTCCTTTCCCATGTTTCTTGGATTTGGCTCTGTGTTTCTAGGAAGGGTATCTAGCGGTCTGTAACTCTGAGCATTGGCCAGTTGTCCAATTTGATTCTCCAGTGCTTTGATGGAAGCAGATTGGCTCTGAAACATATCATCGTAATTTTTTAACTGAGCCAACACTTCTTCTATTCCTGGTTCATTTGCCTGTTCCAGGCCTTTGTTCTGTTGCTGGAATCCATGTGGTGGATAGTTCTACTGTTGGAATCTAGGTGGTGGATTGTTCTTTTGCCCTAAATTGTTGCTCCATGAAAAATTGGGATGATTCCTCCATCCTGGGTTATAGGTGTTGGAATATGGATTGTTCCCCTGTCTGTTGAAATTGTTGACATAATTCACCGTCTCTTCAAGTTGGTTTGGTTTTGGTGCTCCTCCATATGGTGAACTTGTGGATCCAGTGGTAAGAGTCTCCATGAATTTGCATATCTGATCCAGCTTGGCGTTGACTGCTGTATTGGCTCCACTTTCATAAATTCCTACAATTCTTTGGATCATGCTCATTTCTGTTGGCCACAAGGAATTTTTGTTGGCCATTTCTTCGATTAGGTCACAGGCTTGATCTTCTCATTTTTCCATCAAAGCTCCTCCAGCAGCAGCATCAATTGTGGTTCTCATCAGTCCAGAAAGTCCATTATAGAAGGTTTGGACTTGAAGCCATTTTGGAATCTCATGGTGAGGACATTTCCGGAGCAAATCTTTGTACCTTTCCCAAGCTTCGTAGGGATTTTCCGAGTCTTGTTGTACAAAGGATGTGATGTCATTCCTCAGTTTTCTAGTTCTGGCTAGTGAAAAGTACTTTGCAAGGAATTTGGTGGCTAAAGTGTTCCAAGTTGTGATGGAACCTGCTGGTAGTGAATGTAGCCAAGCTTTAGCTCTGTCTTTCAAGGAGTATGGAAAAACCCGCAGTCTCATTGCTTCTTCAGCTTCTCGGTTGTAATTGAAAGTGCCGCAAACTTCCAGGAAGTTGCTGATGTGGGTATTAGGATCTTCAGTTGCATTTCCCCCAAACTGTACTGACTGCTGAATCATCTGGATGCATGTTTTGATGTCACATGCATTTGCTGGTAAAGAAGGAAGTACAATACAGGAAATGAAGCCATCGACCACCAGAATGGTTCTTGTACAATACAGGAAATGAAGCCATCGACCACCAGAATGGTTCTGTCTCGAATGGGTATTGGTGGTGCAACTACCAAAGGTTCAGGTTCCATTTTGACTAAAGCTTCTTGGTCTTCACGCCTTTCCCTTCTCAACTGTTTGATGGTTCTTTCAATTTCTGGGTCGAACGGTCGGAGTTCAAAGCTTCTGGTTCGTCTCATGTAGTTTCTGAGAACCTGAAACACAAGAAAACAAAAATAATAAGTAAAAAGAAATTAGATACAAGTAAATGTATCTAACCCCTAAATTAATAGTGAAAGATAAATAAGTCCCCGGCAACGGCGCCAAAAACTTGACCGGTGCGTAATCACACGCGTATAACGCAAGCGCACGTAACGTTCAAGTAGTATAAAAAGTATCGATCCCAGGAGGACTTAATACCTAATCTATTAAATTTATGAGGTCAAATGATTACTAGTATCTAACAAGTTGATTGATTGATTTGAAATGGTGATGATTTTAAATTTAAAAACAAGTAAATAAAATTGCACGAAAGTAGGTTTAAGAAAATTCAATATTATGAAACTATCTAAGGTTGTGAATCTTTCTAATATATTTTAAAAGATGAAGTGGTTATTTCATGTTTGTGTAATAAATCGGTTTACTAACCTGGAACACTAAATTATGCGAAAGCCTATGTCGATGGTTAGATGCAAATACCCAGTATAACCCAATTGAACCATATGTCTATGTCAACCAAATTACCTTGATTCATTAAGTTTAAGTTCCAATTATGGCTACCCCCGCCTGACAGGTATATGTCTATCCTGTAAGGAAATCTATTAAAGGGTTATCTATCCTCAAGGAAGATCGTGGACTATTAAGTCTAAGGCTGAAACCTAAAATTCCTTTGTCAAGTTTATTTTAGATTTACCAGATCAATCTTATTAGTGGCCAATTAACAAGACGCATTAAGCTTAAGACTTAATAAGTAAACCTTTAAATTACCCATACTATAAAATAACCCCTTATAAACCAGTGATATTAGAATTCATCACAACCCTAGATAACTAACTTAGTTACAACACATAACTAGGGTTAGTAAAAACTTAAAAGTGAAAGACATAAAGTAAAAATGCTGAAAAGTAATTGCGGTAAAGTAAAAGCTGAAAAGTAAATTGCAATAAAATAAAATGCTAAGGTAAAAGGATCAACTTTTACTACTACTAATTTAGATATCTCCCTTAATATAATATATTAACTTGTGATTATTTTTCCAACCAGCCATATATGCGATAACCTGATTAAGTCAAATTAAGTCCAACCAGCCATAAAGGTGGAACCAAAATAAACCTGCCATATAGGCGGTAAGAAAATTTAATTACCAACCGACCAATCTGGCGGTATCCTTGCTTAGTCAGGTTTAAACCAGTTTAAAATGAATTACCAACCGACCAATATAGCGGTATCCTCATTAAGTCAAATTTTAAATAGTGAATATATTATATTTAAGGGAGATTAATCTAAATAGCAATAGTAAAAGAATTACCTTTCACCCTAGCAGGGGGAAGTTACCTCCTCATTGTTGAATAGTAAAAACTGTAAAAGTAAAGAAAGTAAATTACTATTATTACATAACGTAATTAAAATTAATTACAAAACTGAAATTTAAAAGAAACTAGATAGAAAACTCCCTATTTACATCAGAGAATTCAGAGAGGAAGGTACATCTAAAACTGAAACCTCGAGCTCTATTTATAGGCCTCGGTAGGCTTCGGGCGTCGCGACGCGCAAGGCTTTGAGCGTCGCGACGCGACACATGTCGACTTCTGGTTCGTCGGCTTCAGATTCTTATCTGACACGTGGCATTTTGGATAAGATGATAAGGTGACATGTGGCAAGGCAGCTGGCAACTCAATGATTATGCTGACGTGGCGATGACGTGTCGCTGACGTGGCGATAGTGATTGTCGGCACCATAGAATGATGACATGTGGCACGCTGTGATTGGCTGATGATGATGTGGCGGTGACGTGGCACGTTGACTCGGTCAACTGGTGATGTGGATGATGACGTGGCTGACACGTGGCGACACATGGCGATGGCGATTGTCGGCACCGTAGGATGATGACACGTGGCACGACACACGTTAGCAGATCGGTTGTGATGGTGACACGTGGCACGACACATGTTAGCAAAGTCAAAATTCTCAGATTCTGACATGTGGACCTGGCGCACCTTAGCACGGTGAGGCGCATGTTAGGCGTCGCGATGCTGAAAATTACCAAAATGCCCTTTTGTCCAATTTTCACTGTTTTGGCCCCAAATCACCTCCAGAATGTCCTGAAACTTTATTTATCTACAAAATAACACTAAACACATCAAAATATTCACAAAACTCGAGAAACTATACAAAATATTAGGTTAAATGAGTGGAAAATAGTGATACATTTACCACTCATCAACCTGGTGTAGACGTTGCACTTTTATGCATAGCCAGATGATGAGTCTCTTAAGGGGACACCTTCTAAGAATTGGGAAATTTTAAAGATGAAAGCCATGAAAGAAAAGAACTCCAGATAATACAGTCAAAAGCCGTCCGAACATTATCTATGTCCGGCCAACCTTACCTCTAGCTAGAGAAGCCGGCCAGAGGTACCTTGAAAACCCTAAGTACGGTCGGACATGACACAACTGTTAGTGACTGAGCAAATTTCGAGTTACTGAAGTTTAGGAATTTGATTGTCTCAGGTCGGATATACAATTCAAACTATAAAGTCGGTCGGACATGCATCGATCTGTTAATAACTGAGAAGATTGTCAGTTACTAAAGTTTAGGGATTTGATTGTCTCCAGCCGGAAATATATTTCAAACTATATAGTTGGCCAGACATGCATCGAGCTGTCAGCCCACGTATAAAATCAAATTAGCTAGAATCATGAGACTAATTAAGTATAGCTGGATATATATCACAAACCCTTAATTTGGCCAGACATATTTCGATCTATGTGATTGCTAATCACTCGGGATAGGCTGGAGGATGATGGGGGATTTTGCTCCCTCTTCCATCTTAAGTCCCCTCCGTTTTACTATAAAATGAGGGGGAAATTTTGAGTGTGGGAGCTAATAAAAAGTCTAGAGGAAAAAACTCTACAAAAATATTAAAACAGTGTGAGTGGAAGATGAAAGAAAACACCTGAACAAAGACCATCCCTTGGAATTTCTTTCTTCCGGTACGAATCCACTAATCAAAGACCCGACGATCAGAGGCGTCTTTAGAACCAAGCTACACGAAAAGGTATGACCTGAGGTCACCCTCTTAATATTTTTTCAAATCTGAGATTCTGATTTCTACACAGTATCTTACACACACACCTCTGGACGATTGCATACACATCCGACCATGTTCACTGTTTCTCTGTATCTTATTTGCATACTTAGTTATTTCGTATGTATCTCGTTATTTCCCAATGTATGTATAATATTTTTATTCTACTGTTTTAATATGTAATAAGCATGTGTTTATTGTACTGTCTAAAATAATATGCATGATGTGTTATGCTTGATATGTGATTTATGAACAATAGCTGGCCTGACATATATTATTTCGGGCTTGATATGATTTATATCCGAAGAGATTACCCTTGTGGTAAATAGGATGGAAACACGGGCGTAAGTTACATAGCTAATTCCGAATAGACGGTAGTATGTTTCGTACTCGGGATAAAATGTCACATACCATTAAGAATGACCATTTCATTATAAACGCATCCAAAATGCTTATTTAATGCATCTATGCTAATATACACATGTTCCATATTTTGGTGATGTGTAATACGTCCGGCTAGACTTCGTTGAAGTCTGACCGGACATGCGCTATCATATCCGGCCAGACCTACCTATGACCAGGCCCACTGAACGCATGTTTTAGTTTGTTTAATCACACCTGATGCATGTTTCAGTTAGTTTAATAGTTATTTTACTGGAACTTTTATTGTTTCATTATTAGAATTATTGCTATTTAGTGCCTACCATAAGGTTTTATCTACTGTTACTTTGCTTTTGTGCCTCTGAGATCGCGGTATGTTCGGCCAGACTTCTCTCAAGCCCGGTCGAAGTTTAAATATTATATTCGGTCTACTATGGCTATATCCGACCAACCTCTCATAGGCCAGGACCTTGTGATGTTTTCCCATATCCAATTCCAATACTGTTTTATAAATATAGTGATAATTTATTTTATTTATTGTCTTTATAATTCATGATTGCGCCTTGTGTTATTTTAAATTACTTTGTGTATGATTCCATTATAAGATGTGAGGATACCTCCTTTAAGCGTAAATAATATACTAGCATCAGTAAAAGACCATTCTGAACCCAAATGGATTTAAGGCCAAACCTTGCGAGGGGTGTAGTTCATCCTTAAATCATTCATGATGTCTCAAACCTAGTCACAATTCCCTTATTCTCTAGTTAGTCCCCCGTGGGACTATCTGTACTCTCTACGGGATGCGAGCCTAATAATGTAGTGGTCGCCGACGTCATAGGTATAATGGTAAACCCTGCTTAGCTCCTACAGATGGAGACTCGACTAGGGATAGAGAATTGGCTCCGAAAAAATACTTTGTAGTATTTATGGCGAGATTGAGGAGAACCATGTCTTCATCTTTTACATACCCTTTTTAGCCCCGATGGTATTACATATCGAGAAATCATTTTCACTCAAGGTGGTGGATTGGTATGTGATGATAACCATCACTTATTGGCACATACCCTTGGGTATTAAGGTACGTTCACTTAGTTGATATGACTCTTGAGTGAGGAGACCTAGTTGCGGATAATCCTTTATATTCTTAGGTATAAAAAAGTGTGTTCACTTGGTCGATCGAACCCTTAAGTGGGGAGACCTTGTTGTGGGTAACCCTTCACCGATAAGAGCCTAAGCTTTACCCTTTTAAACTCACATGAAAGCCCATAGGTGTTATCCTATAGAAGCCTCTCTTATACTTGTGTTTGGGCCCCCAATAATTTGAAGTTGTTAGATCTTTCGTCGTGGGGTGTAAACTTGCTAGGCCTTTTCAAATGTGATAAGTTTTCATTTTCATGACAGTTGGGCCAAATGCTTTGAAATGATAACGGGCCACCATGCATGAAAAATCTCGTTGGGCCTGAAATATTTGGTTATAATCTAAATGAGCTAAAACATGAGTCTGATACCCATACTGGCTTTCATTCAGAAAAGAGTATGCATTGTTTTACCCATTTGGATATTCCTAAACATCCTAAGTCCATCCCCAAAATATATGAGATTCCTAAGGGTCAAATCTGTCATTTGTAGACAATGGAACGATCCCTATACTAGGCTTAAACATTTTTATAAATGGGCGGCCTTTGTTTCTTAATGATGAACCAAGGTAGCCAAAGTTTATCCCCATACTAGGTTTTAATTAAAGTAATCACCTAAACACGGGAGATTTATGACAATCAAGTCATTAACTTAATTAGGTCAATGTTTTAATTTAAAACATGCAATACAATATGTCATATGCATAATTAAATTAAAATTACTTTGGCATAGATTCAAAACATGCGTTGTGTGGTTAAGTCTTTGCTACTGATATCATTCTGTTGGGGCAGTTGTGGAACCCTAGGGTCGGATCGGTGTCCCGGGCAGCGGAAATGGATCTAACCCATGGATATCAAGTATGGGTGTAATTTTAAATCATTTAATGACATACTATATTCCATTACGAGTGTATAGGAAAACACTGAGACTGAATCGGAGTCCAGAAACTCAAAAACGAAGCAAAGCGTCAGTCACACATTTTTTTTCATTTTTTTTATTTCCTTCAGCTCACATTCGAGTGAGCTGAAAGAATTAGGGTCTTTGACCCTAATTCTTTCCGATCTTCCCTATACACTTCAAAAACACCCAAAATTAATTTTTAATTTCAAAACCAACATTAACACATGTTATAGAATAAAAATTAAGTTTTTCAAAATATCAAATATTTTTACAAAAACATAAATTTATTCCAAATACGCATTTGCGTAAATTTTGAATCCAATACACAAACCAAATTAGAATCCCAATAAGAAATGTCTTGCGAACAATTCTAGGTCACCCAAAGGTGGTCAAGTGATTCTAGAATGGTAGCCATAGATCTAAGCTTTAATTTAGAGTTCCAAACTCTAATTAATTGTTCCATGTTCAACATGAACATCTTTGACCTAATTACAAGCATGTTGTGTTTATACTTCTAAAGTATCCTAACACAATTGATTAGCCTTATTTAACATTAAGCTATGTGATCATGCATCTAATTCATAAATAAACATAGCTTAGGAGAAGATCAAACTTTACCTAGTAAGGTTGATGCAAGATCCAATCTACCTCTCATTTGTTGAAATTGTTGGAGAACCTCCAAGGTGTGCAAGCTTGATTCCAAGATCCAATCTTGTTTCCAATGTTTCTAAGCTTCACTTCAAGATATAATCTTGATTTCTCCTAGATGAAATGTTGTAGAGACCTCACAAGCTTCTCTAAACACTTCTCTAACTTAGGCTAATCTCTTAAGAATTTGCTTATGCTTCTTATTTTTCTTGTAATTAAAACCTTCCTAAAGCTTGCTATTTATAGCAAAACTTAGGCAATTTTTTATTAATAAAAATTGTAATCAACTTTTAAGTGGGCTTAATCTAATTTGTCCAAATATGTATAATTAGGTGTGACTAATCTCCATTGTCTCCCATTTTAATTTAATCCAATTAAATCAAGCCAAGGATTAGGAAATGGATTAGTTCAGTGTTTGCCACTTTGATTTAATCCAATTAAATCAAGCCAAAACCACCTATTATTACATACTTACAATTACCATAATATCCTCAAATGGTAGAGATAATTATGATTTTACAATTAAGCCCTTATGTAATTATTGAATTAATCCAATTAATTCAATTAGGTCAAAGTAAATAATCAATGTTATCCAATAACACTTGATTATCTTATTTGATAAATATAATATCGAATATTATCTTTTATCAAAATTAATCGGCTACCCAAGTGCTCAACGAGTACACTTCATATTGGGACTCTAAGTTCAGACACGTTCTTCATATAAGCCTGGCTAATATGTACGCAATTCGGCCACCTCCGAATTCGCGAAGAACACGAACGACTTTTCTGAACTATACAAGTCGAGGTTATCACATATGTTTAACAATCCCTCCATCGTAGGCTATCCGAGTTATGCTTAGGAAACATAGAATACACCGTCAAGTTTCCGAAACGCACATCTCATATCGATATGTCTGTGATTCTTCATAACTGATGCGATCCACCCTAGATGATCGACTTTGGCCAAAGATTTAAGAATCGTGACTTTACTCACATGGATACCTAAACCCCTTATGGTACATATACGGGCTGGCAGATCCTATCTTGCTTCGCACTTGATTACTGAGTGCATTGGTCCACACCTAACGAACATCTAGAGGCCATACCATGAAAGGTGTTGATGGTGTTTTCAGGCACTATGGTATTTAAAGCAGCACGACAGAGGCAAAAAGGTAAATCTAATTCTTGTTCAAGATCATTGATGCTGACCCGACCCATAAAAAGCCAGCAGCAAGGGCCCGAGCACTTTATGGTTACAGACCGACCACAACAGGAAGAGACCGAACACTTTATGGTCGGCAACCGATCACTTTGGTTCGAATGACCGAGCATTATCAGATCGACAAGATCATTCTCAGTTCAAAGAACCATTATGACCGACCACATGAAGACCGAGCATATGGCAAAACGTCCACCAGAAGGAACCATTAGGAATCCACATACTAGAAGGAATCTGATTTCTTCACTATTATAAATAAAAGGGTAGAATATGTGGAAGTGGGCATCAGAATCAAAACTTGTAAAAAGCATAAGAAATACGAGTTTCAGCAATAAAAGTATAGTCCTGTTTGTGTCCGTGGACGTAGGTCGAATAAAAATCCGCCGAACCACGTTAAATCTTCTTGTTTGATTGGCGCATTATCTACCTTCTGCTAAGTTTGCTTTTGGTTTCCCCCATAACCAAACAAATTCACTATTGAAGGAGGATTGCCTCGGGAGTGATATTCCCGTATTGCCCTGAGACCAAAATCCACCGTCAACAGTTGGCGCCGTCTGTGGGGAACTCAACAAAAAGCAGCTCGCGTAGTGAGACGATGGCAGAAGATGGAAATCACCGATTTTCAGGGATTTCACCAGATAGTTCGGGAAATCCAGGATAAAGGTCTGTTGGCCGAGCCTAATTTGAGGAGGTTCCCGATTGAGGAGGGAAATAGTAGGGCATACTGTATCTACCATAACGTAAGGGGGCATGCCACGAATGGGTGCAGAGACCCGCGGGAGCAGGTGGAAGACTTGGTAAAAGAAGGCTATCTCAGTGTGTACATAGACCATTCGGTTTTTGAGGTCGACCAAGTTGATAGCGGAAGTCATCCGGTCGGATGCGTGGAATGCTGAGATGCAGAAAGGATGTATTAAGAAGAGCCTTGCTTGTAGTGACCCTTGTAGAGTTGCAAGAAAGGCAACGGATCCCAAAAAGGTGAGTAAAACCTCTTCTGACTTAGGTTGACATTTGATTATGCCTGTTTATTATGGCTCACACAATGGTTTTGATATTTGTTTTACGGCTCGGGTCTGCTCTTGTACCGCCGAGATTGATGTTTGTTACAGCTCGGGGTCGGGTTAAGTCCCACCAAGTCATGCTCATTGGTCACACAATGGTTTTGATATTTGTTTTACGGCTCGGGTCTGCTCTTGTACCGCCGAGATTGATGTTTGTTACAGCTCGGGGTCGGGTTAAGTCCCACCAAGTCATGCTCATTGGTCTAGGGACGGGACATTCCCCCAGAACCAAGTGTCTCTCTTAGCTCGGGGTCCTCAGAATATTCGGGGACATACTCGATGCATAGGATCCGTGAGAAGCATAGGACGGGGATGGATGATACCCCCGTGGCGATTGCCTGCTCCAAGTGTTACCGAACATAAGGAGGAATATGCCCTTAATGTTTCGAACACCTCGGGGCCGGATTACGGTCCGCCGAGGCCACTGCGATAATAGGCTCGGGGATGGATCTTGTTCCGCCGAGGCCACTTGACTATTCGGCTCAGGGTCGGGTTACGTCCCACCGAGTCATGCTCATTGGTCTGGGGACGGGACATTCCCCCAGAATCAAGTGTCTCTCTTAGCTCGGGGTCCTCGGAATATTCGGGGACATACTCGATGCATAGGATCCGTGAGAAGCATAGCACGGGGAGGGATGATACCCCCGTGGCGATTACTTACTCCAGTGTTACCGAACATAAGGAGGAATATGCCCTTAATGTGTCGAGCACTCTTTGATCCTCACTTACCCGATGTAATGGATCCGTGGGAAAGCATAGCACGAGGGATGATGATGCCCACGTGACGATTGATAGCTCCAGTGATGCCGGACCTAAGGAGGAATGTGCCCTTAGTATCCCGGACACTCTTTGATCCATTCATCATTTGGATCCAAGAGAGGCGCAACACGGGGATGCGTTGTGCCCCTGTAGCGTGTGCCTGCTCCAGAGTGGTAAGGAGGAGCCCTCATACAATACACAGGCTCCACAGTGACCCGACGTTTAGAGGATGTGCACTTACCATTTAAACGCTCTCTGATCCAAATCCTGGTTCGCCGGGACACTGAATTGAAAGGTTCAGAATTATGTTTTGGAGACCTCGGATATGAAACTGTTCTAAGGTATCTGTGCTATTGTTTACACTTTTTTGGTTTTATTTTCCAAAATTTTGTTTTTTGTTTTTTCATCGGTCTGAAAAGGGGACGCCCAAGACAAATTCGATAGGGCTTCAAAGGTTGATTCCCTTCCCTTCGGAGCAAGTCCCAATGATTGTTCGGCTCGGGCCTGCACTCGTTCCGCCGAGGCCACTTTATTAATCAGCTCGGGGCTGGATTCGTTCCGCCAAGACCGCTTAGGATATTTAGGCTCGGGGCTGGATTTTGTTCCGCCGAGGACATTTAGTTATCAGGCTCGGGGCTGGATTATGTTCCACCGAGGCCATTCAGTTATTCGGCTCGGGGCTGGATTTCATTCCGCCGAGGCCACTTGGTTATACAGCTCGAGGTCGGGCCACATCCCACCGAATCCATCTTTTGGACTGGGGACGAAACATTCCCCCAGGGCCAAGTGTTCCTTACAGCTCGGGGTCGGGTTACGTCCCACCGATTGCATCTCATCATCCGTGTTCTTCACAATTCAGAGTCCATCCTCGACCACTGAATAATTTGGGTCTCGGTTCGTATTATCCCCTCTCGAACAAGCCTTAAATAATCATTTGAAGAAGAACACCCAGAACAAGGAACAGAAGAGAAAAACAGAAAACATATATATATATATATAAAATATGAAGTGTTATTGCAAAAAAAAAAGACAGGTGTACATAGGGCCCCGTCCGGGTTACCCATTTTTAATCAGCCCGCACAGGGGCAAGAATTTCTTCCTCAGCCGACTCAGACGACGGATGGATCGGCTCGGTCTCAGGAGGGGGGACAACAGCTTCAACCTCGGCAACCTGGGAGGCCCTTACTTCAAGGATTGGAGGTGGAACCTCAGGATAGTCCTCGCCAGGAGCAGGAACCTCAGGATGATTTTCTTGAGGAGCTAGGGGAACCGGGGCGACCGAAATCGGTTCGGGATCCATCACTTCTTCGGGAGGAGGGGGTAGCCACCCCTGAAACTCTTCCTCAGACATTTCCCCTTTACAAAAACGGATGGCCGCATGAATAGGACCCATGTCTAAATCAGGTAGAACCATGGGGATGATTTCCTCACAATCACCGACCTCTTCAAGACGAATGGAGTCCCTCTCGGCCTCCCACTTAAGTTCCCTATCCCTGAGCTCGGCACGGGCCCGTCCCAGTTCCTCCTCCTTGGCCCGCAGCTTATACTCCACACTGCCTACTTCCACCTTAAGGAGCCTGATCTCAGCCCGGGCATCCACCAAACTTGCTCTAGCTTCTTCAGCGTTCTTGCGCTCTAGAGTAGCAGCAGCCTTAAGAGCTTTGTTTGTTTTGACAGCATCAACCGCAGCCAGCTCATAATCCCTATTCCTCTCTTCGGCACTAACCAGCTTGGCCTCCACTTCAGAGAGACAATTCTGAAGCCTCTGGGCCTGGCCGCCTTCGGACAAAAGGCTTATAAATAGATCCTTATTCTTGGCCGCCAAATAATTTTCCTGCCGAGAAGAAAAAAAAAGTTAGGAAAATAAAAACAAAGTCTGAAAGGCACCACGGATATAGAAGAGAAGTAAAAGAAATGACCTGGGCCAGCTGGGAGCACAACTTTGCAACTACCTCCTCGGGTGAAAGGTCCTCAAACCTCGGAATCTTCTCAGGAGGTACGGCCCCGGCCAGCTCATTGAAAGCCGGTACTAAATGGGAAATAGCCTCCCAAATATTCTTCCCAAGGTCATCAACTCCAAGAACCACAGCACCCTTCAATTTCTTGGAATGACCCTCCTGCCGAACTGGAGTTTCTCTGCTCGGAGCCTCCTCCTCCTCCAATTCTCGCCTCAATTGAGTATCCACAGCTCCAAACTGACGTTTCCTCCTCCTGGAAGGTCTTGGAGGGCTATTGGGACGGGTAACACCCATTGGGGGCACCCGAGGAGATGAAGATAGACCTTGAGAGCTCGGCCGTTCTACCCCCGCGGTCACCTTTCTATCCTCAGAAGATTCAGGTCGTTTCCGAGAAGTACCAGCTCCACCTGGGCTAGTCTTCTTCGCGGCACCGGTCAACCGATCGAGGTACTTTGGTCTCTTTGACATACCTGCAAAAAGCAAAGACAAAAAGAAAGGTTCAGGACCTAAGCATACAAAAAAAAAAGACGACATCAAACATGATAAATAAACAAGGGAGTTGGCTAGAAGATCAACATGCATCTACCTATCCGACCAGAGACCTTAGGAGGAATGGTCTGAACAAGTCCCGATTCAAAAAATACCGCATCGTTTACCAACTCCCTCCAATGAGAGGCATACCGCCGAGCCCAGAATACCCGCTTCCGGACCAGGTGGGAGACCTTGGGAGCATCCCTCCAACAGGCTAGGAGGAATAGAAAAAAATGGTAAGAATCCAAATAAAAAAAAAAAAAACTAAGGGCAGAAAAGCTAAAGGTTAACCTCCTAACCTCCCGCTCTAAAGATGTCCGGAACCAAGATCTCCTCTCCATCCGATCTCAGGGTCCGTCCCTAATCTCCAGTGGCCCAGAACCAAAGATCCTTGATATTCTTGTTGGAATCAGGGAGTTTTTGGACAACATTTGACGAACTGTCATAAGCAGAGAGGTAGTACCAACGGTGGTGAGTCTTTGGGTTGGCCTTCAACCGATATAACCTCTTCACTTCTTCAAAAGAAGGTTCGCCAAACCCCGCTCGTTTCCAAGCTACATACAACCCGGCCAGGATCCTCCAACTGTTTAGACTTAGTTGACAGGGGGCGATCTCCATCTCAGCCAGCATCCAGGCGAAGTAGGGTTGAATTGGCAAACGGAGCCCGCACTCAAAGAAAGCTGGAAGAAGGGCCACAGAACCATCGTCGGGCTGACTGGCATGATCACATAGGAGAGGGACCTCAGGAGCAATGTCTATCGGGATGTCATATCGTTGCCGAAGCAGTGCTAGATCATCCTCGGTTATCTTAGAAGGCCGAAACATGTCCAGAGCCGAGCTGTCAAAGTCACCGGGCTCCGGATCCTTCCGAGGAACCTTCTGATGGTAAGTATCTTGTTCGATTTCAGAAGGGGTGGGGGTAGTATCAAGGTCTTCCACGCTGGGTGCTCCCGAGCTAGAGGAAAGATCCTCAGCAATAGGAGCCAAGGGTTTAGCAGGGTTTTCAGGGGGAGAACTGTCATCAGACATCCTAGACATCCGAAAAATAAAAGGGGAAGGTCAGTCTACAACCATATTCTTGAAAAAAGACCAAGGGATTCACAAGCTATCTTAAGTTTCCAGAAAAAACTAAATCTATGAAGTTCTATGTGCCCTAAGCAAAGTACTCAATAAAATCTCTCCCTAGCGAGTATCAAAACAAATGAAAATGAGAAACAGCAAGGCACAACAAGCAAGAAAAGAGGAAGAGGAAGAAGGTCGTTCGGGAAACTTACTTGTTCAGGATCGGAAAAGCATCGAATACATTGAATAACTTTGAGTAAAACTAAATCAGATGCTTCGTAGCCGAAGGGAAGAAGAGTTTTTTGAAGTTGATAGGATTTTTTGCAAGGATATCGGTTCACCTTCTCATTACAACATCGGAATAATTCCAACCATCGGAATAATTCCAACCATCGGATCGTAATAGAGTCCCGGATGGACGCCAAGTGTCAAATGCAAAAGAGGTCTACCAAAGTCAAATAAACGGTTGAGATCAGCGCACCTTTAAGACGCCTCTGCACGATCGATTTTCTCATACTTTTGGCGGGAACTCGACGGATGTTTGACAAGTGTCAGGCTCAGAAAAAAAACCCTAAAGGTGATTTGATGGGCATTTAAACAGACATGATGGTTGCGCGTCTCAAGAAAATATGCTTGAAAAGAGGCAACGGAAAATTTTGATTCGACTCCGGATCGACCACCAAGCAAAGTAATCAACACACCATCTTTATATAGTTCTCGGCACCAACTTGTATGCTCGTTGGAACCGAGAACTAGGGGACAGATGTTGATGGTGTTTTCAGGCACTATGGTATTTAAAGCAGCACGACAAGGGCAAAAAGGTAAATCCCATTCTTGTTCAGGATCATTGATGCTGACCCGACCCATAAAAAGCCACCAGCAAGGACCCAAGCACTTTATGGTTACAGACCGACCACAACAGGAAGAGACAGAGCACTTTATGGTCGGCAACCGATCACTTTGGTTCGAATGACCGAGCATTATCAGATCGACAGCATCATTCTCAGTTCAAAGAACCATTATGACCGACCACATGAAGACCGAGCATATGGCAAAACTTCCACCAGAAGATAAGATGTCATGTCCCTACGGGGTAAGGAGACCGTCCTACCTTCATAAAGAATACCGATGAAACTAGTATCCTAGAAGGATAAATGGAATAGAGGTAGGTTTGATTAGGAGTCCTTGTGGGAAAAGGAGGTTGCATCAATTAGGAATCCACATACTAGAAGGAATCTGATTTCTTCACTATTATAAATAGAAGGGTAGAATATGTGGAAGTGGGCATCAGAATCAAAACTTGTAAAAAGCATAAGAAATACGAGTTTCAGCAATAAAAGTATAGTCCTATTTGTGTCCGTGGACGTAGGTCGGATAAAAATCCACCGAACCACGTTAAATCTCCTTGTTTGATTGGCGCATTATCTACCTTCTGCTAAGTTTGCTTTTGGTTTCCCCCATAACCAAACAAATTCACTATTGAAGGAGGATTGCCTCAGGAGTGATATTCTCGTATTGCCCTGAGACCAAAATCAGCCGTCAACAAAAGGTTTCTGACATACATGGCATCAAAGTGCATAGGATCTCACACAAAATCAATGCTATCCTATAGTCAAAGGATTACATATGCTACTCGACTCGAGGAGATTCCTATTGACGGTGGTGTGTACTTCCAACTATTAGGAATCACCTATTAGTCATTCAATATTCGCTTCAATGAATACCCACATGTCTATACGAGTTTTCAAAACTCATGGTACATCGAGTTAAACCATTGGAACTCCAATTCCAATATACGACATGTGCTAGTCTTCTAGGGAAAATATGAAGACTTATTGGACTAGAATGCAATGACGTTTAAAGAACAATTGTATACACAGTTCAAAATGCTCGAAATGACAAAATTCAACGGGAGCAGGGAACCAAATGAACATCTCCGTCAATATGTGCCGCTGATGAGTTCGACTGGAGTGTCCCAACTCCAGGTGTAGAAGATGTTTGAGATGTCACTGGAAGGAGCACTGGTGGTATGGTACCACAACATAGATAAGAAAGTGAAGGAAGACTGGAGGGCGCTGGCTGAGGCGTTCCCAAATCAATATTAACTAACATGGACATTGATCTATCTCTTCGTGAGTTGGAGAATACGAAGTAGAAACCCAAGGAGAATTTTAAAGAATATGTTGACCAATAGAGGAGCCAACTATTGAAAATGCAGACAAGACCCTCAGAAAATGACCAAATTAAAATGATTATCAAGGGCACCAAACCCTCTATTTACAACAAATTAAGGAGGATGACCTCGATGATTTCAGATTTTAGACAGTTGAATGAGACTTTCATGGATATCGAGGAAGAAGAGGCCGAAAATATAAAGTACAACGGCTAAAACTACAAGACAATTGAGGGACCTTCATGAACCAAAGCTAGTCCCGTCGAAATCACCGATATCTGTAATAGAAGATTCGTCAACCTTGGAAAACCCTTGTCAAGGGTATTTGAAAAGTTGAAGAAGCACTCTTGGAACCTAAGCCTTTATCAAACCATATACCCTGCCACATCAACCTTAACCTATACTGCCATTACCACCAACAGAAAGGCCACAACACAGACAATTGTGTCCGCCTTAGACATGAGGTACATGACTTGATAGACGGCCATAAAATCCCAGACTCTGAAAAGAATCAACCCAACACAAACATAAACCCTTTACCAAACCACCATGTCATACCACCACCCAATCACATGATCGACTTTGGCCTACCAAAGACCATGTCCTACAAATCTTTCACCAACAGGCCCATATCGTGGGGATTTGGGATAGCAGTGATAGGGAGACCGAGGAACACAGTAAGTTTTACGATGACTTCTCTAGTGGTGGTGAGAAAGAAGTCAATGGGATGACTAGAAGTGGTTGGTTTTACAATGATGCCCCTAAAAATGGATAGAAGAAGAATAAACGAGGAAAGAGGTGGACGAAAAGGAAGAAGAATGCAATGTGCTTCAACAACTTAATAGAAATCAAGCATAAATCAACATCTGGGAGCTGTTATGCACGTCATAATAGCACATGAGGGCTATGGTTGAGGCCATTGGAAAGATAATAGTACCAATGGACGCAGATACAGTACTATTCATTGGGTCTATTCAATAAGAACCCAAACAAATCATTAACTTTGCAGAGAATGAGTTTTCTATGGAAGGAAGAAATCATAATAGACCTCTGTTTATCAGAGCGGAAGTTAGGGGCAAGAAAACTTCATGCGAATGGTGGATGATGGTGTCATTGTACCTGATTTTGAGATATTTACAGATGTGATAGGATGAGAAGGAAGCCCGTTGGTGAAAAATAAAAGGATGAAGACAAAAAGGCGGAACCAAAGATGGGGGCAAAGAAAGAATGGGAAGAAAAACTGCTCAAGCTTGAGGAACTGAAACTTGAGAATGTTAAACCTGCCAAAGAAGAAGACCCCAAAAATTTATTTGTACCCGAATTATTTTGTAATATTGAACTTGAGCTTAATAAGATGAATGATTTAGTTTACTTGTCTAACTTTTTTACTTTTAGCACGCAGCATAACATGCATGATATGAGCATATTTGACATAAATTCTACTAAAACAGATACACTTAATCTTGGTACATACAAAACCCAAAGAATATTTTAATTGCTACCAACGTTACCCCTGATGAGAGAAAAGAATTGGAAAGATTATTAAGAAAATATGCAAAAGTATTCGCCTGGTCATATGAAGACATGCCTAGAGTGGAAAAGAGCATAGCACAACATGTGATCCCAACCTATCTAAACATGAGATCCGTGAAACAGAAGCTTCTCAAAATGAGACCAGAATGGGCCAAAAATATTAGGGAAGAAGTACATATTCAAGTCGAAGTAGGGTTCCTAGAGGTGGTTAAGTATCATGAATGGTTAGTCAACATTGTGCCAATTCCTAAGAATGACGGAAGAGTAAAGATGTGTGTGTACTTAAGTGACTTGAACAAGACATGCCCAAAAAGTGACTTTTCTTTGACTTGATGCATAAGAAGGTAGAAGTTTATGTTGATGACATGATGGTGAAATCCAAGACTAGAGAATGACAAATGGACGAGCTAGAAAAGTTCTTACACTAGGTCGACAAGTACAATATTAGGATTAACCCCAAGAAGTGCATATTTGGGGTCACGTCCGAAAACTTACTATGGCACACGATAGAGAAGAAAAGAATAGAAGTGGATCCGGAAAATATCAAGGTGATAATGAAGATGTCTGTGTTGGGGTTGGTGCTCACAGCGCCAATTCCCAGTTGTACTTCTTTATGAATACTTCTGTAAAAAATCATTATTTTGAATAATATATGCAGTTTCTATAATATAATGTATCTTTTAATATGGTAAAGACATAATGACCTTAGAATGACTAGTCATGGTGCAGTTGCAAAAACGTCGCAACTGACATTGAGTTGTATCATGACGTTGTCATTCTCAGACAGTTCCTGGTCAAGGTTTACACTACATGGTCAGTATAGTAAACCCGTTGAGACCGGTACATGTCGTATACTGGAATATATGATTCCAATGGTTTCTCAATGAACCATAAGTCTTGGAGACTAGTATAGACGTGTAGGTGTTTATAGCAGATAAACACTGAACGACTCACCGAAGATTCTTAATGGATGGTACACCAACGTCAATAAGAATCTTATCGGGTTGAGTAGCACTTGTGATTCTTAGACTTGAGATGCCACTGTGGGCACATGAGACATCTTCTACACTTAGATGGCAGTCAAGTCACCGATCTATTTAGATCAGACCTCCACCTGTTCGTTGGGTGTAGATAGATCCTCAGGGTGTCCTGTGTGTATCGAGATAGGATCCGTCATTTCTGTGTATCAGAGCATAGGTAGTCCATATGATTAGCAATCAGATAAAAACCATGGGCCCGTGGTACAATTTAGAAGTTAGTTCTAAATGTTCTTTTTTTTTAGATTGCTAATAGAATAGTCGACTGGATAATCCCTATAGAGATTTGACGTTTACATATATATCTCTGGGAAATATCCGGATACCTGTGACGGAGGAATTATACATTTGCCATGACCTCGACCTGTATGATTCAGCGAGTTTATCCGTGATCGTCATAATTTACGGGTGGATAAATTATGGACACGAAATTGGATTTCGTGACGGATATGCATGAATCTAGAGAGTCTCACTAATGAAATATACTTGTAGAGCACTAGGGCAACATTTATAAATAATATTGATTATTTATAAAGTCGTTTAAAGGTTAAACGCAAAATACATGTAAAGGGACCCGATAGTCATTTCCTTAATTTTTGTGTATTTGCATTTAATACTTGATTAATTCAAATACACATTAATTAATTGTCAAATTGAGATATTTGACTAATATAATAAATGAATATATGTATTTAATATTTGATGTAAATATTATACATATATTTAATATATTTGTATTTAATTAATTAATTAATTATTTAATTGTTAAATGATTAAATTAATTAAAGTATAGATATTTTAAAGTTATGATATTTTTTAATGGCTTAGTTGCAATTGTTGACTTGGTTGAAAATATCATTAAAGTGTAATGATCATTTTAACAAGTTGGCAAATTGAAATTCAAATGAAATGAATGAAAACAAAATGTCTTGATATTTTCCCTAGCCAAATTCGGCCAAGGCAAGATGTGAGCAAGTATATATTGTTTTTTTTTATTTTAGGGTTAAAACAACCTAATAAACTTTATCAAAACTCCATTAAAACAAAGCAATGAAGGTAGAGAGAAAGAGAAAGAAAAAGAAAAATCAAAGAAAAGCTTGGAATTTAGTAAGTATTTCCAACCTTCCATTAGAGAGTAAATTGTTCCTCTTGTTGTGGGCTTCACTTGGTGATGTTCTTAAGTTTTTCTATTCTTTATTCTTTGTGTTCTTTATGGATGAAAGTTTGATGAAGGGGTTAAGCATGTATGAAGTTGGAAGAATGTTACTAGTGTAGTAGTAAGCATTCTTTTCATGGTTTTAGAACCTTGTTGTCATTCTAGAGTTATTGAACCACTCTTAAATGACCTAGAATTGTTATATAGTTGTTTCATTATGGTGAGGCTTGATTGTAATGGAAGAAACATGATTGAAGCATTGGATTTTGTTAATTTGGTCTAATTTGTCCATTTTGAAGAAATTGAAAAATTAGGGTTTAAGACCACTTCCAAATTTTGGGATTTTCATTTATATGGTGTATTTGGATGTGTATATGATGCATGTAAAATATTGGGTTGATTGGATTTTGCCTTGATGTGTTTTGAACATAGGAAGTGGAAAATGCACAATTATTCCCTTTAGGAGGCTCTCGGCCTTAGGCTTATTTTTGAGAATTTTTTGTTGCAAATGGAATTTCAATATGTATGACATGTTAAATTCATATATGTAATGATTTAGAATCATCTAAAATTGTTTCGAACAATTTCAGATTAAAATAAACAAAATTTGACGTTTAAGGGTAATTTGGTAAATTCATATAAATTTGATTTATAGTGTTTTATTTCATAATTTAATTAGAGGATAATAAAATAAATTTATTTTATTATCCGTGAAAAAGTTTTGAAATCATAAAATTATGATTTTCCACGTTTCCGCTGCGTTACTGTATTTAGCCCCTAAAACCCCTACAAAATGGTATCAGAGCGAGTCTGATTCTAGGCCCCCTAATATGATTAGCCCTTTAATTCAATGTTTAATTATGTTTTCTTGACTTTATACATGCATGTTATAATCTAATTTGATTAGATTTATGGTGTATGACACTTAGCGGAAAATCCCTAATTAATAAGGTCTAAATGTAATTATGTATTTGATGCATGTTATGTGGTCCGTCTTGTCAATACGATTTATAAATATTTCTCAGTGACTACATCCGAGACCGTGCCTCTTCTGTGAGGGTGTAGCCGATAGAGATTTATTTATACTGGATGTATATCAGATACTAGATAAATTCAAGCGAAAGCGGAATCCTGAACGTGCCCTAGCTGTCAGGGTTACGCAAGTAACTTGAGTTTATCATTGACGAGTTTAACCTTGGTACGTCTCCTTATGGGCCTGCCTTAGCAGCGACAATGAGAAATGACCAGGACCGGAAACCCAGGAGTCACTAATGAGTGATTGACAAATGAGTTGTCTACCTGATGAATATACGTAGGCGAGACCATGCCTCTGCTGTGAGCTGAAATATATTCACGGGATCCAATTTTCACTATTTGTATTTAATTTAATTATTAAATCATTGTATTCTGTTTGAGGATTACAATATTGCATGATTTAGTGGGAGGGGCATTTTTAGATTAAAAATTCATGATCTAGTTTATGCTTATGATATTATATGAAACTGCTTAAATTTCTGCTAACCGTTTTTCATGATCTATATGATAGATTTGCGATGGCGGCACCATCCACAAATCAGTTTGCGCGCATGCTTGATGCGAACAAACTAAAAGGCGCTGATAACTTCGCCGATTGGGAATTAGATTTGAGGATTGTCATCGACTCCGAGAAGGTGGGATATGTTCTTGAGGGTCCACTGCCCCTTGCTGTGGCAGAGGATGCTACTCCAGAAGAACGCGAAGTCTTCCAATCTTGGAAGGATGATGATTTAAGAGTTAAATCATACATCTTAAGTTCGCTTTCCCCGGGACTCAAGAAACAATACTATGGCATGCCAGATGCTTATGGTATGATGACACGATTAAGACAATCGTTTGAGAACCAAGAACAAGTAGTTGTTCACAAGGTCGCAATGGAACTGTTCCATGCGCGATTGGATGATGGGCAAGCTGTAAGCCCACATGTTCTTCAGATGATCGATTTGATCGATCAACTGAGGCAACATAATCTCATTCTGAATGACATTCTCGGTAAGAGTGTCATTCTTGGTTCGCTCACAGCTTCTTATCGCCAATTTATGATGTATTTCAACCTGAACGGGATTATCTGTACCTACCAAGAGTTGCATAGGATGTTGCTCACGGCGGAAGAGGACCTCAAGAAGGGAGTACCGACTCGCCCTCCTAGACCTACTTCACTTTCTGCTTCTTCCCAGACTTGGTCAAAGGGAAAGAAGAAGAAGGGTTTTGGTCATCAACCACAGGCAAAGATAGCAAAGCCCAAGAGGGCTTCTGAAGACAAGTGCCATCACTGCAGCAAAGTTGGGCACTGGAAAAGGAACTGTCCTGACTACATAGCCCAGCCGAGGAGGGAGAGAGCATCTACATCAGGTACATTTATTTTTCCAGTTATTGATATATCTTTGGCTTGTGAAGCCGTTACATCTAACTGAATTTTAGATTCTGCTTGTCCCATTCACATTTGCAATTCGTTGCAGGTGCTGAAGGAAAGTAGAAAACTGAAGCCTGGAGAGATGCAGTTGCGATTCGGGAGTGGAGACTCTCTGGATGCAGTTGCAGTGGGAGTATGCGAGATCTCATTGTCGAATGGGACACTTTTGTTAAATGACTGCCATTTTATGCCTGGATGTGTAGCTAATATTATATCACTTTTTGTATTAGATACATAAGGCTTTTGTATTAATATTAAGAACTGTTCTTTGTATTTATATGATAAAAGTAATATTCAGATCCTTTGTTGTCCAAACCAGCATGGTCATTATACATTGCAAACTTCAAAAGATATTTTAAATCCTAGAGTTAATAAACGTAGTTTACCTGTAATTAATAATACTGAACTTTGGCATATGCGGCTGGGTCACATAGGCGTTAAACACGTTACCCAATTGGTTAGGAATGGTTTGATACCAGATCTTACTATTGAATCCTATCCAACTTGTGAATCCTGTATTCAGGGTAAGATGACCAAAGCCCAATTTTCTGGTGTTGGACACCGCGCCACTAACTTACTGGAACTCCTACATTCTGATGTATGTGGTCCACTAAGTCAGACTGCTCACAGTGGTTATTCGTACTTCGTTATCTTTACCGATGATTTTTCACGGTACAGTTATGTGTATTTGATGCGACATAAATCGGAAACCTTTGGAAAGTTCAAAGAGTTCCGAAATGAAGTAGAAAAACAAACTGGTCAATATATTAAATGCCTACGATCTGATCGAGGCGGTGAATATATGAGTGGTGAGTTCATGGATTATATGAAGGAGAATGGGATTCTCGCTCAATATACTCCTCCAGGTACTCCACAGCACAATGGAGTATCTGAGAGGAGAAATCAGACTTTATTGGATATGGTTCGATCGATGTTGAGTTTCAAGATATGCCCTATTATTTATGGGGCTACTCTCTTTTAACAGCTACACATCTTTTGAATAAGATTCATTCAAAATCTGTTCCTACGACTCCGTATGAGATATGGTTCGGTAGGAGACCAAATCTTAGTTACATTAATGTTTGGGGTTATCCTGCCTATGTCAGGGTGACTCAGCAAGATAAGCTTTCGCCTCGAGGGCAAAAGTTTAGGTTTGTCGGATATCCTTCGAATACGAGGGGATATCTGTTCTATGATACCGAGTATCGAAATGTGTTCGTAGCTCGCTTCGCAAAATTTCTAGAAGTAGAATTTTTGTCAGAAGGAGGTAATCATAGACAGGTTGAACTTGATGAAGTCCAACCTGAAAACAACGAACCAACTGAGGAACCTGAAGTTCAAGTAGATGAAGGACCTTCAACACACACACACCGTAGGTCAAAACTAGACCTCCTGAACGCTTGTATTTGATACAAGAAAAGAGTCTAGATGTTCTCTTAGTTGAAGAGACTGATCCTTTCACCTATAGAGAATCGATGTTGGACATCGACTCCGTGAAATGGCAAAGTGCCATAAAATCCGAGTTAGACTCAATGCATGAGAATCAAGTTTGGAACTTGGTTCCGCTTCCCGATGGAATTGTTACTATCGGTTGTAAATGGGTTTACAAGAGGAAGCGCGGGTCTGACGGTAAGGTTGAAACTTACAAGGCCCGACTGGTAGCAAAAGGTTACACGCAGCGACCTGGCGTCGACTAAGATGAAACTTTTTCGCCAGTAGCAATGCTTAAGTCTATTCGGATTTTGCTTTCTATAGCTGCATATCATGACTACGAGATTTGGCAAATGGATTTCAAAACGGCTTTTCTAAATGGATTTCTTGATGAAGAAATCTATATGGAATAGCCGGAAGGTTTTTCATCCAGCGAAAACTCGGGTATGGTATTTAATCTTAAGAAGTCCATTTATGGACTTAAACAAGCTTCACGAAGTTGGAATCTTCGATTCGACGAGATTATTAGATCGTCTGGTTTTCTCAAGAATTCAGAAGAATCCTGTGTGTATCAGAAGGCCAGTGGGAGCATGGTCATATTTTTAGTCCTATATGTTGATGACATCCTAATCATTGGGAATGATTTAGGTATGTTACAAAGCGTCAAAACGTACCTCTGTAAGAATTTCTCCATGAAAGACCTGGGAGAAGCTTCCTATGTTTTAGGGATAAAACTCTATAGAGATAGACAAATGAGGCTGATTGGGTTATCCCAATCAACGTACATAGATAAGATCTTGGAACGGTATAATTTTGGTAACTGTAAGACAGCAAACATACCGTTCAGACATGGGATTCATCTTTCAAAGAAGATGAGTCCACAAACAGAAGATGAGAAGGTTAGAATGTCTAACCAACCTTATACTTCGTGTTTGGGTAGCATAATGTATGCCACGTTATGTACGAGGCCTGATATCAGTTTCGCTGTTAGCGTAACTAGTAGATATCAGTCCAATCCAGGTAATGACCATTGGATGGCCATTAAACATATCCTCAAGTATCTTAAAGGTACTAAGGATAAGTTAATAATTTATGGAGGAAATGAACTGCAAGTTAACGGGTATACGGATTCCGATATCCAATCGGATCCCGATGATAGAAAGTCTACATCTGGATTCGTATTTACCCTTAACGGAGGTGCAGTTTGTTGGAAGAGTTCCAAATAGGGATCAACAACAGATTCCACCACTGAGGCGGAATATATTGCAGCTTCTGAAGCTGCAAAAGAGGATGTATGGATAAAGAACTTTGTCACAGAATTAGGAGTTGTCCCAAGTATCGAGAATGTGATTCTGTTATACTGTGATAATACTGGAGCCATTGCGCAAGTAAAGGAACTGAGGGCGCATCAGAAGTCAAAACATGTGGAACGCAATTACCACATCATTCGAGAGATTGTGTCATAAGGGGATATTGTCGTGTGCAAGGTACCGAGTGAAGATAATGTAGCAGACCCGCTGACAAAGGCCATACCTCCGAAGCTGTTTGATAAACACGTGGAGTCGATGGGTATTAGATACAATCGTTATTGGCACTAGAGCAAGTGGGAGTTTTTGTTGGGGTTGGTGCTCACAGCGCCAATTCCCGGTTGTATTTCTTTATGAATATTTCTGTAAAACATTATTATTTTGAATAATATATGCAGTTTCTATAATATAATGTATCTTTTAATATGGTAAAGAGGTAATGACCTTAGAATGACTAGTCATGGTGCAGTTGCAAAAACGTCGCAACTGACATTGAGTTGTATCATGACGTTGTCATACTCAGACAGTTCTTGGTCAAGGTTTACACTATTTGGTCAGTATAGTAAACCCGTTGAGACTGGTACATGTCGTATACTGGAATATATGATTCCAATGGTTTCTCAATGAACCATAAGTCTTGGAGACTAGTATAGACGTGTAGGTGTTTATAGCAGATAAACATTGAACGACTCACCAAAGATTCTTAATGGATGGTACACCAACGTCAATAAGAATCTTATCGGGTTGAGTAGCACTTGTGATTCTTAGACTTGAGATGCCACTGTGGGCACATGAGACATCTTCTACACTTAGATGGCAGTCACGTCACCGATCTATTTAGATCAGACCTCCGCCTGTTCGTTGGGTGTAGATAGATCCTCAGGGTGTCATGTGTGTATCGAGATAGGATCCGCCAGTTCCGTGTATCAGAGCATAGGTAGTCCATATGATTAGCAATCAGATAAAAACCATGGGCCCGTGGTACAATTGAGAAGTTAGTTCTAAATGTTCTTTTTTTTTTTAGATTGCTAATAGAATAGTCGACTGGATAATCCCCATAGAGATTTGACGTTTACATATATATCTCTGGGATATATCTGGATACCTGTGATGGAGGAATTATACATTTGCCATGACCTCGACCTGTATGATTCAGCGAGTTTATCCGTGATCGTCATAATTTACGGGTGGATAAATTATGGACACGAAATTGGATTTCGTGACGGATATGCATGAATCTAGAGAGTCTCACTAATGAAATATACTTGTAGAGCACTAGGGCAACATTTATAAATAATATTGATTATTTATAAAGTCGTTTAAAGGTTAAACGCAAAATACATGTAAAGGGACCCGATAGTCATTTCCTTAATTTTTGTGTATTTGCATTTAATACTTGATTAATTCAAATACACATTAATTAATTGTCAAATTGAGATATTTGAATAATATAATAAATGAATATATGTATTTAATATTTGATGTAAATATTATACATATATTTAATATATTTGTATTTAATTAATTAATTAATTATTTAATTGTTAAATGATTAAATTAATTAAAGTATAGATATTTTAAAGTTATGATATTTTTTTTAATGGCTTAGTTGCAATTGTTGACTTGGTTGAAAATATCATTAAAGTGTAATGATCATTTTAACAAGTTGGCAAATTGAAATTCAAATGAAATGAAATGAAAACAAAATGTCTTGATATTTTCCCTAGCCAAATTCGGCCAAGGCAAGATGTGAGCAAGTATATATTGTTTCTTTTATTTTAGGGTTAAAACAACCTAATAAACTTTATCAAAACTCCATTAAAACAAAACAAAGAAGGTAGAGAGAAAGAAAAAGAAAAATCAAAGAAAAGCTTGGAATTTAGTAAGTATTTCCAACCTTCCATTAGAGAGTAAATTGTTCCTCTTGTTGTGGGCTTCACTTGGTGATGTTCTTAAGTTTTTCTATTCTTTATTCTTTGTGTTCTTGATGGATGAAAGTTTGATGAAGGGGTTAAGCATGTATGAAGTTGGAAGAATGTTACTAGTGTAGTAGTAAGCATTCTTTTCATGGTTTTAGAACCTTGTTGCCATTCTAGAGTTATTAACCCACTCTTAAATGACCTAGAATTGTTCTATAGTTGTTTCATTATGGTGAGGCTTGATTGTAATGGAAGAAACATGATTGAAGCATTGGATTTTGTTAATTTGGTCTAATTTGTCCATTTTGAAGAAATTAAAAAATTAGGGTTTAAGACCACTTCCAAATTTGGGGCTTTTCATTTATATAGTGTATTTGGATGTGTATATGATGCATGTAAAATATTGGGTTGATTGGATTTTTCCTTGATGTGTTTGGAACATAGGAAGTGCAAAATGCACAATTATTGCCTTTCGGAGGCTCTCGGCCTTAGCCTTATTTTTGTGAAATTTTTGTTGCAAATGGAATTTCAATATGTATGACATGTTAAATTCATATATGTAATGATTTAGAATCATCCAAAATTGTTTGAATAATTTCGGATTAAAATAAACAAAATTTGACGTTTAAGGGTAATTTGGTAAATTCACATAAAATTGATTTATAGTGTTTAATTCATAATTTAATTATTAGATAATAAAATAAATAAGTTTATTTTATTAATCAGCGAAATTTTTTTGAAATCGGAAAATTATGATTTTCCACGTTTCCGCTGCGTTACCGTATTTAGCCCCTAAAACCCCTACAGTCTGCGCCTAAAATTGAGAAAGAATAGAGAGCATTCATGGGGAAGATATAATATATCAGCCAATTCATTGCCAAATTAACCTCAGTATGTAAGCCGATTTCCAAGTTTCTCAGAAAGAACCAGCCAGTGAAGTGGAACGAATAATGTCAAAAGGCATTTGAGAAAGTCAAACGATATCTGATCAACCCACCAATCTTGAAGCCACCAAGATCAGGAAAATCTCTAGTTCTATATTTGGCTGTGGAATCTGAAGCTATGGGGGCAATGCTTGTTTAAGAAGATAATACTGGAGTAGACCACGCAGTCTATAACCTCAGTAAGAAAATGTTACCTTATGAGACCCATTACTAAGAGGTGGAGAAAATTTGTTTAGTAGTGGTATGGGCCTCCAGAAAGTTGCGGTACTACTTTCAGCTGTACAAAATATAAGTAGTCATGAAGGAGAATCTGTTGAGGTACTGATAGTCGGCACCTTCCTTGGTAGGGAAATTAGGGAGTTGGTTAGTCATACTGAGTGAATTCGATATTGAATATATCACCAAGAATGTGATTAAAGGATTAGTTGTGGCGAAATTCCTGACGCAACAACCAATTGAAGAGGATAAGCATGAGTTTGAATTTCCATATGAGATAATTAATGCGATAGCGGTTCGGGGCTGGAAAATGTATTTTGATGGAGCTATAAATTGGAAAGGAACAGGAATTGGAACTGTCTTGATAACACCAGGATGATATGTTAGTGTCATATCACTCAATGATGTATTTTTTGATGATGCAATGCGGAAGACATTGATGCACATTAGTGAGCTTACAAAAAGATGTCGAAGCAATTGGTCGTGAAGAGCAAAATAGATGTGAAGACTCAAGCGCCAAAATGAGTATATCTTGTGTAGTCTTATAGCTTAGGGCTCTCATAATAAGTGAGTCTATAATTTAAGTACTATAAGCTCCTAGGACTCATGCATATTCATTTAGATGCATTAGGGTCAAGTGAATATTATTTTTAATCTTCAAATCTTGCATTTATGCACTAGGATCGACATACCTGTTGAGTTTCAATCAAGTCCCAAGGATCATAATCATGCATAAACGAGTTGAATACATATCAATGAGGTGCGGAATAACTCACATTGATCGGTAGAGATGCAACAAAGACCAAAACGCACGCTCTCCTTGCTCGCATGAGCTGCGAACATGGTAGACTGCTCGGCGTGGGGGCTGCGTCCTCCTCCTCCAAGAATCGGCCATGGGTGATCCTCCATGGAGCTCCAAGCTCCAAGCTTCACAAGGTGATTCCTTGCTCACGAATCACTTCCCTATCACCTTTGTGTATTCCTCCATGAGTGTGCTAGCACTTAGTCTTGCAACAAGATCATTTCTTTCTCCTTTATTGATCGGTCAAACCAGAAAAATTGAGAGAAGAATCGGTCAAGACCGAGAGAGAAGATGAAGAAGTTTTGGCTCCAAAATGAGCAAAACGTGAAGGAGAGAGAGTGAATAATGAAAAAGAAAAAATGTAATGGGCTTTATTTATTTTCCAAAAAATAATAAACCATTTACCTTTTTCAAATTTCAAAAACAAACATTAAATGCTTGTCATCACTACAAATCAACTCACATCAATCACTCAAATGTCACATCACTCAAAGTGACATGCGATTTGACGATTGATGTGACTTGCGATTTGACGCTTGATTTGACTTGCGTGCCGCACTCGAATTCGAAATGCGAATGCGCTCGCAAACAATCCCGGGCTCGGGTTCGCTAATCCAATTAACGAATTTTCCGTTGCGTCGTAATTAAATGATTACGCCTAGCGAATTCACTATTCACGTCGCAACGAATTAATTCTAAATTAATTCGTTCGCCCGAATTAAAATCTAATTTCAATTCCGCGTCGAAATCTAATTTCGTTATAATATATCGAAATATTAATTTATCGATTAATTCCAAATTAATCGTTCTCTCTCTTAACGATATTTTATCGGAGATAAAATATCTCCGTAATTAATCCCAGATTAATTTTCTCTCTCATCGAATTAATCCCAGATAATTAAAGTGCGAGTCATACGTCATCGGTGAATCTTCAGGAACCGACCCATGAGATCTCCGGATATGTTGGCAGTAAATACGGTCGTCGGACTATCCGAACACGTAAGTACCTCGTACTACGTTTATACCGATTTACAAGACAAGGTTGGCTTCTAGCAAAGCGCCATGCCTACCCAATTCTCCAGAAATATTCTTACAGGAATATATAGATCTGTATCAAGCGTAGTATACCGTAGTATTGTGTATATCGGCCCAGTATCGGATAGTCACGTGCTAGGGCTGGGGCTGGATAAGTGTCTGCCCCGTCCGAAGCACATGTCGGATGTCTGGTAACTAGTCTCTATAATCGGATATGCATGACCTAGTCATAATATCCCGTGGTTGCGCAACACTCAAGAGCACTATACCGTATCCTGCGTGACATCATCTCCACTATGACTGAAGTGATACTTCCGTCTTGACATCACACCCATACACTACGACTCTCTGATAAACCCAGAAGTGGTGTACGCAGAACCGGTTAAAGCCCTGTACCACCAAGAACAAAGTCTATCGATTATCGTAAGTATTAGCGATGTAAGTCTCAGGTTAAGACTATACACACCTACCTTGATTTCGGCCTCCCATAGACACATAGTCATAATACCAATGGGATTCCGAGGGTTTATATCCAGAGCGAAGCTGTTTCCCGTACCATCGGTGAAACACAACCTCCTATCGCACTTGCATAAGTATCCAATACTTATATATATGAGAACTATGCTGTTGTGCCCTCACAACGCGCACAAGTGCAATACTAGCCTATTCCGCATTATCGATGTCCTGTCTCGATAATACTACGACTAGGGATATTTAATGATTAATCCTTCGTGGACTGATACTGTCTCATATCATCTCAATCCAGGAACTAATCATATGGACCTCTCTTCATTTATACATCTATGGTGATCTAATCATAAATGATGAGAGTGCAATTTCCTTGTCACATAGTTAATTTATACAACAACACCGTGATCTGTACAAATAGTGACGCTATGGGTCATATTATCCAACAATCTCCCACTTGGCACATGGCCAGTCACTCAAGTGTCTTACACCCGAACTATGTACGGTTTGCTCAAATTGCTGAGAAAAGATTTTCGTCAGCAGATTTGCGTTATCTTCTGAAGCGATTTATACGATCATCACATCGCCACGATGTATGATCCGAACGAATCAGATGAATATAGAAGTATATATCTGGATCTTCGATGAGACCTTTAATTCCTTAGCCTGTGCTGATACCTAGCTCAGCTGCTAACAAAATCATATCTAATCTAATTAGATTTATTATCGATCCAAATGGCTTCTATTGCTGCCTCAGCTGCAGCAATAATCCGCATTTGTTGTTTATTCGGCAACAATTATCTTGCTCGGAATATTTCCAGCTTACTGTCCCGTTATTCAAACTTTATAGTACCGCAGTATTTACCGGTTTGGAAACTTGCAGCAGTGATCCTAGTCACTTCAAGTTCTCCTACTCCATAATTTAAGACAGCATCTTTAGTTCTCTAAGATACTAATAGATGTCCTTAACTTCAATCCAATGACTATCACTTGGATTGTCCTGATTGTGACTCCATATGCTCAAAGCGTATGAGACACCATATCAAGTACATTTTAAATGTACAATTTCCCAGAGAGTGTTAACAACTCCAAATCTATCCAGTAGATCTTTATTCCTTGAATAAAGGTTGTTACTCCCCAGAATTCTACGGAGAATTTCTTATGAAAGCCAAGCTTTCACCGATTGCTTTATGGGAATTTCATTATCAGTGCTCTCCCACTAACCTCTTATATACACAAGAATCATTTCGTTTTGAATTAAATCATACTCCATTATGATTACATCAAAACGATAATTCCTAGAACCTATGCTTGCTTCAATCCAAACATGGATCGAATAACCTGCAAACCTTGTTTGCTTGTTATGGTACGACAAAACCGATAGGATGTTATAAACATCCTCCGAAAGGTTTCCTTTTCAGGAAAGCGATTTTCCGTTAAGCTGTCATATTTCATAAATGAAATACACGCTTTAGCAAGCATTATCCAAATGGATTTACAATGGCAACAGGTAAAAAGTTTCGTCGTAATCAACACAATGTTGATAACTCTACCTTTTCTTTACAAGCCTAGCTTAGTACGTTGGTATGTTGCCTTTCATGTATGTCTTCCTTGAAGACTTATAAAGTACCAATAGGCACAATGCCTTATGGTACATCAACTAGTATCCAAACTTGTTGATATATATGGAATCCATTTTGGACTCATGACACTTTGTCATAATAGGGAGTCGATACCTTGTATCACTACCTCATACGTAATCAGTTGGTGTACCTTAAAAGATAACATCTTTATGAGGTGAGATCAGAAACCCATACCCCAGGTGTTTTTCTGACTCTCTCCGATCTACGCGGTTCTTGTGTACTCGAAGATTAATGGAATAGTTTCATCATTGATGAACTATTTATGTTCCATTAGGAATAGGTGCCTTGAATAGTATTACTCTGATTTTCATCGAGTTTTACTATCCTCCCACTTACCACTACATGTCTGTATTCCTCTCAGGAAAACTGCATGGTGAGCAACAATCTAATTGTTCTCTGGTGAATGTATAAATACAATACTTATGGTATCCATAGGATAGCCTACAATTGACACTTATCCAATTTGGGTTCTAGTTTGGTATCATCCAAACATATGCCTAGCATCCCAAATGGTCAGGAATGAGAAACCCGGTTTCTTTCCCGTTCATATCTAATATGTAATCTGTCAAACAGATTATTATGGAACCTTATTCTAAATAAGTTTCTTACACTGTTATCTGTATCCGTTGAAGGAAATGGTAGCTCAGAGCGACTCTTGATTATCTTATCATGTCTAACAAAATTGGATTTATCCAGTTCGGACACACCGTCACTTTGACGTGTTCCGGGAGGAGTCCTCATTTGAAAGAATACTATACTCTTTCAAGTATATAAGAAACTTATTGCTTAAGTATTTTCCATTACGGTCTTACCGTGACGGTATAATACTATAGCCGATCTGTTGTCTATTTCGTGTCGAAACTCTAAAAGTTTCCGATTTGTGTTCTTCAAAAGAAACACACAACCATAACGCGATGCCACATCTGTATAGGTCACGAAATATTCATATCATATCTAGCCTAGCTAGACATGGGCCCACTTGCTTCATTATGAACTAGGGCTAATAGATCGGTGGCATTTACACTTTTACTAAGTAAATAGTGTTTTAGGCACATTGCCCATTAAACTAGATTCGTAGACTTTATTTGATTGGAATCAAAATAGTCCGAGTACCCACTCTTCGAAAGTGCGGATATACGAGTCTTGTTAATTCTGTCCTAGACAACAATGCCACAAATAAGTCTCTATTGATCAAATCAATTTGAGCTATTTATTTGTCATTTTATATGTTTGAGATTTTTATTATATTCAAAATATAAATTCTGTTATTCATCTAATGTGTTTATCTCAGTATCATCTTATATATGAAACACTGAGTGTTCTAGAATATAAAGGTTTATCCACAATGGATTAAACACTGATATAGAGATAATGTCTCTAGTCAAACTAGTTACATTATAACAGTTCCTAATTTAAGTACACACCCAAAGGTAGTTCCTAAACTTAGGTATCTACGGTCGAAACAGCGACTTTCGTCCCGTTTCCGATTCGCAGAGCAATCTCAGCTTGAAGTCAGTATCCTGCTCAAAGCAGATTCTGAACATCAATACATATATTTTATGTACCACACTAAGTATTTAAAATCTAATTTCAATACTAGTTGTGAACATAACTTTGACAAACATTTTTAAAGTCAGAGCCTTGCCCTTTCTTTAATTCCTTCGTGTCTGCCATATCCAAATGGTAGTCACTTTGGTATATGTCAATTATCATTTTCAATATTTTAGGAACCTTAGGCCAAGCCTTGGGTTTTTAGAATATCGAAACGATGTGCACCTCGTGCTACATGCCCAATTGCAAACTTTGACTTTATCTCCTCTAGAATAGTCAATTAATTCTCCAAGAATTATAAATTGCAATTTTAATACTTCTTAAATCTAAAATTAGATTTATGACAAGTATATTAAATTAAGCATTAAAGTCATCATCACATAAATCTTCCAAAGATTTTATGCTCTACTTATTTTGCTTAATTTTGGGCTTAAGGTATAATAAGTTATTTTATCAAATAAAGTAACCTATTATTTATTCCCAATTTGAAAATTAAATTATTTAAAATATTTTAATCCCAGATTATATTTTAAATATCCAACTTTTCAATTTTATCTTGATTACAATAGTCCAACTATTTAATCAACGATTAGTGGTACTATATATATTATAATGATTATAATAGTCCAACTATATAATCAAATATAATCCAAATTAATTAACCTCAATTACATTGATTACTATAATCCAATTATAAAATCAACTGTAAACTGAAATTAATTAATTCAAATATATTGATTAATATAATCCAATTATATATAATCAAGTATAATACAGTCCAACTGTTTATTAAACCAACAATTTAAATATTAGTCCAACTAACATTTAATATTACGACGAAATAATTTGAATGAGCGCGTATGGCGAGTAATTGAACGAATATTGCAAATTCAATTCTTGCCTCCCACTATTTTTCGGCGAGCCTCCAACCCTCTGTCGAGTACTCGGGAAACCGTGTTTCCTAGTGGGCTAGGATCCCGTTAAATATCACACAATCTTGACTTTGGCCAAAAAATTGTATGATAATTAACTAGGTAGATCTCTAAGATCAATTGGATCCAATCCAATTCCTAGATCCAGTAGGTGGACATCCAAGTCCTAAACATATATCATATATATGCCTATATCGAATATATACCCTAACCTTTTTCCTCTGAATCAACTAGGCCTTGGCTTTGGCACAACAAACCTAGTGATCCCAGTCAAGCGCGGACCCATTGACCATGGAAGCTTCGTAATCAATGTCGTTGGACAAGAAGTGGTCTTGACTTTGGCCAACAAACCACAACTTGGACAAGACACCAATATGGAACAAAGCCTCGTGATTCAACACATCTTCGACGGACAAGGGCTTGACTTTGGCCAACAAACCCTGCCAATCTAGGATCTTGAGCAAGAATCACTCAATGGAAGGAAAAGACGCATGATTTGATTAGGGCTTTTCGTGTGCAAATTGGCAACCAATTTATTTATCTTTGTTAAGGTCTCATCATCATCATACACCCTTAAACATGCATTCTAAACACATAATAAAGCGCATATGATAAAATAATAATGATATGCGGATGGATATTTTACATTGATCCTAGATCAAATCTCTCACTTTCTCTCTCCCGCTAGCACAAATATTTCTTCTACCCGTTACACTACACTTCTAAAGAAACCTCATTTACATCGAGGGGAATAGGTGAGAAGAGAATACAAAGAATAGGAGGTGATAAGGCTGGACACGCAGGTCCAATTAATAAATCAAATTTATTACAACAATTCTAAAATTGCCCCACCCTTCTAATATCCATCCGATATACATTATTCAAACATCACAACCATGTATTCATACAAGCATGTTATCAATCAATCTAATCAAATAATTAATCTGATAATTAGTGATCATCCAATGTTCAAACAAAGATTTGATTTTGTTCGAGTCAAACTCGTATTGCGAACACGTACTCAAAGTACGATTTCTACGAATTAATTAAATTACATAATTAAATCCAATTTAATACGCATTTAATTCTAATTCATTATTTAATTCCAAATTAAATATTACACTTTATAAAATAAACCTTTACGACTTAAATTCCAAATTTAATCGTTACGGGTCTCAAAGCCCGATTAATATCCAATATTAATTTAATTAAAGTCCAATGGGCTTTTAATTAATTTCTTCAAGGCGTGGACTTTTGGTCAACTCGGGTCAAACCGAATAACCAAAATCCAATCCGGGAGTTACCCCATAAGCCCATAAATTAATTTAGGCCCATTAGGCCCAATTAAACGTTAAAGGTTCATTAGTCGCATTTGGGCCTTTTGGAAGCGGTTTTGGGCCTAATTGGATCCAACCAATTTTGGCCTAAACCAACTTTGTACAACAAAGTCCAATAAACCCAATAACAACTTTAAAAGCCCAAATCCAATTTTAAGGCCCAATAATTTAATTCAAAAATTCCAAATTTCCCAATTAAATTACCTAAAGTGTATAGCATTATTAATTACCCAAATCAAAGTTTCCAAACACTAAATTTGTCCAATTAATCATGCTTATCATCAATTAATCATGTCCAACATAATTTGATCAAAATCAAACCCAATTTCATGCTTCAAGTGTCTCGGCCAAAGAGGAAATTATGCCCAAATCAAATTCAATCCAATTGAACCAAATTAAACATAAATTCAACATCCCCAAATGATTTGCAAGTCATCCAATGAACAAAAATCAAAAATCCAAGACAATATTAGGGTTCATATTTTCGGCCATCACAAGCAAATGGGGAAAATTGTTCCAAACACTTTTTCATCAAATTGATCTAATCAATCATCAATTAAACAACATTTAAGCATTCTAAATCATCCAATTTCATTAAACATGCTCAAAATCAAGTTTACCCAAATTAAAGTTTTGGCCAACAATAAGCAAATTGGGGAAAATCAATCCAATTAATTTTTCTTCAAATTGATTACATATAACTCTAAGTTATTCATATAAAACATTCTTAAACAAACAATTTGTCAAAATCATGCTTAAATCAAAAAGCCCCAAATTTTGCTCAAGAACCCTAAAAACGTTTTATGCACAAATGGCTCAAGATACCATTGTTGAGTTTCAATCAAGTCCCAAGGATCATAATCATGCATAAACGAGTTGAATACATATCAAAGGAGGTGCGGAATAACTCACATTGATCGGTAGAGATGCAACAAAGCCAAAAACACACTGCTCTCCCTTGCTCGGCAGTGAGCTGCGAACATGGTGGACTGCTCGGCGTGGGGGCTGCTTCCTCCTCTCCAAGAATCGGCCATGGGTGATCCTCCATGAAGCTCAAGCTCCAAGCTCACAAGGTGATTCCTTGCTCATGAAATCACTTCCCTATCACCTTTGTATTCCTCCATGAGTGTGCTAGCACTTAGATCTTGCAACAAGATCATTTCTTCTCTTTATTGATCGGTCAAACCAGAAAAATTGAGGAGAAGAATCGGTCAAGACCGAGAGAGAAGATGAAGAAGTTTTGGCTCCAAAATGAGCAAAACGTGAAGGAGAGAGAAGTGAATTAATGAAAAGAAAAATTGTAATTGGCTTTATATTTTCCCAAAAATAATAAACCATTTACCTTTTTCAAATTTCAAAAACAAACATAAATGCTTGTCAATCACTACAATCAACTCACACATCAATCACTCAAATGTCACATCACTCAAAGTGACATGTGATTTGACGATTGATGTGACTTGCGATTTGACGCTTGATTTGACTTGCGTGCCGCACTCGAATTCGAAATGCGAATGCGCTCGCAAACAATCCCGGGCTCGGGTTCGCTAATTCCAAATTAACGAATTTTCCGTTGCGTCGTAATTAAATGATTACGCCTAGCGAATTCACTATTCACGTCGCTAACGAATTAATTCTAAATTAATTCGTTCGCCCGAATTAAAACTAATTTCAATTCCGCGTCGAAATCTAATTTCGTTATAATATATCGAATATATTAATTTATCGATTAATTCGAAATTAATCGTTCTCTCTCTTTAACGATATTTTATCGAGATAAAATATCTCCGTAATTAATCCCAGATTAATTTTCTCTCTCATCGAATTAATCCCAGATTAATTAAAGTGCGAGTCATACGTCATCGGTGAATCTTCAGGAACCGACCCATGAGATCTCCGGATATGTTGGCAGTAAATACGGTCGTCGGACTATCCGAACACGTAAGTACCACACGCGTACTACGTTATACCGATTTACAAGACAAGGTTGGCTTCTAGCAAAGCGCCATGCCTACCCAATTCTCCAGAAATATTCTTACAGGAATATATAGATCTGTATCAAGCGTAGTATACCGTAGTATTGTATATCGGCCCAGTATCGGATAGTCACGTGCTAGGGCTGGGGCTGGATAAGTGTCTGCCCCGTCCGAAGCACTGTCGGATGTCTGGTAACTAGTCTCTATAATCGGATATGCATGACTAGTCATAATATCCCGATGGTTGCGCAACACTTAAGAGCACTAGTACCGTATCATGCGTGACATCATCTCCACTATGACTGAAGTGATACTTCTGTCTTCACATCACACCCAATACACTACGACTCTCTGATAAACCCAGAAGTGGTGTACGCAGAACCGGTTAAAGCCCTGTACCACCAAGACCAAAATCTATCGATTATCGTAAGTATTAGCGATGTAAGTCTCAGGTTAAGACTATACACACCTACCTTGATTTCGGCCTCCCATAGACACATAGTCATAATACCAATGGGATTCCGAGGGGTCTATCCAGACCGAAGCTGTTTCCCGTACCATCGGTGAAACACAACCTCCTATCGCACTTGCATAAGTATCCAATACTTATATATATGAGAACTATGCTGTTGTGCCCTCACAACGCGCACAAGTGCAATACTAGCCTATTCCGCATTGTCGATGTCCTGTCTCGATAATACTACGACTAGGGATATTTAAAGATTAATCCTTCGTGGACTGATACTGTCTCATATCATCTCAATCCAGGAACTAATCATATGGACCTCTCTCATTTATTACATCTGTGGTGATCTAATCACAATGATGAGAGTGCAATTTCCTTGTCACATAGTTAATTTGTACAACAACACCGTGATCTGTACAAATAGTGACGCTATGGGTCATTATCCAACAATACCGATCTCTGTAATCGGAATACTGGTCAGCATATGTGCCTACCGGTGATCGTTCGAATGCGGCTCAAATAAAGAATTTATGGACACTTGCGTTCGAATGCAAATTCG
Source organism: Zanthoxylum bungeanum (assembly GCA_019454045.1). Classification (NCBI taxonomy): domain Eukaryota; kingdom Viridiplantae; phylum Streptophyta; class Magnoliopsida; order Sapindales; family Rutaceae; genus Zanthoxylum; species Zanthoxylum bungeanum. The sequence goes on along the minus strand of SKCR01041365.1, from coordinate 54,918 downwards.
AATGCCACTCGAACGCGAAGTCTCTGGAAAATTTCGTTCGAAAACTTTGGCGTACGCACCGTAAATGATGACCGGCATATCGATCTCATAAGGCTTCATACCGATCTCAACGGTAACTCTTTATAGCCATTTGAATTGCTAGACCGGCATACCGGCCATTGTAGACCGGCATACCAGTCTCAGACATATAGTTGGGTCTCTTTTTCCACCTTCACTATATATTGAACCTCAATTCCATTTTTGCTATCTCCAATAACTTCTAACACCTTCATATATTTTCTTTCAAGGTAAAAATATAGAGTTAACTTAAATATTATTGATCATTCACTCCCATCGTAATTAAGCTCACACATCTCATCTTCTTATCATTTGTAGTGAGTTTAGAATACTTGGGGTTAGAAACTCACATCTTGAATCTTATTTATCTTTTATGAGTGCCCAAGTGAATTGTAAAATCTTCATATTCAAACACTTGTGGTTGTCAAAATCCCTTTGTGAGTGGGCATACTCAAAATGATGATTATTGTAAAGGTTTGTGAGTGACATACGTAAAGAGTTAGCCGAACCACTATAAATTATCGATTTCAATTTCTCTATCCTTAAACTCTTTATTTATCGCAAGTTATATTTTATATTTGCATATCAATTAGTAACTTGCATGTGAGAATATATTGTTATTGAGAAAATTACACATTAATCTTAATTAGTAAAACTACTAGCTTAGTAGCATAAAATTGAAAGGTTTATTATTTCGCATAATTTAGACATTACCCAATTCACCCTCTGGGTGTAGAGTTGTTTGTTTGAGTGTGCTTGTAGATAATTTCAGGAGAAACATTTCCTATGGCCAAAAGGCTTACATTCCTTGTCACCAACAATATAAGCTGAATATGAAGCCTATATTTTCAGAGTAGAAACACTTATAGCCCTAGGGACGAAGGACATCAAGATACATGGCGATTCAATATTGGTAATCTGACAGATACGATGGGACTGGGAGTTGAAGGAAGATAAGCTAAAGTCATATCTCTTTCAACCTTAAAGCGTTATTGTAAAATATCTCATGATGTACATTCTAGCACTTGCCTTGGGAAGATAACTAGATGGCAGATGCCTTGGATACATTAGCTTCAGCTTGGGAAAATCCAGAAAAGTTGACTATGAAACCTCTAGTAGTGACTACAGCCAGCAAACCTAGCTATAGAGTAGAGAGAATAATTGATATTGAGGTCAATGATGTAAAACCCTAGTACCAAGACATTCAAAACTTTTTAGACCTGTGGAGAATTCCCTGAGAGAGCTTGTAAGAAATATAAAATAATAATCTAGAAGTTGGTTTCTCAATTCATGAGCTTAATAGAAGATTTATATAAGAGACAAACCAATGGGGTACAACTGAAATGCCTAACGGAAGAAAATGCCCTAAAGGTGATGGAAGAAGTCCACACAAAGGTATGCGGACCACACATGTGCAGGGTAAATCTATCAAGGAAAATCGTGTGACATGGGTTCTATTGGCTGACCGTGGAAGCATATTGCGTAGAGTTGCTGAAGCGTTTTCATGACTGTCAGACTCACAGAAATTTGAGCTATTTGCCACCTACAGAGCTGTATGGATTATCGAAACCTAGGCCTTCTCAGCTTGGGGCATCGATCTGATTGGTGAAATCAAACTACAAGCTTCTAACAGACATCAATTTATTATAGTTGTTGTAGACTATTTCTTTAAATGGATTGAAGCTGAATCCTTTATCAATGTCACTGCAAGCAAATGGCTAAGTTCATCGCTAAAAACATAGTCTATCGGTATGGGATACCGCATCATATAGTGACAGATAACATAGTTCAATTTCAAGGAGAGACTAAAGCTATGCTGCAGAAGTATGGGATCAAACATCACAAGTATTCACCCTACAGACCATAAACTAGCGGGGTAGTAGAAGCTGTTAATAAGACTATGAAGAAGATATTGGCTAAAATGACGGAAACCCAAAAGGATTGGACGGATAAGTTGCCTTTTACTTTATGGGGATATATGACTTCGGTGAGAAAAATGACGGAAGATATGCCTTACTCATTGGTGTATGGGATATAGGTTGTACTTTCGATAGAAATCGAAGTTCAATTAATACGAGTCATGGTGGAAGCGAATTTTCCTAAACAGGATGGGCTGCAGAGAGATATGAACAATTGGCTTTGTTAAACGAGAAAATGATGAGAGCTTTGTACCACACCCAATTGTACTAGAAAAGAATAGCAAAGGCTTTTAATAAAAGAGTATGCCCAACAAGATCAATGACGGGGATCTGGTACTAAAATAGTCAAGGCCACTAGAAATAGACCCTAGAGGGAAGTTTAGGCTTTTGGAGTTGTTGATTGGAGCGTCAATCCGAATAATATATTGTACATTATATTTTATTATTTATTAATAAAATAACTACATTTTCATTTTAAACCTTATTAATGGTAATGCCATTATGCATATTAGATTGATAAACATATGTGATGACCTCGACTTATATAGTTCAGAAAGGTCGTTCGTGTTCTTCATGAATTCAGAGATGGCCGAATTGCATATATATAAGCTAGGCTTATATGACGAACGTGTTTGGACTTAGAGATTCCCACAATATAAAGTGTACTCGTTGAGCACTTGGGTATCCGATAATTTTTGATAATAAATAATATTCGTTATTATAATTATCAACCAAAATAATTAAGTGTTATTGGATAATATTGATTGTTTACTTTGACCTAATTGGATTAATTGGATAAATTCAAAATCACACAAGGGCTTTGTTATAATTTAATAAATATCTCTACCATTGGAGGATATTTTGGTAATTATAAATATATAATTATAGATGTATTTGGCTTGATTTAATTGAATTAAATCAAAATGGTAGACAATGAACTAATCCATTTGCTAATCGTTGTCTTGATTTAATTGGATTAAATCAAAGCGGTAGATAAATGTGATTAGTCACACCTAATTTTACATATTGAATTAAGTCTACCAAATATTTGATTTGGACTTTTATTAATTAAAAATTGTATAAGTTTTTCTATAAATAGTAAGCTTGAGCAAGGTTTTAATTAAGCTTGAGCTTAAGAAAGTTAAGCTTGTGAAAGCTAAAACAAGCAAGAATTAGAAATATTAACCTAAGAAAAAGAATTGTTTAGAGAATTTTTGGAAGTTCTCTACAACATTTCAATAAGGAGAAATCAAGATTGGATCTTGTAATGAAGCTTGCTAGCATTGGAATCAAGATTGGATCTTGGAGTCAAGCTTGCTAATTTAGGAAGTTCTCTACAACATTTCAACAAGGAGAAAAAGATTGGATCTTGAAATCAAGCTTGCTAGGTAAGTTTGATATTCTACAAAGCTATGTTTTCATTAGTGAAACATATAGTGATGTATTATGTATCAGATATATAATAACATAGGTTGATGTTGAAATTAATCTAATAAATTGTGTATGGATGCTTTGGAAGCATAAACACAATATGTTTGTGATTGGGTCAAAATATTTATGTTGGACATAAACATAAAATTAGAGTTTGGAACTCTATTTGATAACTTAGAGCTATGGCTATCATTCTAGAATCACTTGACCGCCTTTGAGTGAGCTACAATTGTTCATGAGTCATTTCATTATGGGATTCTATTTTGATTTGTGTTTTGATTCAAAGAGAGATATATATATATATATATATATATGTATATATATTTGTTTTATAACATGTGTTGATGTTGGTTTTAAAATTAAAATTATTTTGGGTGATTTTTAAAGGTGTTTAAGGTTTTTTAAAATTAAAAATAATAAGATATGGTATGATAGAAATCCAAGTCTTAGATATTTAAAGATTTGAGATTTTCCTGCATACATTAGCGTTGCGCAGCGGCATAAACTACGCCCAGGGGTATAAATACAGGTTCGTTGGATATCCTGAAAATTCTTTGGGATGTCAATTCTATGATTCAAAACAACGAAATGTAATAATTGCTCGTTTTGCCAATTTTTTTTGAAAATGAATTTTTAAGAGAAAGTGAAAATTGTAGAAAGAGTAAACTCGATGAGTTTGATCCCAACATTAAGGAACCTGAGATGAAACCAGATGTCCAATTAGGTGAAGGATCTACAACATAGGTTCTACGCAATTCGAATAGAGTATCAAGGCCTCCTGGGAGATTATTTTTAACATCTGATGTGATCCTTGATATTTCCTCTTGGAGGAAACAGATCCGACTATGTATAAACAAACGATATTGGATATCGATTCGGGAAAATAGCATGAAGCCATGAAGTCTGAGATGGATTCTATGCATGATAATTTAGTTAAAATTCCTAAAGAAGTTAAACCTATTGGTTGTAAATGGTTTATAGAAGGAAGCGAGGGCCCGATAGAAATGTGGAAACCTTTAAGGCCCGACTGGTTGCGAAAGGTTACACTCAACATCATGGGATTGACTATGAGGAAAATTTTTCACCAGTAGTCATGCTAAAATCCATTAGGGTTCGTTTAGCCATTGTTGCATATCATGACTATGAGATATAACAGATGGATGTGAAAACTGCTTTCCTAAATGGATTCCTCGATGAGGATATCTATATAGAACAACTAGAGGGTTTCATATCCGTTGAGACTTCAAACTTGGTTTGTAAGCTCCGGAACTTTATTTATGGACTTAAACAGGCATTCAGAAGCTAGAATCGTTGTTTTTATGAGATAATTAGATTATCTAGATTCATCAAGAACGAGGAAGAACCATGTGATTATAAGAAAGTTAGTGGGAGCATGATAGTATTCCTTATTTGGAAACGATATAGGTCTAACCCATGGATATCAAGCATGGGTATAATTTTAAAATATTTAATAAAATATTATATTCCATCATGAGTGTATAGGAAAAAACCGGGATTGAATCGGAGTCCGGAAACTCGAAAAATAAATTCAGTGTGAACAACGCATACAAGCGCGCTGCAGTGTCCGCACTGTGCATGCGCGCATTGCGCACATAATTTTTTTTATTTATTTTTCAAATTGTATTTCCTTCAGCTCTCTTTCCAGAGAGCTGAAGGAATTAGGGTATTTTACCCTCATTTCTTCTGATCTTCCTTAAACCCTTCAAAAACATCCAAAATTAATTTTTTAACATCAAAACGAATATCAACACATGTTATAGAAATAAAATCAAGTTATTCAAAATATCAAATATTTTTACAAAAATATAAATTTATTCTAAATACGCACTTGCGTAAATTTTGAATACAAAACACAAACCAAATTAGAATCCCACAATGAAGTGACTCGTGAATATTTCTAGGTCACCCAAATGTGGTCAAATGATTCTAGAATGGTAGCCTTAGCACCAAGCTATTATCTAGAGTTCCAAACTCTAATTTTATGTCTATGTCTAACATAAATATTTTGACCCAATTACAAGCATATTGTGTTTATACTTCCAAAGCATCCTAAAACAATTAATTAGCCTAATTTCAACATTATGTATCTAATACATAATTCAACATTATATGTCTCACTAATGAAAAATATAGCTTTTGGAGAAGATCAAACTAACCTAGCAATGTTGATTCAAATATCCAATCAACTTCTCTTTGTTGAAATGTTTGGAGAACTTCCAAGGATTAGCAAGCTTGACTCCAAGATCCAATCTTCATTCTAATACTAGCAAGCGCCGCTCCAAGATCCAATCTTGATTTCTCCTGGATGAAATATTGTAGAGACCTCACAAAGCTTCTCTAAACACTTCCCTAACTTAGGCTAATTTCTCTAATACTTGCTTGTATTTTACTTTCTCAAGCTTTTGCTTTTCTTAAATAAAACCTTCCTAAAGCTTGTTATTTATAGCAAAACTTAGGCAATTTTTAATTAATAAAAGTTGTAATCAACTTTTAGGTGGGCTTAATCTAATTTGTCCAAATATATATAATTAGGTGTGACTAATCTCCATTGTCTACCACTTTGATTTAATCCAATAAAATCAAGATAAGGATTAGGAAATGGATTAGTTCAATGTTTGCCACTTTGATTTAATCCAATTAAATCAAACCAAAACCACCTATTATTACATACTTACAATTACCATAATATCCTCAAATGGTAGAGATAATTATGATTTTATAATTAAGCCCTTGTGTAATTATTGAATTAATCTAATTAATCCAATTAGGTCAAAGTAAATAATCAATTTTATCCAATAACACTTGATTATCTTAGTTGATAATTATAATATCGAATATTATCTTTTATCAACGGGTACACGTCATATTGAGACTCTCTAAGTTCAGACGAGTACACGTCATATAAGCCTAGCTAATATGTACGCAATTCGGCCACCTCCGAATTCTCGAATAACACAAATGAAATTTCTGAACTATACAAGTCGAGGTCATCACATATGTTTACAAATACCTCTGTCGTAGGCTATCCGAGTTGTGCTTAGGAAATATAGAATACACCGTCAAGTTTCTGAGGCGCACTTCTCATGTCGATGTGTCCATGATTCTTCATAACTAATGCCATCCACCCTAGGTAATCGACTTTGGACAAAGCTTTAAGAATCGTGACTTTACTCACATGGATTCCTAAGCTCTTTATGGTATACATAAGGGCCGACAGATCCTATCTCGCTTCGCACTTGATTACTAAGTGCATCGGTCCACACCCAACGAACATCTAGAGGCTAGACCATGAAAGGTTTCTAACATACATGACATAAATGTGTGGAGGATCTCACACAAAATCAATGTTATCCTATAGTAAAAAAATTACATATGCTACTTGACTCGAGGAGATTCATATTGACGGTGGTGTGTACTTCCAACTATTAGGAATCACCTGTGAGTCATTCAGTATTCGGTCCAACCAATACCCACATGTCTATATGAGTTTCCAAAACTCATGGTACATCGGGTTAAACCATTGAACTCCAATTCCAATATACGACTTGTGCTAGTCTTATAGGTTATAGGAATTCGACCGTATTCCGAGAACCAATGACTAGGAATATATATACTTTAAGAATAGTTTTCAATAGTAATACTTATGCTAATGTTGGACAACCTAATGTCCAGAATTTCTACAAGATTATTCTAAGGTCGATGTCATTGTTATCATATATATACATCAATCTAATACGCATAATGACAATACCATTAATAAAGTATGAAATGAAAATGTAGTTATTTTATTAATAAATAATAAAATGTACAATACATGATTCGGATTGGCGCTCCAAGCACCAACTCCAACAAACTCCTACTTGCTTAGTGCCAACCGTTCATCAATCACAATGCCATGTCATTCTAAGTATTGAATCTAGTCGATCATGTTCAAAACATGAATGCTGACAGCTCATCCATCCTTGAGTTCAGCACAGAACAATTCCTTAGACCTTCGATAAAGTTCGATCTCTTGATTTATCTCGAACAACTCCTTGAGTGTTCGCATGATGCTTCAAGCATCTGGTACTTCAATATACTGTCTCAGCAAATCTGGAACCATCAATCCCAAAATGTAGGATTTCACCTTAAGGTTATCATCATTCTATCTATTAAAACTTTCTCGCTCTTCTGGAGTAGAGTCAGGATCGATTTCAACAGGTAGTGGATTGACAGTGACATAAGTCAACTTTTGAAACTCCAAGATAATACATATGTTCATTTCCCATTCGAAATAGTTATCGGCTCCTTTTAGTTTATTGGTATCCAAAAGTCTCATCAATGGATTAGCAGCAGCATCTACAAGATAATATTTTAAATAATAGCATAACAATTTCATTTCAAAATAATAATACTAATTGATTATGGAATTTTAAATATATTAGTGCCCTCCCACTATTTTACGTAATTGCATAATCTCTCTTAACGGAAAAATAGAAATTTGTCTATCAAAATTTCATAGTGGGAAGTGGATCTCATGATATTTACTCCATCCTCACACTAAGACGATATTGACCTTTATAAACTCATTAGGTAGACCTCAAAGGTCAATCACTTCATGTGACTCCTAGTTTGGTCCTGAACCGTTTCTTATCCTCACACTAATGACGATATTGGTTTAAGACGTATTCTAAGTGTATACTTATCAATGTGCACTAATGAGCTTTGTATGTACACCCTCACACTAATGACGAAATTAGGTGATTGCGTTAACTCATCAGGCTACATATAATATTTTACCGGAACGACCTAAGTTCCGAGCACTTATACCCTCACAGTAACGACGATATTGGATATAAGTAGTAATAACTCATTCATCACCGTATTGACAAGATGAACCATCTAATAATGCTCCAACATTACTAATACTATTACTTAAAATAAATTAATCACCTAATCAAGGGAGATTTATGACAATCAAATCATTAATATAATTAGGTCAAAATTTTATGACGTTCGTCATATAAGCCTAGCTAATATGTACGCAATTCGGCCACCTCCAAATTCTCGAAGAACACAAATGAAATTTCTGAACTATACAAGTTGAGGTCATCACATATGTTTAAAAATCCCTCTGTTGTAGGCTATCCGAGTTATGTTTAGGAAACATAGAATACACCGTCAAGTTTCCGAGGCGTACATCTCATGTCGACATATCCACGATTCTTCATAACTAATGCGATTCACCCTAGGTGATCGAATTTGGCCAAAGCTTTAAGAATCATGACTTTACTCATATGGACATCTAAACCTCTTATGGTACACATACGAGCCGACAGTTCCTATCTTGCTTCGCACTTTATTACTGAGTGCATCGGTCGACACCCAACGAATATCTAGAGGCCAAACCATGAAAGGTTTCTGATATACATGGCATTAAAGTGTAGAGTATCTCACACAAAATCAATGTTATCCTATAGTAAAAAAATTACATATGCTACTCGACTCGAAGAGACTCATATTGACGGTGGTATGTACTTTCAACTTTTAGGAATTATCTGTGAATCATTCAGTATTCCGTCCAACCAATACCTACACTTCTATACAAGTTTCCAAAACCTATGGTACATCGGGTTAAACCATTTTAACTCCAATTCCAATATACGACTGTGCTAGTCTTATAGGTTATAGGAATTCGACCGTATTCCAAAAACCAACTACTAGGAATATATATACTTTAAGAATAGTTTACAGTATTAATACTTATCACAATGTCAGACCACCTAGTGTCCAGTATTACTACAAGACTATTCTAAGGTTGATGTTATTCATAACATATCTATACATCAATCTAATACGCATAATGACAATACCATTAATAAGGTATGAAATGAAAATGTAGTTATTTTATTAATAAATAATAAAATATACAATACATGATTCGGATTGGCGCTCCAAGCACAAACTCCAATAAACTCCTACTTGCTTAGTGCCAACCGTTCATCAATCACAATGCCCTGTCATTCTAAGTATTGAATCTAGTCGATCATGTTCAAAACATGAATGCTGACATCTCCTCCATCCTTGAGTTCAGCACAGAATAATTCCTTAGACCTTCGATAAACTTTGATCTCTTGATTTATCTCGAATAACTCCTTGAGTGTTCGCATGATGCTTCAAGCATTTGGTACTTCAATATACTATCTCAGCAAATCTGGAACCATCAATCCCAAAATTTAGGAATTCACCTTAAGGTTATCATTCTTCTATCTATTAAAACTTGTTCACTCTTCTGGAGTAGAGTCAGGATCGATTTCAACAGGCAGTGGATTGACAGCGACATAAGTCAACTTTTGAAACTCCAAGATAAGGCATATGTTCATTTCCTATTCGAAATAGTTCTCGGCTCCTTTTAGTTTATTGGTATCCAAAAGTCTCATCAATGGATTAGCGGCAGCATCTACAAGACAATATTTTAAATAATAGCAGAATAGTTTTCATTTCAAAATAATAATACTAATTGATTATGGAATTTTAAATATATTAGTGCCCTCCCACTATTTTACGTAATTGCATAATCTCTCTTAACGGAAAAATAGAAATTTGTCTATCAAAATTTCATAGCGGGAAGTGGATCTCATGATATTTTCTCCATCCTCACACTAAGACGATATTGACCTTTATAAACTCATTAGGTAGACCTCAAAGGTCAATCACTTCATGTGACTCCTAATTTGGTCCTGAACCGTTTCTTATCCTCACACTAATGACGATATTGGATTAAGACGTATTCTAAGTGTAGACTTGTCAATGTGCACTAATGAGCTTTGTATGTACACCCTCACACTAATGACGAAATTAGGTGACTGCGTTAACTCATCACGCTACATAGAATATTTTACCGGAACGACCTAAGTTTCGAGCACTTATACCCTCACACTAACGACGATATTGGATATAAGTAGTAATAACTCATTCATCACCGTATTGACACGACGAACCTTCTAATAATGCTCCAATATTACTAATACTATTACATAAAATAAAATAATCACATAATCAATGGAGATTTATGACAATCAAATCATTAATATAATTAGGTCAAAATTTTAATTTAAAACATGAAATACATAACCAATATGACTTATGCACAACTAAATTAAAATATAGAGGCATAGATTCAAATACACCTCTAACATGCAACATATGTTGTGTGGTTAAGTCTTGCTACTGATACCATTCTGTTGGGGCGGATGTGGAACCCCTAGGGTCAAATCGGTGCCCCGCGCAGCGGAAATAGGTCTAACCCTTGAATATCGAGCATGGGTATAATTTTAAAATATTTAATGAAATACTATATTCCATTAAGAGTGTATAGGAAAAAATCTGAACTGAATCGAAGTTCGAAAACTCAAAAAATGAAGAAAAACAAATTCAATACGCGCACGATACAATGCGCGCACTGCGCACATATTTTTTTTTTTTTTTTTTTTTTTTGTTTTTCAAATTGCATTTCCTTAAGCTCTCTTTTACCCTTATTTCTTCTGATCTTCCCTAAACCCTTAAAAAATACCCAAAATTAATTTTTTAACATCAAAACCAACATCAACATATGTTATAAAAAAATCAAGTTTTTCAAGTAAATTTTGAATTCAAAACACAAATCAAATTAGAATCCCACAATGAAGTGAATCGTGAACAATTTTAGGTCACTCAAAGGTGGTCAAGTGATTCTAGAATGGTAGCCTTAGTTCCAAGCTATTATCTCGAGTTCCAAACTCTAATTTTATGTCTATGTCTAACATAAATATTTACAAGCATATTGTGTTTATACTTCCAGAGTATCCTAATACAATTAATTAGCCAAATTTCAATATTATATATCTAATACATAATTCAACACTATATGTCTCACTAATGAAAAATATAGCTTTTGGAGAAGATCAAACTTACCTAGCAATGTTGATTCAAATATCCAATCAACTTCTCTTTGTTGAAATGTTTGGAGAACTTCCAAGGATTAGCAAGCTTGACTCCAAGATCCAATCTTGATTCTAATGCTAGCAAGCGTCGCCCCAAGATCCAATCTTGATTTCTCCTGGATGAAATATTATAGAGACCTCACAAAGCTTCTCTAAACACTTCCCTAACCTAGGCTAATTTCTCTAATACTTGCTTGTATTTTACTTTCTCAAGCTTTTGCTTTTCTTAAATAAAACCTTCCTAAAGCTTGTTATTTATAGCAAAACTTAGGCAATTTTTAATTAATAAAAGTTGTAATCAAATTTTAGGTGGGCTTAATCTAATTTGTCCAAATATATATAATTAGGTGTGACTAATCTCCTTTGTCTACCACTTTGATTTAATCCAATAAAATCAATATAAGGATTAGGAAATAGATTAGTTCAATGTTTGCCACTTTGATTTAATCCAATTAAATTAAACCAAAACCACCTATTATTACATACTTACAATTACCATAATATCCTCAAATGGTAGAGATAATTATAATTTTACAATTAAGCCCTTATGTAATTATTGAATTAATCCAATTAGGTCAAAGTAAATAATTAATGTTATCCAATAACACTTGATTATCTTTGTTGATAATTATAATATCGAATATTATCTTTTATCAAAATTAATCGGCTACCCAAGTGCTCAACGAGTACACGTCATATTGAGACTCTCTAAGTTCAGAAACGTTCATCATATAAGCCTAGCTAATATGTACGCAATTCGGCCACCTCCGAATTCTCGAAGAACACAAATGAAATTTCTGAACTATACAAGTCGAGGTCATCACATATGTTTAAAAATACCTCTGTCGTAGGCTATCCGAGTTGTACCTAGGAAACATAGAATACACCGTCAAGTTTCCGAGGCGTACATCTCATGTCGACATATCCACGATTCTTCATAACTAATGTGATTCACCCTAGGTGATCGAATTTGGCCAAAACTTTAAGAATCATGACTTTACTCATATGGATACCTAAACCCCTTATGGTACACATACGGGCCGAAAAATCCTATCTTGCTTCGCCCTTGATTACTGAGTGTATCGGTCGATACCCAACGAACATCTAGAGGCCAAACCATGAAAGGTTTCTGACATACATGGCATTAAAGTGTAGAGGATCTCACACAAAATCAATGTTATCCTATAGTCAAAGGATTACATATGCTACTCGACTCGAAGAGATTCATATTGACGGTGGTGTGTACTTCCAACTATTAGGAATCATATGTGAGTCATTCAGTATTCAGTCCAACCAATACCCACACTTCTATACAAGTTTCCAAAACCTATGGTACATCGAGTTAAACCATTTGAACTCTAATTCCAATATACGACTGTGCTAGTCTTATAGGTTACAGGAATTCGACCGTATTCCAAAAACCAACGACTAGGAATATATATACTTTAAGAATAGTTTACAATAGTAATACTTATCCCAATGTCGGACCACCTAGTGTCCATTATTACTACAAGACTATTCTAAGGTCGATGTCATTCATAACATATCTATACATCAATCTAATACGCATAATGACAATACCATTAATAAGGTATGAAATGAAAATGTAGTTATTTTATTAATAAATAATAAAATATACAATACATGATTCAAAATGGCACTCCAAGCACCAACTCTAACAAAAGCCTACCTTTGCAAGAACTTCCTCATGAAAGACATAAGTGAAACTTTCTATATACTGTGTATAAAGCTCTACCGGGATAGAGTAAGGAAGCTTATCGGATTGTCACAATCCACGTATATAGATAAAATGTTAGAAATGTACGGTTTTACCAACTGCAATGCAGTAAATGTACCTTTCTGATATGGCATATATCTTTCAAAGAAAGTGGCACCTCAGACTGAGGAAGAAATGGGTTAGAATGTTTAGCTTGCTATATGCTTCTTGTATTGGAAGTATTATGTATGTCATACTATGTACAAGACCTGACATCAGTTTCGACGTCAGTGTAACTAGCCGATATCAATCTGATCCGGGTTATGATCATTGGACAACCATGGAACATATCTTGAAATATCTTAAGGGTACTAAGGATAAGTTTCTCATATACAGAGAAGATGAGCTACAAGTTAAGGGTTATACAGACTCCGACTTCCAGGGAGATCTGGATGATATAAAGTCTACATCTGGTTACATATTTACCTTTAATGACGGTGCAGTTAGTTGACGATGTTCAAAGCAAGGCTCAACAACTGATTCCACCACTAAGACGGAATTTATAGCGGCTTCAGAAGCTGCTAAAGAGGCTATTTGGATTAGAAATTTTATCATAAAAATTAGCATTGTGCCTAGTACTACGAATTCGATCCCATTATACTATGATAATAGCGGAGCCATTGCGTAGGCTAAGGAACCGAGAGCACATTCCAAATCTAAACACGTGAAGATGAAATATTGCATGATTAGAGAGATCATTGAATGAAAAGACATAGTAGTCTAAAGGTTCAAATATTAAATAACATAGAGATCCGCTTACGAAGGCCTTATTGTTGGGGCAGTTGTGGAACCCCTAGGGTCGGATCAGTACCCCGGGGCAGCGAAAATGAGTCTAAACCATGGATATCAAGTATGGGTGTAATTTAAAATCATTTAATGAAATATTATATTCCATTACAAATATATAGGAAAAAAATCGGGGCTGAATCGGAGTCCGGATGCTCAAAAACAAGCGAAAACAAAATCGACGCACACGTACGCGCGTGAACAGTGCGCGTGCGCACTGTTCACCAGCCAGCTTTTCCAGAGAGCTAGTGCAATTAAGGTATCTCACCCTAATTAATTTCGGTCTTTCCTAAATACTTCAAAAATACCCAAAATTAATTTTTAATTTCAAAACCAACATTAACACATGTTATAGAATAAAAATCAAGTTTTTCAAAATATCAAATATTTTAACAAAAACATAAATTTATTATAAATACGCACTTATGTAAATTTTGAATCCAATACACAAACCAAATTAGAATCCCAATAAGAAATGTCGAGCGAACAATTCTAGGTCACCCAAACGTGGTCAAGTGATTCTAGAATGGTATCCATAACTCTAAGCTTTAATCTAGAGTTCCAAACTCTAATTAATTGTTCCATGTCCAACATGAACATCTTTGACCTAATTACAAGCATGTTCTGTTTATACTTCTAAAGTATCCTAACACAATTGATTAACCTTATTCAACATTAAGCTATGTGATCATGCATCTAATACACAAATAAACATAGCTTAGGAGAAGATCAAACATTACCTAGTAAGCTTGATGCAAGATCCAATCTACTTCTCATTTGTTGAAATTGCTGGAGAACCTCCAAAGTGTGCAAGCTTTACTCCAAGATCCAATCTTGTTTCCAATTCTTCCAAGCTTCACTTCAAGATCCAATCTTGATTTCTCCTAGATGAAATGTTGTAGAGACCTCACAAATTTCTCTAAACACTTCTCTAACTTAGACTAATCTCTCAAGAATTTACTTATGCTTGTATTTGTACTTATTTCTTGTAATTAAAACCTTCCTAAAGCTTGCTATTTATAGCAAAACTTAGGCAATTTTTTAATTAATAAAAGTTGTAATCAACTTTTAAGTGGGCTTAATCTAATTTGTCCAAATATGTATAATTAGGTGTGACTAATCTCCATTGTCTCCCACTTTAATTTAATCCAATTAAATCAAGCCAAGGATTAGGAAATTGACTAGCTAAATGTTTGCCACCTTTAAATCAAGCCAAAACCACATACTTATAGTTACCATAATATCCTCAAATGGTAGAGATAATTATGATTTTACAATTAAGCCCTTGTGTAATTATTGAATTAATCCAATTAGGTCAAAGTAAATAATCAATGTTATCCAATAACACTTGATTATCTTAGTTGATAATTATAATATCGAATATTATCTTTTATCAAAAATATTCGGCTACCCAAGTGCTCAACGAGTAAACTTCATATTGGGATTCTCTAAGTTTAGACACGTTCGTCATATAAGCCTAGCTAATATATACGCAATTCGGCCACCTCCGAATTCGCGAAGAACACGAACGACCTTTCTGTACTATACAAGTCGAGGTCATCACATATGTTTAACAATCCATCTGTCGTAGGCTATCCGAGTTGTGCTTAGGAAATATAGAATATACCGTCAAGTTTCCGAGACGCACATCTCATGTCGACATGTCCACGATTCTTCATAACTGATGCGATCCACCATGGATGATCGACTTTGGCCAAAGAATTAAGAATTGTGACTTTACTAACATGGATACCTAAACCCCTTATGGTACACAAATGGGCCGATGAATCCTATCTTGCTTCACACTTGATTACTGAGTGCATCGGTCCGCACCCAATGAACATCTAGAGGCCAGACCATGAAAGGTTTCTGACATACATGGCATCAAAGTGTGGAGGATCTCACACAAAATCAATGTTATCCTATAGTCAAAGTATTACATATGCTACTCGACTCGAGGAGATTCCTATTGACGGTGGTGTGTACTTCCAACTATTAGGAATCACCTATGAGTCATTCAGTATTCGCTTCAACGAATACCTACATGTCTATACGTGTTTCAAAAACTCATGGTACATCGGGTTAAATTATTGGAACTCCAATTTCAATATACGATGTGTGCTAGTCTTCTAGGTTATAGGAATTTGACCGTATTCCAAAATCAACGACTAGGAATATTTACTGTAAGAATAGTTTACACCTAGTGTCAAGACTATTCTAAGGTCGATGTCATTCTTAGTATATATATACATCAATTTAATACGCATAATGACAATACCATTAATAAGGTATGAAATGAAAAATATAGTTATTTTATTAATAAATAATAAAATGTACAAATCAGATTTACACTCCAAGCACCAACTCCATCAAACTCCCACTTGCTTAATGTCAATCTGGATGGTACCGTAGTCCCATCTCCTCCACATGTTTATCGAATAACTTAGGAGGTAAGGCCTTTGTAAGCGGGTCTGCTATGTTGTCTTGTCCTTGAACCTTCAAGACCACTATGTCTTTTCGTTCAATTATCTCTCTAATTACGCGATATTTCCTTTCCACGTGTTTAGACTTGGAATGCGCTCTCGGCTACTTAGCCTGCGCGATGGCTCCGTATTATCACAGTAAAATATGATCGAATCAGCAATATACTAGGCACAACGCCAAGTTATGTGATAAAATTTCTAATCCAAACAACTTTCTTATAAGCACATGGTTCTTCCTCGTTCTTGATGAATCCAGATAATCTAATTATCTCATCAAAATGACGATTCCAACTTCGGGATGCCTGTTTAAGTCCATAAATAGACTTTTGGAGCTTACAAACCAAGTTTGAAGTCTCACTGGATACGAAACCATCTGGTTGTTCCATATAGATATCATCTTCAAGGAATCCATTTAGGAAAACGATTTTCACATCCATCTGTCATATCTCATAGTCGTGATATGCAGCAATGGCTAAAAGAATCCTAATGGATTTTAGCATGGCTACTAGTGAAAAAGTTTCCTCCTAGTCAATCCCATGATGTTGAGTATAACCTTTCGCTACCAGTCGGGCCTTAAAGGTTTCCATATTTCCATCGGGCCCTCACTTCCTTTTGTAAACTCATTTACAACTAATAAGTTTAACTCATTGAGGAAGTTCAACTAAGTCCCAGACTTGATTGGCATGCATTGAATCCGTTTTGGATTTCATGGCTTCTTGCCATTTTCCCGAATTGATATCCAATATCGATTCCTTATACGTAGTCGGATCTGTTTCCTCCAATAGGAGAACATCAAGAACCACATTAGATGTTAAAAATAATCTTTTAGGAGGCCTTGATATTCTATTCGACTTACGTAGAACCTATGTTGTAGATCCTTCACCTAGTTGGATCTCTGGTTCCATCTCAGATTCCTTAATATTGGAATCAAACTCATCAAGTTTAATCTCTCTACAATTCCCACTTTCTCTCAAAAATTTCTTTTCAAGAAAAGTTGCAAAGTGAACAACAAATACATTTTGTTGCTCGGAATCATAGAATTGATATCCTATGGAATTATCAGGATATCCAACGAACCTATATTTATACCCTCTAAGTGATAGTTTATCCCACTGTGTAATTCTAACGTATGCAGAACAACCCCAAATCTTTAAATGTTTAAGATTTGGATTTCTACCGAACCATATCTGATAGAGGGTCGTAGAAACAGCTTTAGATGGAACCTTATTAAGTATATAGACAGCAGTTAGTAAAGCGTAACCCCAAAAGTAATAAGGAAGATTTTTATTATCTTTCGCTTATTGAATCCATAAACTGTTTTTGTCAACTCCCATATAGATCAAGTCATGTTTCTTCTATGTGTGATTTGCAAACTTAGTTGTGATTGGTAAAAGTTGTTTTATGTGTTGGTCTTCTGCTGCAGTATTGCTTGAGGGTATATTGTCGACGTTAGATAGCTCGTAATGATGACTTTTGTGTGTTGTTAACATAGAGAAAATAATCATTAATCACCTTAGAATTTGATATGTGTAGAATTGAATATCTTCCGATTGTTGGTTTGGGATGTGAAACCTACAATTGTGTAATAAAAGGAATCAATAACTAAATATAGGAGTTTGATACAAGAGGGATTCCCGATGCTTTTCCATATCTCTCTGCTGATATCTTTTATTTATTTTCCATAGTTTTTATCTTAAAGTATAAATTCATTCGTTTTCTTTTCATTAAAGTTATTGCTAATATTTTTGCCTAAGTAAATTAGTTCATGTAACCATCTCTCTGAGGAATCGACACCCCAACTATACTGCGATAACCGCAAGTCACTTTTGGGCGTAATCACGCTTTGTGTGCTTTTAAATTGCTTTAAGTGTGATTGCAGTATAAGATGAGGGGATACATCCTTTAAACGTAAATATTATACTGGCATCTGTAAGGGACCATTCCGAACCCAAATGGGTTTAAGTCAGGTCTTGCGAGAGGTGCAATGTGGATTTAAATCATTCATGGTGTCTCATACCAGGTGGTAACTCCATTATTCTCTGGTTACTCCCTATAGGACTATCTATACTCTATACGGTCTGCGAGCCCATCAGTGTAGTGGTCGTCGACGTCATAGGCATAGCGATAAACCATGATTCACTCCTACACCTGGATAACTAAACTGAATGCATGTACTAAACTAGATATCTAAACTGGAATATAGAAACTACACCTATCTATTTGGACTGTAAATGCATAAGTTAAACCTGAATTTTAAACTGAACCTGTATCACTAGAATCTGACTATCTGATCTAAAACTACATGAACTAAATCTGAATACCTGAAATGTATATGCATGAAATGAACATATTTAAAAGCTAACATATATACTACATTAATAACCTGGACCTTACGTGACTAACATAAGTACGTGAACTAAATCCTGATGACATGAACTGAAATACTGAAATGTTAACTACATGAACTGAAAGGTCGTATGAGCTAACTATGAGAATTGGAATCATATATAATTGGGAAATAAACTAAAGATGAGTAGAGAATAAGTAGACTAAGAAGTTTAAACTGAGTGTGTTTGTAACATGAGAATAATTCTAAAACTAAACCACTCAAACTCGTGGTAGAAGACCATCCCAAACCCATGGTGGCTTGGATCTACTCTAACCCGTGCATGGTTCGCGAAAAATGGGTATAGCTACATGGGCTACAATATGGGAATCTAAAACTATCATGAACTACATGGCCTGAGAATAACATGAGCTAAAGCTTTGTACGCTGACTTGAATCTGAATGACCTGATCTGTGACTACCTCAACTGAACACTGACTACCCTGAACATGCATGATCTTGATCTGAACTACATGAACTGAACCTGTATGGCCTAAATATGCAATCTACAAGAGCTAGACATGACTATCTAGAAGCATAACATCCATAACTGAAGTTATTATATAACATGACGTGGATGCATCATTCATAAAAATATAGTTAAATATATATAAACATGAAGATTTTTATATGAAAATCTATATTACATGCATGTGAGCTGAAAACACATAACATGCATAGGAAATACACCATTTTTATCTAAGTTCTGAAATTCATAAACATGTTTGAAAATTGAATCTCAAAAAATACATAGCTGAGCTGAAAATAAACACCAACGTAGTAGCCTGTAGATCTGGCCACGATTCGGTTCTACGGTTCCAAGAAGCTGGAACCGTAACTGAACCAGTTCAAAAACGATTCGGTTACAGTTCCATCTTTTTAGAATCGTAGAACCGAACCGAACTAGAAAATTCGGTTTGGTTCCAGTTCCAGTTCTTTTTTTTAGGGGAAAAAAATTGGTTTGGTTTCGGTTTCGAACTGAATCGAACCGAAACTAAACCGAACCGAACCGGAACCAAACCAAACCTTAAGGTTACAGTTCCAAATTATGTGAAATCGTAACAGAACCATTCGGGTTTCACTCTGGTTTTGGTTTCCGATTTGGTTTCGATTTCGAACCGAAATCGTGGCGGGGTCTAGTAGCCTGAAGGAGCTAATCACTGCTTAGCGGGATCTAGCACCGCATAAGCAGAGGGAACTAAACTGAAATTGTAATGCTGAGACTATTGTTAGGGTTGGTGCTCAGAGTGCCAATCCAGATCGTATTTATGTCCGATTCATAAATACGAGCAATTCTATTTTCCGTAATATTATTAATTTAATGGTAGCACCATTGTCTTTTATACACTTATTCGATCTAATTATGATTAGATATCTGATTACGATTAGATCGAAACTGAATCTGGTTCAGTGATACGTGTATATTAGACAAAGACCCTAGAATTTACAATATAGTGCGCAGTTACAACGTAGTTTGTAATTGACATTGGGAAGTGCACTATAAGATGTATATCTTTAAATAAAGTTCCTGGTCAAGATTTACTAATACGGGTCGATTAGTAAAATCCGCTGAGACCAGTACATGTCGTATATCGTGACTTGGTCCGATGGTTTATCCCAGTGAACCATGAGTCTCGGGAGACTCGTATAGACATGTAGGTGTTTATTTGATAAGACACTGAACGACTCACTGAAGATTTCCTAATAGATGGTACACCAATGTCAATAGGAATCTTCTCGAGTTGAGCGAGCATAGTGGTCATTCGACTTGAGATACCACAATGGGATATATGAGTTATCCTCAACACTTTGATGGCAGTCACGTCAACGATCCATTCATGATCAGACCTCAGCCTGTTCGTTGGGTGTAGACTGATGCTCATGATATCCAGTGTGCATCAAGATAGGATCCGTCAGTCATCTGTACAGTACATAGGCATCCTCACGTGTTTACGATCTAGTAAATCCATGGTCGTGGTGTAACTTCAGAAATCAGTTTCGAGTGTTATTTAGAGATCGTAAATTGAAAGTCGATTGTATTATACCGAACGGAATTGACATTTTCATCTATATCTCAGGTATAATATGGATAGCCTGTGACGGACGGATTATACGTATACAATGACCTCGACTTGCATAGTTTAGCGAAATTATCTGTGGTCATCATAATCCATGAGTGGGTGGATTATGGACACGAAATTGGATTTCGTGACAGATAAACCTAAACTTAGAGAGTCCCACAATATGAAGTGTACTCGTTGAGCACTTGGACAACTCGATATGAATAATATGGATTATTCATAATACTTCACCGGATTAAGTGAGTTAATTCGGATCATTTAATCGGTTAAATGATAACACATGCATTATGTGATTTTGTACGATAATAATTATTGTTTATTTGTATTTGATACATAATACAATTAGATACACATTAATTATTCGTCAAATGAGATTTTGACACATGCCATAAATATATGTATTTGTTATTTATTGTAAATAAAAATACATATATAATAATAATTACATTAATTAATTATTTGGATATTTAATTTTAAAATATTTTAATTATTAATTAATAATCGTTTTCCATAAATGTAATGGAATTTTTCTAATTATTATTGGTTGATGTGGCATGATTTAATTATACTTTAGTTGTGCTAATTTGATTGGCTAACAAAAAGTGTAATTATCATTTTGATTTGATTAAATTGTCAAAAGACAATAATACCCCTTCTTTAGGCCAAAGTCGGTCATACATATATTAAAAAGAAAAATTATTTTCATCTTCCTCATTCTTTCACCCATGATCAAAACCCTTACTTAAGAAAGCTCTCAAATGGTGCTTGATGAAACAAAAGGAAAAAGAAGAAAAATCAAGAAATAAAGCTAATGAATCATATGATTAAAGGTAATTCTAAAATCCCTAAGCTTGGAAAATTATGTTTCTTGTTTCTTGATGATATAGTGATATCTACGGTTTTTCTTTTATAAAATTTGGGGTTTTGGTTGTGGTTGTTGGATTTGGAAGTTTAGATGCATGTGTGTGGAGAATTGGATGGAATTAGTGTAATTAATATCCAATTTATTCATTTGATGATGAGTTGCTATTCTAGAGTGTTATGAACACTCTTATGGCACCTATAATTGTTCATGGGTTGCTCATATGTGGTGACTTGATTTGGTGTTAAGATTAATTGATTTAATCTTGAAAATTTGGATTTAAAGCTTGAAAAATCATTAATTTCGGTTCTGGATCAGATCTGTGCAAACGGGATATTATGTGATGAAAATAATGTGTTATGAATGTATTGGATTTGTTTTGGGAGTTGGAACCATTTCCGAAAAGTGTTTCCGAGTTGAAATAAGCGAAAACGGCCAAAAACGGCGTTACCGGGTGACTTTTGAGTCAACTAGATGACGGCTGCCCAAACAGTGAATCTGTCACTGTTCGAGCAGCCCATGAACTTCCCTGCCACTATTGGGGCTGACCTGGGCAGTCCCCATAAGTGTCGAGTGGTTGGTTCAGTCGAAAACGCGTTTTGAGTCATTTTACGGAAAAACAGTTTTCGTAAAAGTTTCGCGAAGTTTCAACCTTATTTATGTCAATATTTGATATTAAATAAATAGGTTTAGGTGAAATATGAATAAATTATTCATATTAGATATTGAGTAATTTATTTGGTATTTTGAAAAAGTTTTAAAATACGATTTCGCCCGAACCGCGCTTCCGCCGCGCCCCATCGCCCAAAACCCCAACAAAAATGGTATCAAAGTGGGTCTGATGCTTCATCCATTACATTTTTCATGCTTGATATTTTATATTTAATCCAATTTTAATGTTCGCACATGCTTGGAATCTATATATGTTTCTTTACTTTTCGGTTCTACACTAACGGAAATGTAACTGAAATTTAATAGTTAAATTATGTTATGTTTTCTAAGGTAGAATTGAATTGTTTAGAAAATGATTTAGATTAAAATTCTGCATTTGATGTAGATTATAGCTTCAATAGGAAAATCCCCGCTTTTAAATATGGTTGTAAAGTAACGTGTATTGGATACATGTTTCTTGGTCCGTCTTGTCAGTACGGTTTATGGGTATCTTTCTATAACTGCATCCGAGATCGTGCCAAAGCTGTGAGGGTGTAGGTTATAGGATTATTATCCATACCGGTTGTATATTGATACTGGACAAATTCAAGTGAAAATGGAAATCCTGAACGTGCCAAAGCTGTCAGGACTACATCGGTAGCTTGAGTATGTGATTGACGAGTGAAGCCTTGATACGCCTCCTTGCGAACGTGTCAAAGCTGTCATAACGAGAAAAAGTCAAGACCAAAACCAGGAGTCACTGGTGAGTGATTGACAAAGAGTTGTCTACCTAATGAATATACGTAGGTGAGATCGTGGTAAAGCTGTGAGTCGAAATATATTCATGGGATCCTACTCTCATTATGGAATTTGATTTAATTATTGAATTCCCGTTGTCCATTGGGGATTACGGTATTATGTAAAGTAGTGGGAGACACTGCTGGGTTTAAAATCCATAACTTAAGCAGTGTGTAATATTTTGGAAAATTCTGTTTTGTTTTCTTTTTATTCTATATTGCTTATAGAATTATACTTCTAATCCACTACATAGTATATTACTTGAATATATTTTTTGTCTTTACTTATGGTTGCGTAATTCTAGAATATGTTCTAGAAAGACAGTAGACTTAAATATCGTTAGATTAGTTGAAACCATCGGGAACTGTTGTTCCAATTTTCTTGAAAATCAAGATGGTTTGTGACTTAGTTTCTAAGTCGCGATTAGGTAATCTAAAAGATATCTGTTTAGGATATAGTTATCTAGTTAGAATAGTTTCTTATGCAGTAAGAATTCACTTGAATTAGTTCATGTCTCGAGATTCTTGCTGGCGTTAAGAAAACCCCATTAGTATTTGTTTATTTTTTAATGATGTTTCTTCGCTTTTAGTGATTTTTAGAAGTCACGTGTCTGACACAGTTTGCTAATCAATTATTTGCAATCATTGTGAGTAATTGAATGCAAATTATAAAGTTTAAGAAAGTAGATACGTATAGCTGTGTATAGAGAATATCGATTCTCGCAATACGACGACTATAGATATTGGATACTAGATCTCCCATCTAGTTAATTAAAAAATATTTAATGACTGTTTTGATATTTGATATCAGAACTTGTGACTATTGGATAGTTACTTGTTCTGTATAAACAGTTGTTACATATTTTAATATGATTAGTAGTGTCATTGATGAAAGATGAACATTAAGAAAAATATTCTGTTAACTAAATAACTTAGAACAGTGTTTTATGAGATTTTATCACATAAACATTAGATGCTTGTTCCGTATGGTAAATGATGGTCTGATATGAGTTCACACCTTATATCATTGTCCATTTAATGAATATTGTATTCAAGAAGTGATTAAATCTCATTTAACCGATGATCATCATTGGACCACGAGATTTATTAAACTAGTACATTGGATGTATGTAGTTTAATGAATTAGAAATTGCCTTAGATAGTTTTCTTTACTCCGTAACTTAGTTAATGAATTGTCATGACTTTGTTACATGTTTCTAATAGAGAACATGTTGAGCGTCTTGAATGGTTCGAGAACTTTCAATATGCTGATGAAACTTGGATAGAATATTTTGAATAGTTCAAAGATATTCTACCTATAGTGTTGAAAACTGTATCATTAGAAATTCATTGCGCGTCTTTGAATTGTTCGAAGATGTTTGATATGATTAAATGAATGAATTTATGGCAATTAATTCTAAATTTATTTAATGAATATGATTCCTACTCAATATGATTCTTCCACAATTCCATTTTGATAGAATTGGCCAGTGAGAGTTATCGAATCTTATATGATTTGATTTGTTGATATTGAGTGTTACCGAATTATTTTTCAATACTCTAGGGTTATGCTCCAGGAACGCTATTTAGTCTCTTTAATTTAGGTTCCATTTGTTCATACAATTACATATATATGATATGTATAGTAGAAAATTTGAATCTTGAAAAGTTTAAGATTTGAAACTTTCTTTTGTATAATGGTTATATATAATTGAAAGTACTTGTGCCTCGGAGGTACGAGTGAAAAATTTATCATTTATTCTATTTAATATAATATTGTATTCTATTTGATATAATATCTTTTCTACGATCCCGAGTGATAAAATTGTTTCATTACTTGGTGTGTAACATCAGATGTTGAAGATTGTAGAAAAGACTTGACTTATTGAAGTCAAATGTGAGAATGATAAACTATAAGTGGAACTATATAATTAATAAGATGAAATGACCCTTAGACATCTTCCGTATAAGTTCAATAGGATATCAGAATCATTTACAAAGTATTCGATACTTAATGATTCTGTTGTTTTCTTATCGAAGAGAATTATCTTATAACTTATAGTGAGAATGATATTTGATATCGATTCTGGAACTTAGCATTGAATCATATATCTAAGATTGTTCATAGCTTACTATGATCAAGTTTAGAACTTGATTAAGTTTTCGTTATGAATCGTTCATAAAATGTGCAAATTATTTGCGCAGCAAAAGCAAAGTGAGCTTGATAAAGGTTTGACCTTATAGTATGACAATGAGAAAGTTATACTCAGTAGTCTATTGTAGTTTTTGAGAAAACTTATCTCTAGTTGCACTAATTGAACAATTAAGGATTTGTTGGTTAATGTTGATATTAAACTATGTATTTTAGCTAAAGAATGCAAAGTGGCGTTCTTGAGAGATTTCTTCGAATGAGAGATCCGTCGTGATTTCTCTGTTTGCAGGATTCATTCTAGAATGGCCTTGGAGTTTGTATTATGCTAAGATCACAGTTTGATATACTAGCTTATGGAGCCTATTGTAGACTCAAATAAGCTTTCCGGAAATTCGTGTTCTCTAATTTTGATATCAGTTAGATTGTCTGGTTTTATCGAAGTATAGAGAATACATATTCGTCAGTAGGGTCAGTGGGAGCGTATAAATTTCTTTATAGTATTATATATCCTGAGTCCTCTTTTCTTCGTGGAAGCAGTGGGAGTAGTCTCTGTTATATTTTATATAAAGTTTTATATAAGATATAAAACGAAGAGACTCGTGAGTAGGGATGGCAATTTTACCCACAAACCCGCAAACCCGCAAAAACCGCCTGCAATGGGTAGGATTTGGTAAATATATTAGTGGGTGCGGTGCGGGTTTGGTAATTTAAAGCAGAACCCGCTGCGGGTGCGGTGCGGGTTTGGTATTTAAGAAAAAAATGCGGGTATCCGCTGCGGGTATCCGCATACCCGCAATATTATTTTTTATTAATTAATATTTATAGGACAATATAAAAAAACCTTCATATAAAACAACTAACAAAACCTAAACCTAAAACACTAATCCACAGTTCCACACTCTCACTCAGCCGCAGCCCGCAATCTGCCCAACTGAAAATTTTTTGCATGACTATTATTATTTTTTTTCTAATCACACTTGTTAATAAAATTATAATGCAAAAATTTGGATTAAGTTCACATAATCAGAAACGGGAGAAGAACAAAATAAGCTAGTGTTTGCTGCAACTTCAGTAGCTTTCCTGCTTCTTCATTACACTTACACCACTTGAGCCTTGTAAGCATCACTTTCATTACACTTAGCATAAAAAATATGACCAAAGGTTTGTGATTACTTTTTAGCTTATTGTCGATTGAGTTGGCTAATTTAGATCATTATAATTATGAAGGGAATAACTCGTTTTAATTATGTTTATATGAAAAAATAAACATATAATACCGAGTCTTTCATACATTATGTTATTTATGTACTGTATATACATACATTGCATGTTGTATATGTCAAATAAAAAAAAATGTGAAAACTACAGCTAGCAATTAAAAATAAATTATTTAATTAAAAAAATTATATTATTAAGAACACAAAGTAATTCAATATTTTAAAAACCCGCAAAAAATCCGTTGGGTACCAATGCGGGTTTGGTAATTTATTTTTATATGCGGTGCGGGTTTGGTAATGAAAATTAAAACCCGCAACGGGTATGGTGCGGGTTTGGTAATTTATTTACATATGCGGGTGCGGGTTTGGTAATGGAAAACCCGCACCATACCCTACCCACTGCCATCCCTACTCGTGAGATACTTCCATTAGTCGCATATTAGATATGATCTAATAAAGGACACAGTAAGACTATTTGTATGACAGTTAGTATAACTGTTTGACAGTTAACGTGTATTTTATGTATATAGTATTCATCTTTCGTAAATGATGATTCCTTTGTCGAAAGAGAGATTGATTAGAATGTCTAGTCAATCTTATGCATCATATGATCATATGATGATGGCTTAATGAATACTATATTATGTGCGATTAAATACATCAATTTAATCATAATTGTTACGAGTTATTTTGATATACAGGAGACCATAAAATGGATCTTGAAACATGTTCTTTGTGATCTTTGAGATATTAAGAACAAGTTTCTTATTTATGGAAAATTTAGTCTGTAACCATAAGGTTAGATTAGTTTTTATCCTAATTATGACATTAGATGGTCTATGTCATATGAAGTCAGAAAAGATGCAGTGGGAGTGTCACTGTTGATTCTAATAAACTAGTGGAATCAGTTGCAACTTATGAAGTATTGACTTATGAAGTTGCATAATGACCCTATAGATTAGAATTTTTCATATTAGTGTAGTGTTTGCGGTTGTCTCATAGTATTTGGATTTGATCTCTAAATACATAGATAACTCTATAGCTATAGCACAATACTGATATAGCGTCTGAGTCATATTGATGTGAATTTGGATTCTACAAAATATGAATGATGCTAGTTGAGGAAAACGATTGAGTTTGTTTGACAAACTCGATTTGTTAAAGCATGCTTAATTGTTATTGCCTACCTCTTGAGTGCTAGGTGAGCCCTTGAGGGCCATTGGTATATGATATACATTGGGATGTGTATATGATACCGTGGATTAGCACTAGAGCAATTGGGATAAATTGGTAGGGTTGGTGCTCAGAGTGCCAATCCGGATCGAATTTATGACTGATTCATAAATACGAGCAATTCTATTTTTCGTAATATTACTAATTTAATGGTAGCACCCTTGCCTTTTATACACTTATTCGATCTAATTATGATTAGATATCTGATTACGATTAGATCGAAACTGAATCTGGTTCAGTGATACGTGTATATTAGACAAAGACCCTAGAATTTACAATATAGTGCGCAGTTACAACGTAGTTTGTAATTGACATTGGGAAGCGCACTATAAGATGTATATCCTTAAATAAAGTTCCTGGTCAAGATTTACTAACATGGGTCGGTTAGTAAAATCCTCTGAGACCAGTACATGTCGTATATCGTGACTTGTTCTGATGGTTTATCCCAGTGAACCATGAGTCTCGAGAGACTCGTATAGACATGTAGGTGTTTATTTGATAAGACACTGAACGACTCACTGAAGATTTCCTAATAGATGGTACACCAACGTCAATAGGAATCTTCTCGAGTTGAGCGAGCATAGTGGTCATTTGACTTGAGATACCACAGTGGGATATATGAGTTATCCTCCATACTTTGATGGCAATCACGTCAACGATCTATTCATGATCAGACCTCCGCCTGTTCGTTGGGTGTGGATTAATGCTCATGATATCCAGTGCGTATCAATATAGGATCTGTCAGTCATGTGTACAGGGCATAGACATCCTCACGTGCTTACGATCTAGTAAATCCATGGCCGTGGTGTAACTTCAGAAATCAGTTTCGAGTGTTATTTAGATATCGTAAATTGAAAGTCGACTATATTATACCGAACAGATTTGACGTTTTCATCTATATAC
This sequence comes from Zanthoxylum bungeanum, assembly GCA_019454045.1. Classification (NCBI taxonomy): domain Eukaryota; kingdom Viridiplantae; phylum Streptophyta; class Magnoliopsida; order Sapindales; family Rutaceae; genus Zanthoxylum; species Zanthoxylum bungeanum. Next base: position 26,201 of record SKCR01041365.1, on the reverse strand, counting down.
CATGTATAATACGGATATCTCGTGACAGACAGATTATACGTATGCAATGACCTCGACTTGCATAGTTTAGCGAGATTATCAGTGGTTATCATAATCCATGAGTGGGTCGATTATGGACACGAAATTGGATTTCGTGACGGATAAATCTAAACTTAGAGAGTCTCATAATATGAAGTGTACTCATTGAGCACTTGGGCAACTCGATATGAATAATACAGATTATTTATAATACTTCACCGCATTAAGTGAGTTAATTCGGATCGTTTAATCGGTTAAACGATAACACGTGCATTATGGGATTTTGTACGATAATAATTATTATTTATTTGTATTTGATACATAATATAATTAGATACACATTAATTATTCGTCAAATGAGATTTTGACACATGCCATAAATATATGTATTTGTTATTTATTGTAAATAAAAATACATATATAATAATAATTACATTAATTAATTATTTGGATATTTAATTGTTAAATATTTTAATTATTAATTACTAATCTTTTTCCATAAATGTAATGGAATTCGTCTTATTATTATTGGTTGATCTGGCATGATTTAATTATGCTTTAGTTGTGCTAATTTGATTGGCTAACAAAAAGTGTAATTATCATTTTAATTTGATTAAATTATCAAAAGACAATAATACCCCTTCTTTAGGCCAAAGTCGGTCATACATATATTAAAAAGAAAAATTGTTTTCATCTTCCTCATTCTTTCACCCATGACCGAAACCCTTACTTAAGAAAGCTCTCAAATGGTGTTTGATGAAAGAAAGGGAAAAAGAAGAAAAATCAAGAAATAAAGCTAAGGAATCATATGATTAAAGGTAATTCTAAAATCCCTAAGCTTGGAAAATTATGTTTCTTGTTTCTTGATGATATAGTGATATCTAGGGTTTCTTCTTTTTCATAAAATTTGGGGCTTTTGGTCGTGGTTGTTGGATTTGGAAGTTTATATGCATGTGTGAGGATAATTGGAAGGAATTAGTTTAATTAATATCCAATTTATTCATTTGATGATGAGTTTCTATTTTAGAGTGTTATGACCACTCTTGTGGAACCTATAATTGTTCTTGGGTTGTTCATATGTGGTGACTTGATTTGGTGTTAAGATTAAGTGATTTAATCTTGAAAATTTGGATTTAAAGCATTAAAAATCATTAATTTCGGTTCTGGATCAGATATGTGCAAACAGGAAATTATGTGATGAAAATAATGTGTTATGAATGTATTGGATGTGTTTTGGGAGTTGGAACAATTGCCGGAAAGTGTTTCCGAGTTGAAATAAGCAAAAACGGCCAAAAACAGCGTTACCGGGTGAAGTCAACCGGCTGCCCAAACAGTGAATATGTCAATGTTCGGGTAGCCCATGAACTGCCCTGACACTATTGGGGCTGACATGGGCAGTCCTCATAAGTGTCGGGTGGTTGGTTCAGTCGAAAACGTGTTTTGCGTCATTTTACGGAAAAATAGTTTTCGTAAAAGTTTCGCGAAGTTTCAACCTTATTTATGTCAATATTTGATATTGAATAAAAAGATTTAGGTGAAATATGAATAAATTATTCATATTAGATATTGAATAATTTATTTGGTATTTTGAAAAAGTTTTAAAATATGATTTCGCCCGAATCGCGCTTCCGCCGCGCCCCATCGCCCAAAACCCCAACACCTATGTAGGTGATCAGTGACCCGTAGACTATCTGAGCGAACCCGGGACACTAAAGCTGAGTGGCCGACACTAAACTGGTGGTTGAAAAATATATACATATATTTGTAAAACCATTTCTAAATCTTAATTTTAGTTTCATAAAACCATCTCTGAAATCGTATGATTTAAATTTTAAAACTGGAAAACACGCTCTGAAAATCGGTATGCATGAATCATGACTGACTCGATAGAGGCATAACTAACTTGGAACTATAAACTATGATATTCATGATATGAGCTGACCTAAATGACATGTTGAATATGTAAAACATGAAAAACATGACTGAACATACATTCTAAGTACTTAGCTAAAATGCTGAATACGTGATCTGTAAAACTATGCATGAACTATATCCTGAATGACATGAACTAAAACATATTAAATCATAAATCCTAAGAACATATTACATGACATGTTAGAAGGGTAAACTGGAACATAAAACTATAACATGAATTTGAATAATGAGTAGAGTTCATTAACTAAAATCAATAGATTGAGGATTTGATCTAAGTTTCTGGAACAGAGAGTGTGAGTTAAGAACATATATTAATAATAAAAATTGGGATTTAGACATAGAGTGAAATAAAGAACATAAACTGAAGAAACTAAGTCAAGGCATAAATAAAGATTATAAACTGAATAAGAAAACTAATGAAACGGAAGCTGGAACATAAGAAGAGAAAAATAAGCATCCATTCACATACTAACAACAGCTGTCAGCATGTATGAGTGCTATTCGAAAGATTCATGCGAAGTGACTAACTAAACATGCGTTCAAGTATGGTTAGCATAGTCGAAATAGGGATACTGAACGTGATTCGTGAATGCATATACATGTTGTTTATCTTGACTAAGCTGTTAATACTACATGACATACTTATGATATATTATGTTAAGTTCATGTTATGACCTGCTCATGCTAATACTCACGGAATATTTTGACGTATCCGATTTGGCTACTTGAAATGCCTAAAGCTATCCATTAAATCAAATGTCCAAATTGGCCTTACTCAATACAATTCCAAATCAAGATCAACATAATTCAACATTCACACAACTGCAACATGACCATGTTCAAGCTTATCACAAATTCATAAGAATAAGAATCATGCTAATTAATCTTACTTAAGTTACTAACCTAGGTTATGCTAAAATCCATACTACTCACAACATCATGTATACATCCATTAACATGTGTGGTGACCAACTCAATATCACTACATTATCATTTATGGCCACAGCCATATATACATATTCACTTAATATGCATAACATACAAACAAGCCATCACTATCAATTCAAAATCAAACCCACAACACATACTAGTTTACAAGCTTGAAAGTTTATTTTCTTTTCTTTTTAACTCCACTCATACCTTACTTAGATTCTAATCATGATCCATTATCATTCCTCAACAAAAACACAAACATATCCCCCATAAATGATCATAAACATTCGGTCAAATAAGAAAACTTTACAACTTGCAGTTTCCGACTTGAATTACTACAAACTCATGTTATAACATCATTCAACACATAAACCATTTCATAATATCATCCAAAATAACAAAACAATACTCAACCCACACCAAAAACAATTCGACCAACACACACCATATTTACAACTTATGAAATCTCAACTCAATTCAAACTACACTTATGCCAATCATCATCAAGTGCATGAACCATTATCATTCATGATAAAAAAATACAAAACCACCACCAACACAAGGTTATTAATTCAGCCAAAGCATACATTTGTAGCCTTTGAAATTTTCAACTTAAATCAAGCACAACTCAAACCATAATATCATCATAAACTTAAATCATCATCAATCGTCATCAAAAACAAAGAAAACTCCACCCCCAACAAGGAAGTAAATTCGACCAAGGGCAACCTATTTGGGAAAATTGGGCAATCAACTAGAATAAAGCTAAATCCATGTTACTATGACATGAAATACATGAATAAGCATCCCTAGCAAGCCAATCTAAGCTTAAAATGCATGAATAAGTTTCTAGGGTTCATGGATGCAAATAGGGAAAATTCAAATACATGCACAAATTCAAAATAAAAAGAATGGAAAGAGAAAGAAGAGCTTATAATGCATGAAAATGGTCTTGGAACCACTAACTTCTTCCAAAATCGTGTGAAAAGAGAGAAAGTTTTCATCTTTTGTCTTATATGTATTTTGAAGTGAAGAAGATGTGTGAATAATATCGCTTTTATAAGAGAAGTGGTTGAATTATGTAAGGAAATGAGTGGCTCACAAGTTGCCACATCACCCACTTGCTTTTAAAAAAAAATTGCAGGTTATTATTCATCCAAAAGGAAATTGTAATTTCTACTTATTTCTGTTCCGATTTTGGAAAAATGATCAACATGAAAGTTGTACGTCTCGGCCTAAGATGTTCAACAGTACAAAGATCACAAAAATCAGATATCGTATGAAAACGTTATGGTCAAATTACTAAATGATTGTCTGAGACTTAGTTGAGTTGAAAAGAAAGGGTTGAAGTTAAAAATTTATCCCGCATCTGCGGTCGGGATTTCCAAGGTATAAATCCTATTTATACATGATTAATAACATGCCATGCATGATAATTTATTATACCGGACATGTTATGACTGATCAGAGTGTTACAAAACTAATTATTTTGAGTTAACTTTATAAACTTATCTAAATTGTTTCAAAATTTTAGGATATAAATAATTAATTTTATTAACAGATTTTGGACATAATCAATTCAATCGGTAGAGATATGTACAAAACTTATAAATTTGATCCTTATTTGTAATTTAATTAAAACTCTGGGATCCATAAGCTAAATAGCTCAACTAATTAATGGATTTGGATGCAGTTATTTTTTTTTTTTTTTAATTTCTAAAATTGGCAATTTGGCGCCAGCCCAGTGAGTGAGAATTTGTGGGATATTTTGCTGAGTGGCACTCAAATTTATGGCTAGAAACAATTTTGGTGAGTGAAAGTGAAACGTGGCCAGTTGCCGTGTAATGTGGCACATCAGATCCACGACATTTTTATCCGCTTCCCAGTCTTCTGATCTGATAAATACACTCATAAAATTTTATAAGAATGATATTTTTTGAATTGAAAGACGAGAGACAACAATTATAAATATCTTAATTAAATAGTATAATTTATAATATTAGTTTTTTTAGATACTAAACAAGATTTTGGGGTGTGAATATCCTTAGTACGAAATTTTGGAGATGTATATATTTTCTTATCAAATTATAAGGTTCATATATTTATTTTCGAAATTAAGAGGGTGTGTTGGTCTATTTCACCTTTGAGTGTGTATATCCTTTTTGTTTAAAAAAAAATAAAAATCCTTGTATCTCATTTCAAAATTAATTTTAAGTGAATTGATAATTATTATTATTATTTTTTTTTATAGAAATTCTTATGTTTTTTTTTTTTTTTTACATGGTAACAAACAAATAGTCCATTTATTATGGGCCTTAGCCCTACAATAAGTGGGCCTAGCCCTGGGCTCAGGATTTTATTATATGCTTCGACCCGGGTAGTGGATACCCAAAACTGGGAGCGGAGCGGGTAACGGGTACTTTCTTTTTATAATCAGCTGACAACGAGGCATTTAGATCGGAGCTTGTAGTTTTGCCCGTCCGAGGAAATTATTGGGAGGAATTTTTCATCGAATTCATGAGATGTGTGTAGTCACAATTTAAGTGTTTAAGAATTTGCAGACGTGTTCTAGATGTATTGGTTAATAATCTTATCAATAATTATAGTGTGGGTGGCTTCTCTCTGCAAAATTATGAGTGCTTCACGTTCTCAATTCAAAGATTCATTTTTGAGTACCGGTAAGTACTCTACTTACTACTTTCACTTTGATATTTTTTTTAGTTTTTTTATGGATTTTTTTTTTTTTGGTTTGCTAAAATCAGGTGACAAGAGAAATGTGCTGCTGGTAATTGCCCACCCAGATGATGAGTCTATGTAAGTGTGCTCGCATTTTTAATTTACTTTACTAATGTTATTTGAAGCTATGGTATTTGCATTTTACTCGTTTTGACAATTGATGTTTTTCTGGGTTCTGTTTAGAAATTAGTCAAGCAGTGGTGTTTTCTAATGCAGGTTTTTCTCTCCAACAATTAATTACTTGACCTCAAGGGGGCATAATCTTCACATATTATGCATGTCAACAGGTAAAAAAAAAATTGCACCGTTGATTATTGATACAGTCTATTGAGTTACATGTGAATTTGGTCGAGCTTAATCTCTGATAAGATTATATATGCCTAGTAATGGGGGAAAAAAAGGCTTATAGTCACTGAATTCATAATTCCACCATCGAGATTCAAAGAGACTTTACTTTGAGCTTATAGCTTGTCAGTGCATGCATATTAGTGGCTGTCATTTGTTGAGGATGTCAATTGCTGCATTTAGAGATGGCAACTGAACGGACAAAGAATGATTGGTCCTCATAAATTTGTGTTCTGTTTCAGTGTCTTATGGGATTGTACGAGTGTTAGTGTTTGACTAGTGTAAATGGCTACATGTACTTCTGGCTCTACCTTTTGCATATTGCTGAAAGGGGCCGTTGGATCATGTCAACATTCTTCATGTATACGATATATCGTTCTTATATGTATATGTTTTACCTTTCATTCCACTTTAAGCAGGTAATGCAGATGGAATAGGAAACATCAGAAAAGATGAGCTTTATGAGGCTTGTGCAGTTCTCAAGGTAATGTGTACTTTGGTGTGAAAAAAAGGTAAAATATTTTATTTTATTTTAACTTTTGTGGGATAAATGTATAATGCACTTTATGCTTCATTCTCGTGAGTGATAGTGATCAGCACCTAAGAAATGAAGGACTCAGTGGTTGGCTTCTAATTGTTTAATGTTTGGTCCATTTACACAGGTTCCCCTAGAACAAGTGAAGGTCCTGGATCATGTAGAATTCCAGGTGACCCTACATCTCCAAAGACTTCCCTATTGTTTAAACAAATATTCATGACATAAGTTTGGCTTCAATTTGATTTAGTGACTGTGTCAGGATGGCTTTGGCAAATTTTGGAATCATAAGTTATTGGCAAAGATTGTTGAAGAGGAAGTTGTTACTCATGGCATTGACTTGGTGAGATCTTTTCTCCAGTTAATCTTGTTAACTATTTTGTCCCTTATCACTTAGTTGGGCTTACCATTTGTTATCTTACTGAATATATTTTAATTTTCTATACATTTACTCTTAACTTTGTGTTTCAGATAATCACCTTTGATAACTATGGTGTTTCGGGTCATTGCAACCATCGTGATGTGCATCACGGGATATGGTAAGTTAAAAAATCTTCAATTATATTTTAAATTGATTTGTTTCTTGTAAATTCTCCAATCATTCCCTTCTTTATCATTTGGTAGATATAAATTTACACCCGAACATGTCGGATGCTGTGTAATTGAAATTCAAGTGCCTTGTCAATTTCAAGGATTAAAGTGTATTATCTCTTTTTTAATCTCTCTTTCATATTGAAACCTCAAGTTTGAATGTTCTGTACAGAGTGTCATCAATTAAATAGTTTGACTACACCACATCTGCTGCCTTTTGCCCCTGATTTACTTGCAAATGAAGAAGAAAATAAAGGTCATGGAGGATGCTGTGCAAATTATATCGTTATACTTTCCTACACATAATTGAAAGGCTGCTTATAGAAATTTGAATTTCTTTTTCTTATAGTTGCACAAAATTTTCAAGTTCTCTTAAGATAGTATACTAGTGAAAAGGTTTAAACACAACAAAAATATAATTGGTTTGGAAATGAGTAAGAAATATTTTGTTTATGTAAACTTGCAGTAGGTTTTTTTTTTTCTGAGAATTAACTTGTTTTTCTGTACTGTCATTCTAAGCAGCTACTACTTGAAGTTGAATGGTACATCACAAAGAAACATTGAGGCATGGGAACTTGTAAGTTTATTTTGTCTTTCCTAATGTTCTGTTTTCATTTCCTTTTTACAAGACTCACCTATCTGCTCTGCTATTCTTGGAGCTGGAATATCTAACTTCTTGTCGTCATTGACATATTTTCTGAGCGGGAAATTTCCTCAGGTTAGCACCAACATATTGCGCAAGTATAGTGGACCCATTAATATCTGGTTGTCTATCTTATCTGCCATGCACTACCCCAGAAGACAGGCTCATTGCTTGCTAAATGAACATCCTAAGAAAAGCTTTCTAGCAATGTCGCAGCACCTTAGCCAATGGGTTTGGTATGTACTCCTTTATTCTGTCTTCAACACTGTCAACCCAAGTCCACAAAGTGTCGTTTCCAATTAGGTAGTTGGCTTCATTCAACTTTAATTCATTAATCAAGTCAGCTTCATTTGCCATTGAATTCATTCTCTTCTTTGAATTTTCAGGTTCAGGAAGCTGTTTGTATCATTCTCCAGCTACACTTATGTAAACACCCTCAAAAGGATTAACAATTAGGTATGTGTGATGTTAGTGGGTAACATATTTGTAACGGCTATTAGGTGTGTTTTTGTTTCTTATTTTCTGCTACACAATCTGGTTTTATTTGAAATGGAAAGAGATAAAATATGTTCAACTGCCTGTCTCTCTTCAAATATTATGTGGCATGGAGATTGTATTCAGATGTTAGTCAAATTAATAGATTTTGTATGTGATATGTTCATCTCTTTTAATTAATTTTCAACACTTTATTTTTATTCTGCCAATTGAATCCTTGTAATTCAATCAAGTGGAGTCGGAAGGAAAAAATCTATAAATGAATGCGAGTAGAAAAAACTTATACCATTTGGCTATGGTATCTGATAATTTCTATTTATAAAATAGACACTAAACCAAAACAAGTGAAGTTTATATACTTTTATGTTAGTCGTTTGGGGCTCAAGTGTATATATATCACAAGCATATCGATTACACTTCAGATTGAATGAATTAAGAACAACTGCAATAGAAATTAGATCAATTCAAATTTATTTTCCTCACTGGAGCAAAAAATAGAAAAGAAATCCTACTATGTTCAGAAAAAAACATGTAAGCAAAGACACCAATGAAACACAGACACCATATCAGTTGTGCTGAAGAAGAACCCAGGGGCAACTTGTGTTGCACAGACACACCCAACCCCCCCAAGAATGCTGAATGCCTAATTAAAGAAAGTTAATCTTCGCCATCACTAGAATCTGGCCTCTAGGAGAAAGTTAGCTGGCTGAGTTTTTGCAGCATAACCAAATTTCGATGTACTATACTTCCTGTGTACACCAGTAAGCTTCGTGATTCCTGCCTTCTGATGGAAATCAACCATCATTCTTGAGCATTCACTGCAGAAACACAAGAAACCCCAATAATCAGTAACGACATCAATAACCCTGTCATTTTACGAAGGAAAAGGATACTTACAGAAGCTGCTGTTCTGAGTAGCTGGTATACCACTCACTGGTCTTGCTCCATTGTTTAAACCCACTTAGACTACACTGAGCTGTGTAAATAGCGGCAGCAGCTAACAAGGAAGGCGGAAACTTAAGCATTTCATATTCAACCAGGCAAAGTTCGACCAAGTAGAATGACAGAAGCTCAAGCTGCTTCAAGGCCACAGTAAAAATCAGTCTGATCAGAACGTAAAGATAAAAAATCTGAAACTATTATAGTAATAATACATTTTGTTTTATGACAAACCTTCTTGTCTGATTGAGAAGCTTGAAGAAATCTCCTCATAAACACATATGGAGTGGGAACAGACATATTAAACTGTAAGGTATTGACCATCAACTTCTCCTGCAGCATGAAAAATTTGTCATTTCCCAACTCTGTTCTAAGTGACATATGAACCCGAAAATTCATAGCAAAAAACAACTTCTTCAATTGAAGCATACCATATCGAGCACTTCTTTTCTGCTGTATGCCTTATCAGATATGAGGATGAGATCCTCCACTACAGGAACCGACACTTCTTCATATTTGCATGCGAGAAGTAAGGCGGTCACGCCTACTAGCTGTAGCTTCTTCCTCACAATTGGTTGAACTGCTAAGAATCTATCGATGATATTAACCGTAAGGTATAAGGTCTCTTCCATTAGTTCAAACTTGTAGTGCACCTGTGAATTCCAGTAAGATTGTTACTGATGTATTCAACTTAATGTCACGTAATATCAAATTGCTGTGACAGAAGATGATGGTACAACATTTTATTTACCTCAATTAGCCAATCAATGAGGATACCTCTCATTCTCTCATTGATATCAAATTGCTGTGCCATGTAGTTTGGTGGGACACAGCCAGAACTCTGCAGGTAAACATTGAGATAGAAACAGATTTCAATGACAAGTAAAAGCAACAGTATAAACAGGAAGGAGATAGATAATGTAAAAAGCCTTTTTTTTTTACGGTGGTGACTAAAAGCAGAAATATTAGAGATTTTCAGAATCACCTCCGCTTTCTTGTAGAAGTTATTTATATCGTCAATATATTCAACAACAGCTAGCGGATCTGTCTTATATTCAATGTCTATGTCCATAACTGGCTCTTCAGCTATGTCTTCCATTTCAACCTCTTCCTGCAGAAAACGAGAACGTCAAACTCTCAGCCAATGAGATCGATTGCAGTTCATGAAAACAGAAATAAGTTGTATTTTATAGTAAAAAGGGTGTCAAAATACCATGCGATCAATCTCCTCCAGCATAGCTTCTGTGTGTTGCACGAACATTGGCACAGCTGATTCAATAGTTGGTTTGTAGTCTTCCACATCTATCCTGGTATAATCCTCTGGCTCACTTGAAATTGGGACAGATTGTACTCGTTTCTTAGCTTCCTGTTAAAGTAATTAACCATCAATCCAAGATTACAATAGACAACAAAAGCAAATTCTCAGTTAAAAAAAATGGTACCTCAGTCTCAGGTTTTTGTTGCTGCTGCTTGTTAGCGATCTCAGCAGCAAACTTCCTAAACAAACAGCAAGTCATTACCCAATGAGAAGCTATCTTTAGGCACTGAATACAAACTGGTTGAAAACTTGAAACAAAGGCGGCTACTGACCTAGTAATTGGTCGGTGCACTGGAATAGGTGGGATGTTTTTACAGATTGCATTTCTTCTACATTATAAAAAAAGGAAAAAAAAAAAAAAAATCAAAAGGGGCAAAAGAAAATAAAGAATTGAAAAAAAAAAACGTTCTTTTTTCTTATTTGAGTTTAATTAAAACAGTCATCTAATTAGGGAAATTGAAGATGGCTAACGCCTAATTATTTTTCAGTCTACAAAGAAAATAAAAGAAAATAAGAGCAAATAGAACAAAAAAAAACCCCACTCTACTGATCAACAAATTCACTTTCTTGTCTAAGTTGATTTTACAGGCTAAATTCAACTTAAACATCTAGAAAGTTATTTTCTTTCCTCTCTTTTCTTTTCTTATTAACCAAACAGAAAAATAAAACATTAGGGTTTTAACAAAATTACTCAGTCAAAGGTCTTTTGTTCACTGCACAAGGGTAATGTGGACCTCCGATTATGTTCCGATTGATGGCACTTAGTGCTCGCCGATTGTGCCCAGCCGCTGCCACGAACTTTCCTCCTCCAGCACGTAAACCCCCTTTAAAATCACAACGAAAAAAAAAACATTTCTTGACTTAGGGTTTATCACACAAATTCAAAAATTTCTCAAGAAAGATAAAACTTGAATTCATTATACCTTGAAGATTTGATTGTCCAATAACTCCTGGGTTGTTCTCGTCTGATCCAGCCATTTTTGTTTATCTATATAGAAACGGCAATAAAGATCAAAAAATAAAAAAAAAAGAATTCAATAAAAAACAAACAAAACCCATATCATAAAATCAAAAAAACCAATACTCACCTTCCAATCCAGAATCCCACAAATTTTCTTTATCGATCAGACAGATTAGAATTTAACGCGTTGATCTCCAACTCGAATGCGAGTCAAATATAGAGATTAATCACAAGCACTCCATTAATCACAGAGTGGAATCTCTCTCTGTGGGTTCTGGTTTCTTTAGGTTTCTGGATTTTTTTAAAAAAAAATGAAAAAATGAAAAAAAAGACGAAATGGGTATTGTAGCGAAATCGAGTGGCCGTAAAGAGTGGATATATGTCTGCACAAAACAGGCTCTGGTAAATTTTTAAATGTAACGGCTAGTAAATGGTGACCGTCGGATCTTTTTGAGAAAAAATCGCGTTCTTTCTAGTAAGGCTTAACGGTTATCTTTCCACGTGCTTTCAAAAATCTGAGTGTGAATAAGCATGCACGCTCATCAAAGCCCTTTTATGGGCTTATTGGCTTCTATTAAAATTTCCTGGCTTCTGCATCTACACTTTTAATTCTTCTGCGTAACAAGATGGGGCCCAATGTGTCGCTGTCTGTGGGCGGCTGAAAGGATTTTTCAACGTTCTTATTTCTTCTGCGACGTGGCCAGTAATAAGCATCACCGCGGTTCGAAACCGAACAGGAACCGAACTTGATCAGGACCATAACCAACATGGTCAATGATTCAACGGTTCTAAGCTGAATCAAAAATGTCGAAGATGATCAGGACCATAACCAACCTAATTAATGATTCAGCGGTTCTAAGCTGAATCGAAAATGTCGAAGAATCGGTTCGGTTCTGATTCTCTAAAATTGACGAACAGAATCTGAACCAACGGTTGAATCAAACCGAAATCGAACCTAAAAATCGAACCTTCAAACTGATAAAATTTATTAATTAAGCAAGATAATATTTAAATTAATATTTATTAATTTATACTTTAATTAATAAAAAAATAATTTATCAAGGTATTGTTAATTTTTTTTTGAAACTTTTAACTTAATATTGTGTATTGTGATTATATGAATATTACCAAATTACTAAAATAAGTTCATGAATGTTGAACACTCGTTAAAAATGGCAAAGAAGCTCATGGCCCGGTCCAGCCTGCCCAGGAGTAAAAAAACCCGAGCTGGGCTTTAAAATAGTAGGCCCAGCTTGGGCTTAAAATAAAAAAACAAAAAAAATATTAATCTATAAATTTTTGATTTTTAGGTTGATGCATATGCCTTTTAAGAATTGATAATATATTCTTAACTTCTTTTTGATATGTTTTAGCATATAAGAGTTGGATTATTACTAATTTTGGTTATAAAAAAAACCAAAAAAAATCCGAGCCTGAGATGGGCCGTGAACATTTTGGGATGGGCTTTTCACAGGCTCATACTTTTTCTTTCATAGTCGGGCTTCTCAAAGTCCGGGTCCGGCCCAGCCCATTGCTGCTCCTAACACTCGCGTCATATTTTATAAAAAGCTCATAATTTAATCATTAATATATAACGAAATTATATTTAGGGGCTAAAATTATATTTAAGTCAATCCCTTACTTAAAAAAAAAATTCCTCTTTATAATTGAGTGTTCCAATTTTATCCATCCCACTTTGTGTTAACATCCTTAAATATTCTTTTGATTTTGTAAGATCGGTTTTATATAAAGTTAATTAAATATTAATTAAACAATTGTAATGAGTCTAAGTTCCTACATTTACAATACCACATCCATAATTTGAATAATTCATCAAGTGAACTAATATATATAACTATTGGTTCACTTACACAATTTTCGCTCCCTCACGTAGTACTATCCGTCGTAATGAATATTTATATCAAGTATTGATTTTAAGATTCCGTATTAGTGGAAAATATTGAAATTTTACATAATTTATGTAATTAAACACTTATATAGCATTTTTGGGCGGAATCGTTCACCCAACCTTTATTTGGAATGTTGTGGATGTACGGGTTTTATGGCAGAATACTTGTGACGTAGCGGAAACGCGGAAAATCAAAATTTTCCGATTTCAAAATTTTTATTGGATCAATTAAATAAATTTATTTATTTAATTACCCAATTATCAAATTTTTAAAAAAATTACACAAGAAATCAAATTTCTTGGTAATTACCGAATTGCTCCACAACTTTGCAAATTTATCATTTTAGTCCTAAAATTGTCAAATACAATTTTGGGTAATTCTAAATCACTTCTAAAATAATTTTCAACATATCAAATACATCAAAATCAGATTTGCAACAAATCCCAAAATTTTAGTCTAATTGCTGAGAACACCCTACATTTTCGGTTTATTACAATTTGGTCCTTTTGTGTTCTAAACATGCCAAGATCAAATCCAATCAACCCAAAAATTTACATGCATCATATTCATACCATAATATATCACATATATGAAAAGCCCCAATTAGGTTTATTAACCCACTCCAAATTTGGGGCTTTTCATATATGTGATGTATTATGGTATGAATATGATACATGTAAATTTTTTGGTTGATTGGATTTGATCTTGGCATGTTTAGAACACAAAAGGACCAAATTGTAATAAATCGAAAATGTAGGGTGCTCTCGGCAATTAGACTAAAATTTTACAATTTGTTGCAAATCTGATTTTGATGTATTTGATATGTTGAAAATCATTTTAGAAGTGATTTAGAATCATCCAAAATTATATTTGACAATTCTAGGACTAAAATGATAAATTTATAAAGTTGTGGGGCAATTCGGTAATTACCAAGAAATTTGATTTCTTGTGTAATTTTTTTTAAAATTTTATAATTGGGTAATTAAATAAATAAGTTTATTTAATTGATCCAAAAAAATTTTGAAATCGGAAAATTTTGATTTTCCGCGTTTCCGCTACGTCACCGGTATTCCGCCATAAAACCCCTACAAAATGGTATCAGAGCGAGTCTGATTCTTGGCCCCTTGATATGATTGGCCCTTTAAATCTAATTTTTATTCTTGTCTTTGCTTAATACATGCATGCTTTAATTTAATTTGATTAAATTTTAAGTGTATGACACTTTATGGAATATCCCCGCTTAATAAGGTTTTAAATTAACTAGTATTTGGAATTCTTGTTTCTTGGTCCGTCTTGTCAATACGGTTTATGAATATTTTTCCATGACTACATCCGAGACTGTGCCTCTGCTGTGAGGGTGTAGCCGATAGAGATTTATTTATGTCAGATGTATATCAGATACTAGATAAATTCAAGCAAAAGCGGAATCCTGAACGTGCCCTAGCTGTCAGGGTTACGCAAGTAGCTTGAGTTTATCATTGACGAGTTTAACCTTGGTACGTCTCCTTGTGGACCTGCCCTAGCAGTGACAACAAGAAACGACCAGGACCGGAAACCCATGAGTCACAACGAGTGTGATTGACAATGTATTGTCTACCTGATGAATATACGTAGGCGAGACCGTGCCTCTGCTGTGAGTCGAAATATATTCATGGGGTCCACTTCACATTATGGAATTCGATTTAATTATTGAATTCTCCCTTTTCCGTTGGGGATAACGGTATTACGTAAAATAGTGGGAGACACTGCTAAGTTTAAAATATTCCATAACTTAGGCAGTGTGTATTATTATGGAAATTGCCGCTTGTTCGTTTCCTTATTCTATTGTTTTTATAGAATTGAACTTTTATTCACTGCACACATATTTTGATATGTTATCTGACTTGAATCTTGGTTACAGTTATTCTAGAATAGGTTCTAAATACTATTAGACTAGGATATTTTTAGATTGGTCTAAACTATCGGGAACTGTTGTTCCGTTTTTCTTAAAAAAATCAAGATGGTTAGTGACTTAGTTTCTAAGTCATGACATATAATCTAGATAGATATCCCTTTTAGGATATTATTCTGTAGAGAGAATAGTTTCTTGTGCAGTAAGAATTGACACGAATAAGTTCATGTCTCGAGATTCTTGACTGGCATTAAGAAAGCCCCATTAGGTATTTGTTTATCTAGTAATGACGTTTCTTAGCTTTAATGACCTTTAGATGCAATATGTCTGACACAATTTGCTAATCAGTTATTTGCAATTGTTGTGAATAGTTGAATGCAAATAGTAAAGCTAAAGAAAGGAGATGCGTATAGTTGTGTATAGAAAATATCGATTTTCACAATACTACAACTATAGGTATTGGATATCAGATCTCCCGTCTAGTTATTTAAAATATTAGTTAATGATTGTTTTGATATTTGATATCGGAACTTGCGACTATTGGATAGTTACTTGTTCTTTATAAATAATTTTTATATATTTTAAATATAACTAGTAGTGTCATTGACGTAGAGATAAACATTAAGAAAAATTATTCAGTAAAATAAATAATTTAGAACGGTGCTTTATGAGATTTTATCACTTAAGCATTGTATGCTTATTCCGTATGGTAAAGGATGGTTTGATACGAGATCACACCACATATCATTATCAATTTAATGAATATTGTATTCGGGAAGGTGATTAAAATCTCGTTTAACCAATGATTTGTCATTGGACCACCAGATTTATTAAACTGATACATTAGATGTATGTAGTTTAATGAATTGTATTTGCTTTAGGTAGTTTTCTTTACTTCATAACTTAGTTTATGAATTGTCATAAATTAGTTACGTGTTTCTGAAGGAACATATATTGAACGTCTTGAAAGTATAAAGAACTTTCAATCTGTTCTGATGAAATGTAGATTGAATATTTTGACTTGTTCAAATATATTCAATCTGAAGTTTTTTGAGAACTCTATCCTTAAAATTCATTATATGTCTTTGAACTGTTCAAAGATCTTTGATACGATCAAACATATGAATTTAAAGCAATTAGTTCTAAGGTTATTCAGTGAATATGATTCTTATTCAATATTATTCTTCCACGATTCCATCTTGATGGAATTGAGTAGTGGGAGCAGTCGAATCTTATATGATTTGATTCGTTTGATATTGAATGTTACCGAATTAGTTTCAATACTCTTGGGGATATGCTCCAGTAACACTAGTTCATCTTTTTAATTTAGGTTCCAATAATTTCTACAGTTACATATATAATATGTATAGGTAGAAAATCTGAATCTTGAAAAGTTTGAGATTTGAATCTTTCTTTTATATAATAGTTATATAATGTAAATTACTTACACCTCGAAGGTATAAGTAAAAGTTTATCGTTTATTCTGTTTAATAGAATATTGTATTCTATTTAATAGAATATATTTCCTACGATCCTAAGTAATAAAATTATTTTATTACTTGGTGTGTAACATCAGATGTTAATTATTGTAGAAAAGACTTGACTTATTGAAGTCAAATGTGAGAATGATAAACCATAATTGGAACTACGTAATTAATAAGATGAAACAACCCTTATACATCTTCTGTACAAGAACAATAGGATACCAGAATCATTTACGAGTATTTGATACTTAATGGTTCTGTTGTTTTCTTACCGAAGAAAATTATCTTATAACTTATAATGGAAGCGATATTTAATATCGATTCTGGAAGTTCATCATTGAACCATAGATATAAGATTGTTCATAGCTTACTACGATCAAGTTTTGAACTTGATTAAGCTTTAACTATGAATCAGTTCATGATTTATGCTAATTATTTACGCAGCAAAAGCAGTGTGAGCTTCTTAAAGGTTTGACCTTTATAGTATGACAGTGAGAAAAGTTATACTCAGCAATCTATTATAGATTCTGAGAAAACTTGTCTCTAGTCACGCTAATTGAACAATTAAAGATATGTTGGTTAATGATGATATTAAACTGTACATTTTTGCTAAAAAATGCAAAATGGCGTTTTTTGAATGGCTTATTCAGATAAGAAATTAATCGTAATTTCTTTGTTTGAAGAGTTCATTCTGGAATGGCCCTAGAGTTTGTGTTCTGCTGAGATCGCAGTTTAGTGTGCTAGCTTATAGAGCCTATTGTAGACTCGTATAAGTCTTCTGGAAACCCGTATTCTCTATTTTTGAAATCGTCAGATTGTCTGATCTTAGCAAAGTATAAAGAATACATATGTGATTGAAGGGTTACTGGGAGCGTACAAATTACTTTCTAATGTTATATATCCTAATGACATTAACATTATTATGATAATAATGAGATGTTTGTGAGGTAAAAGATTTACCTAAGTCTTCTTTACTCCATGAAAGCAGTGGGAGTGGTCTCTGTTATATTTGATATAAAATTTTATGTAAGATATAAGACTAGGAGACTTATGAGATACTCCTATTAGTCGTGCATTAGATATGATCTAATAAAAGACACAACAATGTTATCTGTATGACAGTTAGTATAACTGTTTGACAGTTATTGTGTGTCTTATATGTAGTATTCATCTTTCGTAAAAGATGATTCCTTTTTCGAAAAGAGTAATTGATTAGAATGTCTAATCAATCTTATGTATCATGAGATGATGACATAATGAATACTTTATAATGTGCGATTAAAGATATCAATTTAATCGTAATTGTTACGAGTTATTTTGATATCATGTAGACCATTGGATAGATCTTGAAACATGTTCTTTGTGATCATTGAGATATTAAGAACGAGTTTCTTATTCATGGAGCATTTAGTCTGCAATCGTTAGGGTCATATTAGTTTTGAGTCTAATTATGACATTAGACAGTCTACGTCATAAAAGGTCTCAAAAGATGCAGTGAGAGTGTCACGAAGAATTCTACTAACTGGGTGGAATTAGATGCAACTTATGAAGTAAATGACTTATGAAGTTGTATAGTGACCTCATAAATTAGAAGTTTTGGATTGGTGTTGTGTTTGCGGTTGTCTGCATAGTATTTTGGATTTGATCCATGAATACTTGGACAACTCAGTAGCTGTAGCACAATACTGATGTAGCGTCTGATTCATATTAATGTATAATTTAGATTCTACAAAATATGAAAGATGTTGGCTATGGGAAACGATTGGGTTTGTTTGAAAAACTCATTATGTTATAGCGGACTTACTTCTTATTGCCTACCTCTTAAGTGCTAGGTGAGCTTTTGAGGGCTATGTGTATACGATACACATTGAGATGTGTATATGATACCGTGGATTGGCACAAGAGCAAGTGGGAGAAATTATTATGGTTGATGCTCAGAGCGCCAATCTGCGTCGTATTTATGTCTGATTCATGAATACGATCAATTCCTTTTTCCATAATATTACTTATTTATGGTTGCACCTCTTGTTTTTATATACGTATTCGATCTGATTACGATTAGATTGAAACTAAATGTGGTTTAGTGATATGTATATATTAGACAAAGGCCCAATAATATATATTGCAGTACACAATTACAAAGGTAGTTTGTAATTGACATTGGGAAGTGTCACTGCTAAATGTATATTATCAAATATTGTTCCTGGTCAAGATTTACTAACACGGGTCGGTTAGTCAAATCCGTTGAGACCAGTACATGTCGTATATCGAGACTTGGTCTGATGGTTTATCTCAATGAACCATGAGTCTGGGGAGACTCGTATAGACATGTAGGTGTTTATAGTGGATAAACACTAAACGACTCACCGAAGATTCTTAATGGATGGTACACCAACGTCAATAAGAATCTTCTCGGGTTGAGTAGTATAATGGTCCTTCGACTTGAGATACCACTGTGGATGTATGAGATATTCTCCACACTTATATGGCAGTCACGTCACCGATCTATTTAGATCATACCTCCGCCTGTTCGTTGGGTGTGGACCAATCCTCATGATATCCCGTGTGTATCAAGATAGGATCCGTCAGTTCTGTGTACAGAGCATAAGTAGTCCATATGTGATTAGCAATCAGTTAAATCTATGGCCATAGTATACTTCCGAAATGAGTTCCGAATGTTATTTATAGATTGCTAATAGAATCATCGACGAGTTAATACCTATAGAGATTTGACGTTTACATCTATATCTCTGGGATTATCCGGATACCTGTGACGGAGGGATTATATGTATGCAATGACCTCTATAGGTATTATCCCGTCGACAATTCTATTAGCAATCTATAAATAACATTCGGAACTCACTTCCAAAGTATATTATGGCCATAGATTTAACTGATTGCTAATCACATATGGACTACCTATGCTCTGTACACAGAACTGACAGATCATATCTTGATACACACATGATATCCTGAGGATCGGTCCACACCCAACGAACAGGCGGAGATCTGATCTAAATAGATTGGTGACGTGACTGTCATATAAGTGTGGAGGATGTCTCATACATCCACAGTGGTATCTCAAGTCGAAGGACCAATATGCTACTTAACCCGAGAAGATTCTTATTGACGTTGGTGTACCATCCATTAAGAATCTTCGGTGAGTCGTTCAGTGTTTATCCAATATAAACACCTACACGTCTATACGAGTCTCCCCAGACTCATGGTTCATTGGGATAAACCATCGAACCAAGTCTCGATATACGACATGTACTGGTCTCAACGGATTTGACTAACCGACCCGTATTAGTAAATCTTGACCAAGAACAATATTTGATAATATACATTTAGCAGTGACACTTCCCAATGTCAATTACAAACTACCTTTGTAACTGTGTACTGCAATATATATTATCGGGCCTTTGTCTAATATATACATATCACTAAACCACATTTAGTTTCAATATAATCGTAATCAGATCGAATACGTATATAAAAACAAGAGGTGCAACCATAAATAAGTAATATTATGGAAAAAGAAATTGATCGTATTCATGAATCAGACATAAATACGATGCGGATTGACGCTCTGAACACCAACCCCAACAGTGGGTAGGTGCAAAAATCTGGCATCAGGAGGAACTGCAGCACCTCTATCGTACTGCTTTGCTATAGAAAAAAAAATTAATTAATAATTAAATATTGTTAAAATATAGTTAAATAAAAGTATATCCACTTTACTTCAGAAATGTTCATCGAAATGTGTGAAAAAGGCTTGGAGCCTCCAACATGGTTGAACCACAGATTTTGCCGGTTTACCATATTTCGCTTATAAATTTTCTACAAAAAAGAAGTTAGTCGCTATTTTATTTCAAAATGATTACAAAATGAAATATTATGGAAATTTAAAACATACCGCATATTCATCCAAAGCCCACATGTCGTACAGATACCCCCAATCCTCCTCACTGATGCCATGCAACGGATGGGAAACAACATTATCTGCAATATGCTCATCGAAGATGGGCTTGAGTTTCTTCATGTGGTAGTTCGAGTATGTCTTGCATATGCAGTGGTCGACGTACTTGACCACATTCGGAGTGGTCAAGTTAACGTCGAACCACTCCTACACAAAAAAACACAATAATTAAAGACTTCATTTAAATAAATAAAAAGTAAAATTGATGCTTAAAATGATACTTACTGACAAGACTGCGAACAAGCCATATTGCATCTGCTCCGATATCTTTGTCCAACACCTATACTGCTAGGGAGCATCACACCGTGCAATAGTCCTAATTGCGTTGGTGAACTTTGGATTGTGGAGGCCTAGTTGTCTCTTTTCATCGTCGGATATACGAATTGATATCCGTCTGTGGACCTTCACGTGACACTCCAACTCCAAACCCCTTGTATCATCCCGAGATCATCTGATTATGGGGATTGGGTCAGCGGCTTGAGTAGGTGGCTCAGAGGTTGAACTTGCCACACTGCCGGTGGATGGATCGAGTCTCTTGCGTTGTCTAGGGATAATATGGAAAAAAATAAATAGTAGCTACGCTAAATCTGAAAAAAGCAAAAAACAACATGTCACATCAATTTGAGGCATTAGCTAGTAACTTAAATGAGGTAAAAGAAAAAAATAGCCTACCATATCAATTTGAGGCACCAGTACGGTGTTAAGAGTGACAAAAAAGCTCGGGCTCGGACTGGCCTGCCCGGGCTTTGGCTCGGTTCGGGGTCAAAAAAACCTGGTCATACTTTAAATTAGAGGCCCGACTCGGGCTTGAGCCAGAGCCAAGCTCAACTAAAAAAGCCTGGGCCCGGGCTTAATATAAATAAATTATATATATATAAAATAAATTATATATATATATATAATTTTTTATACTAACAAATCGGGCTGGGTAAAGCCCGGTCCGAGCCCGAGCCCGAGCCTGAGCCTGAGACGGGCCGGACCGGTAACAGCTCGGGTCGGGCTTTTCCTAAAAACTACTTCTCAGACTCGGACATGACTTTTCCCAGGCCCAAGCCTAAAAACTACTTCTCGGGCTCAGGCAGGGCTTATCCGAGCCCGGCCCATTGCCATGCTTATGCAGTGCCTCAAATGAGGCACCAAAATTGGTTGTTTGCCTCATTGAGGCAAACCTAAGTTTAAACTAGGAAAAAAATATACATCAACAAACCACAAAAATAACAAACAAAAAAATTACTTCAGGGAGATGGAGAGGGTTCGGAGAGAGATATATGAATATTTGTTCTGGTATTATTATAAAGAACATTTAGCATCGCCAAGTCGAGCGGCGCTAAAAATTACCTTTCGTGTCACTAATAATTAGCAACGCTAAAAATTTTCAACATTTAACGTCGCAGTGTTTTAAGCGATGCTAAATATTGTACATTTAGTGTCGCCCTCTCAAGCGTGTGACGCTAAAGTTTGTAATTAAAAACTTTAAAATTTTATTTTTCCCTCCATATTATGGCAGCACTAAAACTTGACGATTAAGATTTAGCGCCGCATGTCTATAGCGGCGTTAAATAATATATATTTATTTTAATTTTTTTTTAAATATTACATATTACAAAATTTTAATTTTTTTATTAAAACTTTAATAAAATATATAAAATGTATAAATTTATCAATCACTATTAAATATCTGCTCGGTTTCATTGTCCGACGTAAACTCATCTTCGACTACATCTTCTTTTCAGTCGTCATCTTCTTCTTGGTCGTCATCTAAGTTTTGGATGACCTCATTAGCATCAATGTCATCTCGTGTAGGTTGAATAGTGACAATATCATTCTGGATAATATTTGACAACTGAAATATTTACCAATCATCGTCATGCTCAGCATCGTCTTCGAAGTGATTACAACTGGTATTTTATTTCTCTTGAACGTCCCAAACACCTCTTTGGTTTAAATTTTCCATGAATTTCCATCCATTTTCAAAATTTAGGTCATCTAGATACATGACAAGACATGCTTGATGATATAAAATGTATGGATCATCTTTATATCAATCACATTGAATGTTGATCAATGTTAGATGGTGATGGAACTGAATTCTTCTTTTTCTGGGATCAATGTCAAACCATTTGCATGCGAACAAGACAATTCAATAATTAGGCCTGTAAATCAATTCAATAACTCATTGCAAGACACCGTAAAAGTCAATAGTACTGTCACCATGGTCTTTTGGAACTGTTATCCCACAGTTTTGTATTGAGCGCGAAATATCTCTCTGTTATATGATAAAACACATACCATTAATGATACAATCGAAATACTCATATGCTTGTCTTGCAGGACCATAAGCTAGTGACGTTATAGCATTGAAGGGCTTGACATCGCCATTTTCAATTTGATTATGTACCTGAAATGCATGTGAAATTATTAATTAGGGAAAATAAGATATATTATATACTGAAAAAGTTTAAGTATGGAAAAAAACTCACATCATAATATGATTAGGGAAAGTAAGATATATTTTTTCGCCTCTTAATATGATTTTGGCAATTCTATACCGACTGACAATATCTGTCCAAACAAATCTAACATCATATCAATGATTTTATCGGCCATTCCATCACTTACTTTAATGTGAAGTAGCTTGACAACAAAGTTCAAAGTCGACATGCCAGCACCATTAAATGGTATCTTTTTAACTTCTTCAAATACCAGACTAAATACTTTCTATTTTTCGTTCTCCTCCGGATGTGATGTTTATCCACCAAATTTCGAACCCTGCAAGTCATGCAAAGCAACAATCACATCATCATTATCATTTTATCGACGATGCTCGTGATAACTGGTACCGGCTTCTGAACTGGTATACTGGGAGTCAGAGTTGTATTTTTCTTCATGGTAAACCCAAATCCGATAGGTCGCTAAAATTCTCGGCATGTAAAGTGATCCATAACTTTTCTCAAATTCTTCTTTCTCCTATTTATACAGTTATTACATAAATAATGCACACGATCTTCCACATCAGCAACTCGTTTCGCTGCTTTCATAAATTCTTCAACCCCTTTACAGTATTGGATACTCAATATATTGGGCATACTCATCTAACTTCTATTCATATCAACAAAAAAATCTACAAAATATAACAAAATGATAAAATAATTAAAATTATTGTATGCATACTATATTTACTAAAATATCTACCTAATTAAATTTTAAATCCTAATTTTAGGGGATTGTATGGCAGTATGAGTACATTTGTATAACTAGATATTCAGATGACTAATTACCATCATCCATATGCCACATTATGCAAGAATCTAATAGGTAATTTACATCCGGGGAAAAAAGCATAACAAATTTCAAAATCAAACTTAAGGTACTACAAGATAAGCGTTAGATACATTTTTTTTTGAATCGTTGGAAATTCCGCCACCAAACTATCAATTTCGGGCTTAAGCGGAGCAGGTAAAACTCCCGACTATCCCAGACTCTTATAAGAAATGCACTCATTGTATTCGAACTCAGAACCTCAAGGTGAGATCCTAAACCCCACACCACCAAAGCACATCCCTCGGGGACAAACATTAGATATACTTCCTATTACATTTCATCCAAAATTTGATATATATGAGTTTAATGATGAAAATGTATTTGTAATATAGACTTTGAATTCTATTCTGCAATTGGGTTATTTTTATATTTTGAAAGATAGGTCATATCTTTGAAATATACATTCTAAAGATCTCCATAACATTAAAACGAGACTAATTACTTTGTTAAGCTCAATAGCTATGAGTGTTCCAAGGTACTACTATTCGCATAGTATGTGCATCATTGATGAGTGGTATTTATATCACTATTTCCCACTCATTTAACCAAATATTTTGTATAGTTTATTGAGTTTTGTGAACGTTTTGATGTGTTTTGTGTTATTTTGTAGATAAATAAAGTTTCAGGACATTCTGGAGGTGATTTAGGCCAAAACAGTGAAAATTGGACGAAAAGGGCATTTTTGTAAATTCCCGCGTCGCGACGCCAAGACCTTCAGCGTCGCGACGCCTAAAATGCGCCGAACAGTGCTAAGGTGCGCCAGGTCCACAAATCAGAATCTGAGAAAAGTTTGACTTTGCTAAAATACGCCGTGCCACGTGTCACCATCACAGCCGATCTGCTAACATGCGCCGTGCCACGTGTCAGCATCCTACGGTGCCGAAAGTCATCATCGCCACGTGTGCCACGTGTCATCCTACGTGTCTCCATGTCATCAGCCACGTCAGCAAGTCAACAAGTCAACATTGCCACGTGTCATGCCACATCATCATCATCCAATCAGGAAGTGCCACGTGTCGCAATCCTACGGTGCCGACAGTCTCTTTCCCACGTGTCACCACGTCACTGCCACATCACCGCCACGTCAGCGCCACGTCAGCATCAATCATTGAGTATCTAATCCTTATCTGACACGTGGCGGATAAGAATCTCATCGACCAATCAGAAGCCGCCACGTGTCACAATAATTGAAGCCTAACCACCTCGCCACGTGTCACCTTATCAGCTTATCCAGAATCTTCAAACCGGCGAACCAGAGCGTGCCACGTCGATAAAAGTTGGCGTAGCGACGCTGAAGGCCCTGGCGTCGCGACGCTGGAAGCCTACCGAGGCCTATAAATGAGCTCGATATTTCAGAATTCATTGCACCACTCTCTCTCTTATATTCTATCTAAAGAGAGAGTTTCTCTCTGTACTTTCTTTTAATTTTTAGTTTTTTAGTTTTTTAGTTTTGTAATTAATTTTAATTACGTTTTGTAATAATAGTAATTTAATTTTTACTTTTTACTTTTTACAGTTTTTACTATTTACCATGAGGAGGTAACTTCCCCAGCTAGGGTGAAATGTAATTCTTTTACTGTTACTATTTAGATTAATCTCCCTTAAAAATAATATATTCACTATTTAAAATATTGACTTAAAAAGGATACCGCCAGATTGGTCGGTTGGTAATTCATTTTAATCTGGTTTAAACCTGACTAATAAAGGATACCGCCAGATTGGTCGGTTGGTAATTTTATTTTGGTTCCGCCTTTATGGCTGGTTTATGGACAAATACTACCGCCTTAATGGCTGGTTGGACTTAATTTGACTTAATCAGGATACCGCCTATATGGCTGGTTGGTAATGTTATCACAAGTTTATATATTATTTTATGGAAGTTATCTAAATTAGTAGTAGTAAAAGTAATTCCTTTTAACTTAGCATTTTATTTTATTGTAATTTACTTTTCAGTATTTACTTTACCGTATTTTTACTTTATGTCTTTTATTTTCAAGTTTTTATTAGCCCTAGTTATGTGTGTGTAACTAAATTAGTTATCTGGGGTTGTGATGACTTTTAATATCACCGTTTTATAAGGGGTTAGATTATAGCTTGGGTAGTATAAATGTTTATTTATTGAGTCTTAATCTTAATGCTTTTTATTAACTGGCCATTAATAAAATTG